>LPNX011035983.1:25000-48267 GCA_001517045.1 Pseudotsuga menziesii
AATTTCAAGTGGGAGAGCTCATTGGATGCAGAATTTAATTCCACATCCAACGCATACCCACACAGTATACTTTTGATGGACCCTGCTACCCCAAAAACAAGAAATACCTGAAAAATTGTGATGATGACATCATCATCAAGTTTTTTCAGGTATTTCTCTTTTTTGGGGTAGTGTGGTCCATCAAAAGTATGTAGTGTGGGTACTCGTTGGATGCGGAATTAACTTTCACATCCAATGAGCTCTCCTGCTCAAAATTTGAGTAAACAAACAGGGAGATATGTCGAAAATACGAACATAAAAAGTAGTTTTTTTCATTCTTCCTCCAAAATTAATAACTATTATTTTATTATTTTCCTTAGGAGGCCCATTTTAGACCTCAAAATTCCTCTAATGAGACGTTGCACTCACAAAAACATATACCTTATAATTTGTCGCAAAAATAAAAAGTGCCCGTTAAAATTTATCTAACTTTAGATAGTTAACAGCATTTTCAATAGGAAAAAAATATATATTTGAAAAGGTCATTCAATTTCCTATATTTCTTGTTTTTTACTGATCGCAAGATTCATTGTGTAAGTGTCTCAAAATATCCATGCAAGTTGATGGATGTCTGTTTTTTCAGTTTTGTATAAAGAGACCCTCAACTTCTTGCACACACCCTTATTTAAGACTACTTATAATAATTCTCTATTAATATATATATATATAACAATTTTTTTTATTATTTAAAACTACTTATTATAATTTTCTATTATAAAGAGACTTATGTACTTGTCAAACTCTCCTTATAATCATCGACAATGTTAACATTTACTAATTAATTATATATAAGAATTTAAATATGACATCATTTTTAACATTCTTACTCGACCCATTTGTATACATATGCACATGTCATATGTATTTTTCACTAAATACATATTAAATGGGATTAGAAATAAAAAAATGATTAAATCATAAATAAAAAGAAAATAATAAAATATTAATTATTAAAAAAAATACATAAACAATATACATTTCATATCATTTCTCACCTGCTTTAGATAAAAGTGAATGAAATTCTAATCCATTGAAATCATAAAATATTTGAAAATAAAAAACAAATATTTAGTCGTATTACAACATAAAAAATTATATATATATATATATATACATGGCATATGCATATTTCACTAAATACTTTTATGTATTAAACAATATATTTCTAACATGTACATTTCACTAAACACTGCCACAGGATGACGAGAATCAGATGATTCATTGAAACCATGAACTGCTCAAATATCCACGAATGGTACTATGTTATATTGCAAGAAATAGATCTATATGTTGATCATTAAATCATAATCCAGTAAGCCAAGAATTATTCAAACATCCATAAATGGGATGTACTTATTCCTCTGAAATAAACCAACGACTTTCACAATGCTGCTACATGCTTAGATCATGATCGACGATGCAATATTGTTCAATATTTATGAATTGGACACCACCCTTGGGATTCAGCGAGACAGTACTTAGTTACTCTATGTTACGAGTCGTGAACAAGAGTGGTTGATTGTGGAGGAGAATGTTAGTTGTGAGCAGGAATGGTTGATGCTGGAGGAGAATTAGAGGACGCGATGGGAGGGACTGGAGTAAACCGAGCAGAAGGCTGTTGCACTGCGGGGGGAGTTGTGGGCATGAATGGAGGAGAATTAAAGGAGAGGGGAGTAGAAGGCTGTTGCGATTCTGGGGGAGTCGTGGGCATGAATGGAGGAGAATCAGAGGAAGAGAAGGGAGGGACAGGATTAAAGGGAGTAGAAGGCTGTTGCGATTCTGGGGGAGTTGTGGGTATGAATGGAGGAGAATTAGAGGAGAGGGGAGGGACTGGATTAAAGGGAGTAGAAGGCTGTTGCAATTCCGGGGGAGTTGTGGGCAATGAAGGAGAATTAGAGGAGGAGAGGGGAGGGACTGGATTAAGCAGCTGGGGAGTAGAAAGCTGTTGTTGTGATTTCTGGGGAGTTGTGGGTATGAATGGAGGAGAATTAGAGGAGGAGAGGGGAGTGACTGGATTAAGAGGAGTAGAAGTTCCTTGCAATGCTGTGGGAGGTGTGGATATGAATGGGGGAGTTGTGGGTATTAATGGAGGAGAATTAGAGGAGGAGAGGGGAGGGACTGGATTAAGGGGAGTAGAAGGACTTAAACCCTGTGGAGGAATACCAATTGGAGGAATACCAAAACCCACGAATGGAGGAAAACCAAACGATGGAAATGTTGGGGCATTTGGACTTCCAATCCCGCCACTGGGAGGTGATCCGAAGCCAGGAATCTGCAACAACGATCGCCTCGTGGTCTGAACATTCCTTGACGGGTCCCTCGACGTAGCACGCGCAGTGCTCATAACCAGAATCATTGCGCATGCGACAACAGCCCATAAATTCGACGATGGCAGCATTTTCACAGAAAGAAATCGATGTGTGGAATGCAGTACAGTATTGCTACCTATGATCTCCTTTTATAGCAGTAGCTTAGCTGCATGCAAATTGCCTCCGGACATACCTTTTCCACTGTGTCACGAGATCATGAAGCTGCATGCAAATTGCCTCCGGACATACCTTTTCCTCTGCGTCACGAGGTCATGGTTGTCTTCATTTACTTCTTCTAAAGTCGTCATGGATTCAACTATCACTGACCGACAAAGCACAGCTACTCCACCGTTTATCACATGTTGGACAAGGACCACATGCTTCAAATAACAGCAGCGTTTGATTTGATAATTGTATTTAGAGTAGCTAGATGTTCTACATTTTAGAATGGGGATTGGATATGGTTTTTATTTATTTATTATGTTTGATTTGATAATTGTGTTTAGAGTAGCTAGATGTTCTACATTTTAGTATGGGGATTGGATATGGTTTTTATTTATTTATTATGTTTGATAAATATGAATTTAAAATAATTTTATGTTGGTTGATATTTATAAGGAAGTTGTTTCTTTAAAATATGGATATTATTTGAATGATGGCATGGGCTAGCTATGGAGCAAACCTCCCTCCATGGGATGGAGGAGGAGCAAAGTCAACGTTGACTTTGCTCCTCCTCCGTCCGATGGAGGGAGGTTTGCTCCATAGCTAGCTTATTCCTTTGAATGATTAGAATTTAAAACAAATCTATGTTGATTAATACATAGAGAAAATGCTTACTTAAACTAGTACAGTCATAAGTAAAGTGGTTGATGAATGTCTATAAACATGACTAATTACTTGTTTTGTAAATATTATAATTGGTCCTTATACAAAGTCTGAAATATATAATTTTATATCTATTATTCATAATGGATTGTTAGAGATAATATAAGCACAAAACAAACAATATTTAAGAAACAAACAAACAAAAAGAAACGGATATGAAAAAAGAAAACAAATTGTTATCATGACCTTGAAATGAATCGGTGATGTCCACTTATTACACTTGGGCTAATCTTGTTGATCCACTCAAAAGTCCAAAATCTGAGATAATAAGCTAAATAGAATTTCAAGTTAATGACAACAATATAACATGAATAAGAGAAGTATATAGTCAATATCATTTAGTTTAGAGAATCAAAATGCTTGTGCAATTAAAAAGAGTAAAGATTATATGATATAAATAAGCTAATTCTTGGAGCTTAGTTTGAGCATAGTTAAATTGTATATCAAAAGAGTAAACACATTTGTATAGCCTAATTGAGCTTCAAAAGAGTAAACATGTAATATGGATGGATTTAAAATTTTAGCACCATTTGAACTTTTATAATTTATAAACACCATTTGTTTTATAAAACTTTGAATTATTCTATCATTATTAACGAGTTAGAAATGTGAATGTCAGAAGTTGGAAGAACAATGATGAACGCATATCCATTAGAAAAACTGTATTTACAAATCAAAACCAATAAAGTTGTGAGGTATCAAAAAATATTAATTTATTTTGGTAAAGTATTAATTTGTTTTTTATTTAGAATAATAGGCAAACCTATCCAAAAAAAATAAGGAGGTCCAAAATGGCTGGCAAACCCCAAAAAAAACTACATACCGACTTATCTCAAATGGGTGTATAATTGTCTTCTATAACATGTAGAAGTGTGAATCACTCCCCCTACACATATAAAAGAATCACCCTCCTCATATATATTACTAGCCTTTTTAACAATAGCAATATGGCAATATTGATATTTATTTTATTTTAATATATTTATAATAAGTTTTTGGTTTTGGTATAATATATGTGTAATTTTTTAGCTTTTGTTGTAGTTGAAATTAATTTTCTAATATTTTGTTATTATCAAATATTGTTATTTGTTATATTATCAAATGTTATTATTTTATTAGTGATGAAAAATTAATGAAAACTCAAAATTATAATAATATTCAAAATTTAATATACTAATTATTTATGACAAATATTTTATTTATAATTTTATTTAATAAAAATAAAATTAAATAAATTATATAACATTTTATTTAAATTAATATATTATATCTATAATATCATCATTTTCATAATTTTAATTAAGTTATGATCATTAAAATAGATATGATTCATATGAAAAGGAATGATCAACAAGGTTGAAGAACATGATGTGGTAGATCATGTATTCTGAAGATATAATCTTGGTGAAAATATTTTACTGATTATACTATATAATATTATATTTTTAATTAGATTATATGATTCTTATATGGAAATGAATGATCAATAGAGATTAAGATCGCTAAAAGCCAGAAGGACAAGATGTGGATTATGTATCATGAACAATATAATATTGGTGATTTTAAGAAAAGAGAATAATATAGTCATAAGTAGTTTATTTGGACTTTAAGCATCCAATATATCATCATCCAATTTTGTTTTACAAATTTTACTTTAAGTTCTGTTATTTCATGAATTCAGGCCTTCCAAAACCAAATTTTACTTTAAGTTGTGTTATTTCACGAATTCAGGCCTTCCAAACCATGGATCACTTGGCAGGTGGATATACTTAGAATCAGGTGGATATTCAATTAATAAATAGATAAACAATCTATGATTTAGATTATCATAATTAATTATTACAAAATAGAAAGAAAGTTTTTTTATTTTTTATTATTTTTATTATAATTTGCAAAATAAAAAAAGATAATAAGTCAACATTTAAAGCTTAAATTCATAATTGTATTTTATCATTACACTTATAGATTTACACAAGAATAAAGAATAATCTTTTTACATGTGCCTCTATACTTGATTTATAATTAACTTATAAAAGACTTCAAGTTGACCATTAGGCCAATTCTTATCATATCATGAGTCCCTTGAAAGGCTGCTAACTTATTCAGTTTTAAAGGCTCCATATTTACCATTAGGCTAATTTGTATCATATTATATGAGTCCCCTCTTAAAGCAATATCATTTTGTTTTAAATGAGACCAAAGAGTTGGTGAATTCATTATACAATGATTTAATATGTATTGAACTATATCGACAAAGTTAGAGGTAGCTGGTAGCAAATGGAGCTGATTTAAGTAGGTTTTGTTTTGAATTTCTAAAGCTAAAATGGTTTCATGCAAGGTGTTGTTTATTATGGAAAATGTCTCTTCAGTGTGGTTATTGTGTTTTTTATATACAAGACAGTTAAAAAAATAGAAGACACATAAATATTGGTTCAAAATCCCAATTTACATATGGAAAATATGTCTCTTCATTGTGGTTATTGTCTTTTTCATATCATAAAACAGTTTTAAAAAAAATTGAAGACACATGTAAATATTGGTTCAAAATCCCAAATTACATTTAATATAAAGTAATTTGTAAACCTACAAAATTGGAATTTCGGGAGCAATTTATAAACACAGAAAATAAAGTAGCAAGATTATTTATATATACAACTTCATCTGCAATCTTGCACACTCACCAGAGTGCTGGAAATATTAATTACTCGCTGATCCATAATCAAATCAGGTGACACTGTCAGAGTCTCTAGCAGGTCAGAAAGTGCTAGAGAGTCTGACAAGATAAAGAGTTTAGATTTCTAGCATATAAGACACTAGAATTTAGTTGTTGAAGCTAAGTTTCTAGGTAGAGAGTAATTGCAGTCTTTAAATGTTAAGTCGGCTAGTCGGCAGAAATTTTTTATATGAAGGATGAAAGTGTAAATCTAAACATACAAAGAGAGAAGAAGAGACAGACAAGCAACGGAGAAGAGAAGTGCGACAAAGAAGAAGAAGGAAAACTCACTGAAGAGTTTGAAGCTCAAGCTTTTGTGTTTTTACCAAGTTTGTATTTACGGCTGTAAGTTTTGTTATGTCGTCACATGAAATACAAATCATTAAGTTTATGGTTGAATGAATGTTTTAGATAGCGGCACATCTTCTCCATATTTACCTGAGTGAATGTTGTTTACATTTACTATGAGTGAAAGACATCAAGAATCCATAAATATTTCACTGTGTAAAAGTTTCTAGTTTTATGCATAGAGGTTCGACACAAATCTTGTTTATTATTTTCTTATATGATATTGCGAGTGATTCACAATATAGTTGTGTTGCAGTTAATCCTAGGTTATTGCAGTGAAAAGTGTTTTTCATATTCCTAAGTCCTTAGAATAGGAAATATAAAGTTATTGCATGGAAGTGAAAACTTGTTCGCACATGAGTTGGTCGCAACCAAATTCATGTCGCAGTAAAAGCCGATCGAAGCCAAAGTGAAATTCCTCCGCAAGTGAAGAGTCCATCACAGTAACTCTATTGCAGCGCAGTAAACTCTGCGCAGTAATTCGGTCACGCAGAAATTCCATTGCCCAATAATTTATTCGCGTAGTAAATCCCATCGCAAGAAAATTGAGTCGCAAGTTTTGAAAAAGGGGAAAACACAAAGGTTGTGCTGCCTGGTAACTCAAGTTAATTGTCGTGACCGCATTTTCTTCTAAGATCTGGTATCAGAGCTAGTTTCAGAAAGAAACCTTGTCCTAAAAGGGAAAAAGTAATTTTCTAAGGAAAGTTAAAAATTAAAAAAATGGCTTCTACTTCTGGTTCAAATATGTCGAGTTTACAAACTCCGATTTTTACATGAAAGAATTATGAATATTGGTCTCTAACAATGAAGGCTTTGTTTAGAGGTCAATATGTTTGGGATATTGTCCAGAATGGTTATGCAGAACCAGCAGATCAAGTGGCATATAATAATCTCTCACAAGTTGAGAAAGATATCATAAGGGAATAGAGGAAGAAAGATGGAAAAGCTCTATTCTACATACATCAAGCCATGCATGAAAGCATGCTCCCAAGAGTAGCAACAACAATTACCGTAAAGAAGGCATTTGACACATTGGGGACATCCTATCAAGGTTTGGACAAGGTAAAGACTTCAAAGCTGCAAATTATGAGAAGAGATTTTGAATCTTTGTCCATGAAATATTCAGAGTCAGTAGACTCATTTTATACCAGAGTTGTTGGTTTGATAAATTAACTAAAATCTCATGGAGAAACCATAACAGACCAAAGGGTGGTTGAGAAAATTCTCAGAAGTCTTCCCCCAAGATTTGAAAACTTGGTTGTAACCTTGGAAGAACACACAGACATGACAATGTTTACTATTGATGAGCTATAAGGTTCACTCATCAATCATGAACACAGGCTCAACATAACTCAAACATCATTTGAAGGTGCATTTGCAGCACAGTCATCTATAAGCCGTGGAAGAGGCAGGGGGAGAAATAATTTCAGAGGCAGAGAAAGAAACTTCTCAAGAGGAGGACGCAGTAGTAGTCCTGCAGATGTTGCTGGTAGAGGACAGAATTAGAACACAAGTCAGCCAAGTGGTCACAGGTTTGATAAATCAAAGATTCAATGTAAACAATTTGGTCATTATGCATATGAATGCAAGAAGAAGCAATATGACCAAGGAAAGCAAAGCTAGAATCATTCGACGAACACCAGCAATTCGTTGATCGCAATGTTGATGGCATGCACATCCCCAATTGAATGCAATACCATTCAAGAAATTTCATGTGACATATGGTATTTAGATTCAGGTTGCATCAATCATATGACTGGTAATTTAAAATTATTTTCCAGTCTAGATAATTTAGTTCAAACTGATGTTACACTTGGAAATAATGTCCAAGTCATTGTTTTGGGAAAAGGTACTGTTAGTATTTTAACCAAACTAGGGGAGCATAAGAATATGCCTGATGTTTACCATGTAGAAGGTCTGAAACATAATTTGCTAAGTATTGGACAACTGATACATAAAGGTTACAGAGTTTACATGGAAGATAATCACTGTGTGATTAAAGATGTATGTCCAAGAAACCAACTGATAACAAGAGTGCCAATGACATGCAATCGCTTGTTCCATTGAGAATAGTTCCAGACAATACAAAAGTTGCATTCAAGGAAGAAAGTAAAGAAGAAGTCGTGTACTGCGATAAGAAAGAAAAAGATAGCACTGATTTTCAGGCTACATTTCAAACAGAAGTTCAGGATGATTCATGGCTATGGAATTTCAGATTTGGACATCTGAATTTTGGTGGACTAAAGTTGTTGCACACAAAGAATATGGTAAAAGGATTTCCATTGATTGACAAACCAGACAGAGTTTGTGAAGGCTGCATATTTGGCAAGCAGCATAGAGAGACTTTTACAGTTGGAAAGTCAGACAAAGCGTGCACACCACTTGAGATTGTGCACTCTGATATTTGTGGTCCAATGCAGACAACGTCCATTGGTGGCTGCAAGTATTTTCTTACTTTTATTGATGAATACTCAAGAAAAACATGGGTATATTTTTTGAAACATAAATATGATGCATTTAGTTGTTTTCAGCAATTCAAGGCACTCGTGGAGAACCAGAGTGGGCACCTCATAAAAATCCTAAGAACAGATAGAGGCAGTGAATATGTTTCAAACAAATTTCTCAATTTCTGTAAAACTCATGGCATATAGAAGCAATTCACTACGCGGTATACACCTCAGTAGAATGGTATCACATAGAGAAAGAACATAACCATTATGGAGATGACGTGCAGCATGATAGTAGCCAAGCATTTTCCAAATGAATATTGGGGTGAAGCAGTCGCAACTGCCGTATACATTATGAATCGATGTCCGACAAAGAGCGTAAAGAAAAGGATTCCTCAAGAAGCATGTATGAATCATAGTGTTTCTCATTTAAAATTTTTTGGTTGTGTCACATATGCTCATGTGCCAGAAGAGCTGAGAAAGAAATTAGACAAGAAGGGCCAAAAATGTATTTTTGTTTGCTATTCTGAATACACAAAAGCATACAAGTTGTATGACCCTGTCGCAAGGAAAGTAATCATTAGATGCAACGTTTAATTTGTTGAGAATGAATCATGGGATGGAATCGTCAACATAAATGTCAATATTGTGTCGAATGCCAAGCATGAAGACATGACGGAAGAAGTGGTTCAAAAACCACAAGTAAATCAATTGGTCGCAGCACTGTCGACTCCCATGACACCGCGACATCGTTCAGCACAAGGAACATCAACACAAATCGCATCTCAAGCTACACCAACAAGCACACCAAGAGGACAACAGACTCCATCAAGTAGTTTGACATCAACAGATCTAGTGAAGACAAGAAGTCTGTGTGAGATATATGAATCTGGTACACCAAATTCCTTCTCTCTCTTTGCATTATTTTCTCAAATAGATGATCCATTAACATTTTAGGAAGCTTTTGAAGAAGAATTTTGGGCACAAGCCATGGATGAAGAAATAGAATGCATTGAGAAAGACTAGACATGGGAACTAGTTGATGTACCAAAAGATAAAGATGTAGTTAGCGATAAATGGATTTATAAGACCAAACAAGATGCTGATGGGAATGTGCAGAAGCACAAGGAAAGAATGGTAGCAAGAGGGTTCACACAGCAACTCGACATAGATTTCAATGAAACATTCGCACCAGTTGCATGCATGGATACAATCAGAACTGTTTTGGCCATTGTCGCACAAAGCAAATGGTTTGTTTATCAAATGGATGTTAAGTCAGCATTTCTTAATGATTATTTGGATGAAGAAGTATATGTAGAACAACCACAAGGATATGAATTTCCAAGACAAGAACACAAAGTGTATAGACTTAAGAAGGCACTCTATGGTTTAAAGTAAGCTCCAAGAGCTTGGTACAGTCGCATTGATTCCTATCTCATTGAGAATGGATTTAATAGAAGTCAAAGTGAGCCAACGTTGTACACCAAAGTGAATGAGCAAGGTAGCATGTTAATTGTTTGCCTGTATGTGGATGATTTAATATTTACTGGTGATTTTGGCATAAAAGAATTTAGAACAGTCATGGAAAGTGAATTTGAAATGACTGATTTGGGACTCATGAAGTTCTTTTTGGGAATTGAAGTCCAGTAATCTGAAAGTGGTATTTTCATATCATAGTCTAAGTATGCAAGCAAAGTTTAAAAAAAAATTAATATGTCAAATTGCAAGGCAGCCCCAACACCGGTAATAACAGGTTTAAAATTGAGTAAAGATGATGATGGATCAACGATAGATCCTACGCTGTTTAAAAGGCTTGTTGGAAGCCTTATGTATTTAACAATGACAAGACCAGACATTATGTATGGAGTAAGTCTGATCTCAAGATTCATGGAGTCACCAAAAGACTCACATTGACAAGCATGTAAAAGAATTATGAGGTATGTAAGTGGTACAAAAGATCTTGGCATAATGTATTCAACTTCAGAAAATTTTAAACTCATAGGATATACTGACAGTGATAATGGAGGCATCACAGATGACAGGAAAATCACATTTGGGTACACATTTCATTTTGGTACAGGTGTTGTTTCGTGGGCTTCAAAGAAACATCCCATAGTAACTCTATCTTCAGTAGAAGCAAAGTATGTCGCAGCTACAGGCGTTGCATGTCAAGCTATTTGGATGAGAAGAATGTTAAAATATCTTTCACAGAATCAACAAGAACCAACAAATATTTTTTGTGACAACAATTCAGCCATTCCCTTGTCAAAGAATCATGCGTTTCACAAGAAAACCAAACACATTGACACAAGGTATCATTTCATAGGAGAGTTGGTGAACAACAAAGAAATTTGTTTAGAATTTTGTAGGTCTAAAGATCAACTTGCAGACATTTTTACAAAACCATTGGCAAGGGATACATTTCAGTATCTTCGAAGTTATTTGGGAATGACAAGTTCTGTACAGTGAACTCTGTCATGAACAAAGCATGCTTTCTTCTCTAAAAACATTTTGTAATATATATATTTTTTTAAATTATGATCTGCTCATAATTAAGGGGGAGTGTTGGAAATATTAATTACTTGCTGATCCATAATCAAATCAGCCAACTCTGTCAGAGTCTGTAGCAGGTTAGAAAGTGCTAGAGAGTTTGACAAGATAAAGAGTTCAGATTTCTCGCACATAAGACACTAGAATTTAGTTGCTAAAGCTAAGTTTCTGAGTAGAGAGTAATTGCAGTCTTTAAATGTTAAGTCGTCTAGTCGACAAAAATTTTCTATATGAAGGATGAAAGTGTAAATCTAAACATACACAAAGAGGAGAAGAGAAGTGCGGCGAATAAGAAGAAGGAAAACTCACTGAAGAGTTTGAAGTTCAAGCTTCTGTGTTTTTACCAAGTTTGTATTTACAACTGTAAGTTTTGTTATGCCGTCACATGAAATACAAATCCTTAAGATTATGGTTGAATGAATGTTTTAGATAGTGGCACATCTTCTCCATATTTCCCTGAGTGAATGTTGTTTACATTTACTGTGAGTGAAAGACATCAAGAATCCATAAATATTTCACTATGTAAAAGTTTCTAGTTTTACATACAGAGGTTCTACACAAATCTTGTTTATTATTTTCTTATATGATATTGTGAGTATATTCACAATATAGTTGTGTCGCAGTTAATCCTAGGTTATTGCAATGAAAAGTGTTTTTCATATTCCTAAGTACTTAGACTAGGAAATATAAAGTTATTGCGCGAAAGTGAAAACTTGTTCACACATGAGTTGGTCGCAACCAAATTCATGTCGCAGTAAAAGCCGATCGAAGCCAAAGTGAAATTCCTTCACAAGTGAAGAGTCCATCGCAGTTACTCTGTCGCAGTAACTCTGTCACAATATAGTAAACTCTGCGCAGTAATTCTATTGCGTAGAAATTCCATTGCGTAGTAATTTCTTCGTGCAGTAAATCCCATCGCAAGAAAATTGAGTCGCAACTTTTGAAAAAGTAAAAGGGGAAAACACAAAGGTTGTGCTGCATGGAAACACAAGTTAATTGTCGTGGCCTCCATTTTCTTTCGAGATCAGAGAAGCTGATCAGGGTTATTGTAATAACCCAAAAATTCGTAAAAATTTTAAATTTTTCATGTAACAAAAAATGTTAATAATCTCATTGTTAGAGAACCACTAATTGTTAGAGGTTATTCAACCAGTAATAATTGCAATGAGCATTTCTCTTCTGTAGTTCTGAATAATTTAATAGTTTATCTTAAAGTACTATGTTAAGAAGGTTAAACAAAAGGTTTAGCATTTCAAAAGGTGAGAATGGAAACCGTATCTTAACCGACGCTAGCTGTGTTATCATTTTATTTTGTCAAGTAGGAAAAAATCTAGGGTGAGATTGGGGCTCACTTAGCTTACAGCTAATACAGTGGAATGATGGTTCTTTGTACAGGTTTTAAACAGGTAAACAATTTGTTCCAGTAAAATTCCAGTCACGAGTGATACTCCACTAGCATAGGATAAAATGCTAGTAAATAAGATGTTTGATTTCGGCTTGACCCTGTAAGAGGTAATGTTGGTGTTGCTAATGTTATCAAACTGCATAATGATGGTAAAACAAAACTGTGAAAGGATAGGTTATGTGCATTTCAGTTTACTACCATAATATGTGATCCAAGTAGTTCTTTCTTCTTTGTATTTTTCACTATATGGTTATAAGTTTCAAAATGAAATGTTTAAGAACACTTCTATTTTTGTCCATAAGAATACATGACCTAATTTTTTTATAAAAGAAATATATTACGCATGCATGTACCTATAATCACATATATGTTATGTAGCAATTGGAATATGGTTCTGTTCATATCAATTTGAGTTCTTGTTGTAAACATTAAAATACTCCATGTTTATGATTTCTCCAAATCATGTACTATTACTTGGTTTTCTTATATATAAAACTTGGTTTTATACGAGCTCTGGTTTTCAATAATATAATATGTTTGCCAAATGTATTTACATAATGGCCTTTGCTCCAGGGTTCCTATAATTAGGCATATTCATAAACTTGAAGATTAAACTTCCTTTGTCAAAACAGGATTAGTTTATATGAGGGACTCTTATAAATGTTTGGGTTTATAACTAATACTATACACAAACCTATAAGTAAAATGAACACCTCCTATAACAAGATCTAAGGTTATGCACTTTAAGGAAGATAGAATTATCTTCATCCTGGGGTCTTAATATTATCAAGTTTAGACATTAAAGCAAGATAAACATAGATATTCTATGGTTAACTATTGGTCCCTTGGTAAAACTAGATAAATTTCTATAATGCAAAGACTAGATATATAGACTATGGTCTAGGGACAAGGAATCAATACAAGATATAGATTCTTTACAAAACATTACAAGAAATTTTGACTTAAACCATTGAGTGTGCATATTGCAATTGGGACTACGACTTTGCTTCAAGACCCATAATTTGAAACATTATTGAAGGACACGTGGTTGTAAAAGAGGGATAGGGTTTCTCATTGACTTGTTATGGCATATAAATTTGTTGAAACCCTAAAAACACGTTGGATTGTTTGGGTTGTGGCGTGGTTGAGCCAAGAGCTCATGGTCACCATGTAAACTGTCGAACCTCCAAAAATGCACATGAGCCTCTGCAATCTTATTGAGCTGGTGAAGAAGGTTGATTAACCAGTTTACTGTCCATAGTGAGGTGGTTGTTTTGACTGTGAAGAGGATAAGAGGTTGGGTTGTCTTTACCTTCGTTTCATTGTGAGAGTAAAATCTATGTGTGCAAGTAATGACTATGACCAGCGTGAAAGCATTGTTGCGTGAAGAGTGTTTGGTTCTTATTGTTGCTGGTTTTGTGTCGAGGGTTTGAAACGTTCTCGACATGGCTAATATTTTCTCGACTACCCAGTTACTTGGCTCCAGAAGGTAAGAAAAGCCATTATTACTCCTTGTAGTTTATTTGTGTAGTTTTCAAATGTTAAAATGTAAAATATAAATAGCTAACCGAACTTGGTTTTCTTCTCCCTGCGCAGGTTCTCTAAGCCAATCCTAAAGTTGCAGAGTTCTACCAACGGCTTCCTTAAGGGCGTTCACCCTGGTAAGCCTTGGTTCACCTAGGGTATCTCCTGCACACTGTATGGTGGAAAGTGATGGCACTTCCATGTGTTTGGGTTGTGGACTCAGCCACGGTCCTTGTTTGGTCTGTTTGGTATTTTAATCATTAGTTTTTAAAAGCCTTCGTGGCTGTCTGCAATGAGTAGATATGGATTTCATAGCCTCGAATTCATGAATTTGGTTTTGAGCCTTCTCGGCCTTAAATGAAATAGCTGGTGATAAATTTTAAATTCTAGCTTCAAGCCGTGACTTTGCTTGTCAGGCCACTCGGTGGTTTCTTGAAGATTTTGATTAGGGTTTTACAAGAGAAAGAATGGTCATAGTTATGGAAATTCCAAAAAAGTAAAGGGCTTTCATAGCCGTATCTGATGGTTGTTTAGTTTTGAAATTATGACTTCTGTTTAATTTATAAAAAATCATTTTTGATCAAGATGTTAAGCCTAGACAGATAATATATATGAAGGGCCGCAGGCCATATTATATTTGCTCATTTTTTGTCTTTGTTGGGTTTATATTTAGGTAAAATTTTGTTAGTTTCTAATCTTATTGTTATCCAGTTTTCAAGGTTTAGGTTTAACTTGATAAGTAAGAAATTATTGTTTCTTGTAAAAGACTATGAGTTGATAATATTTGGTCATGGATTATTTTGATAGCAATAAAAAAATGATAATACTGTATATTTTTTATTTATTTAAAAGACTAAGTTTGATATTGTAAAAGAAATTACATTTCTTTTCTGAAATTTTTGAAATAATATTTGGTAAGCTTTTGTATTTATAAATTAGAATTTTACCATAGGGTGTTAGTACATATATTCTATAAACCCTAATTATTTCTAAAGGTTTACAGCGTTAGTAATTTCTTTGTTTACAGTAAACCTAGTTATAATGAATGACTAACTAGGTGATTAGATAACCTAAAATACTGTTTACTAGGTTAAACCTAGCTTAAATATTTTATTGTTCCTAAATTATTTACTTAAGTATACTTACTAGATCTATAAATTGTAACTATACTAGTTTTTACTATATAAATATTACGCATACTAGTACTATGTATTATTTAAATTTGTTCTTCTACCTGTAATTAGATAATTTAACTACTTCCATTAGATAATACAAATACAACTAAAGTTTTGTAATTTAAGTACACAAAAACCTGTAAAAGTAATTCATTTACATTTGCAAACAATTTTATTTAATTCTACTTATCTGAATTAAACATATACTTGTTGTACTAGAGTACTGCCTTGCAAGATACAGTTTGGATAATTTTCCTATCTATTAGTTAACTCAGCAATATCTCTACTGATTAACCCTAACCTAACAAGTTACTAGCTCTCACCCCATTAATAATTCTTCTTACTTAACCCTAACAGAAATAAAATATCAATATATACATTCATGCATTTAAAATTTTCTGATGCAGAAAACAAATATTAACTGAACTTCAACAACTAGAACCTGTCAAATAGATGAGGTGACAATAGCTTAAGGAGGCTATTCCTGCCAACCAACTCATGAAGAAAAGTATACCAATAGTTCTCAGGACCCCCGAGCTTGTCTTCTGATCCTCCTGGTAGAGCACTAGGTGAGAGATGTAATCTTGAGATCCTCTGCAACTCCACTGAGTATTCATCAGTAGCTCAGTCCTGCTTACAGTAGTAAGAACTTCAGCTTAGAATAGCTGCACAAGTTCAATCTTTAGCACTTATCCCCTCAAACTCACTTCAGCTAGTCCCCTCCATCAAATTCAGATGTGCACTTCATTCACTCAGAATGCTCACAAATACAGACTGAGTAGCCTTAGCTATATTTAATGGGAAGTTTTATTAGCATTCCTAGGTCTTTTGGGTCAGTTTTTACTTAATGAGCCACTTGCTCTTGGGCCACTTTCTCAGGGAATCATGACCACAATTATAGGGAAGTTGCCACCTGCAACATCTAGAAGTAGTTTGAGGATGCTACCACTTTTCAATATGCTCTCAACCCAGTCTCCTCCATGAAATGACCAGTAAACACTCATTTAACAGCTTCCCTAAGCTGTTGTCTCACCTTTTATTTATTTATTGATAAAATATTCTGCAATACATTTAATTATTCTTGACCCCACTTTGTCATTAATCACAAACTTTAACATAAAATATAACATAATGTTTTCTCAAAAACATAAAATTGTTTTGCAAATTGGGGCATGTGACATACACACCCCCTTAATTTATAACATCGTCCTCGATGTTATTTATTCTTTGTCCTCTGAATTTCCCTGAAATAGAATTGAATATGCATCCCGCATATGACTTTCCAATTACCAGGTGGCTTCTTCTGGACTAAGGTGCTTCCATTGTACCTTCACCTGACCAATGGTTCGATTCCGAAGCGAGATCTCCCTCCTTTCGAGGATACAATCCAGTTCCACCAGAAAATATCCTTCGAGTTCCACCTGCACATCATTCCAGTTAATAACATGAGTAGCATCATGTACATATCTTTTTAATACAGAAATATGAAAAACATTGTGAACTCTTAAGTTTGGCGGTAAAGCTAACTGATATGCCACCTGTCCTATCCTGGATAGTACTTTGAAAGGTCTGCAATAACGGGGTGCTAACTTAGCACAACTACCTAACTACAGAGAACTCTTTTTAGGTTTCACCTTAATAAATACATGTTCACCTACTTGGAACTCCTTTGGAGTTCATTTAATATATGCTTGACTTTTTTGTCGATCTTGCGCAACTTTCAAGTTACCTTGTACCTATTTTACAATTAACTCCATCTATTTTAATATTTTAGGCCCTAATACTAGGCTGTCAACTGGATTACTCCATGAGATGGGGGTATTGCACTTCCTGCCATACAAAATTTCAAAAGGACTATATCTTGCCGAGGCTTGATAGTGATTATTGTAAGCAAATTCTACTAGGTGTAAGTAATCTTCCCATTTACCTGGTTGTTCTTTTACATACATTCTGAGCAAATCCTCCAATACTTGATTTACTCTTTCATTCTGTCTCTGTGTTTGAGGATGGAGAGAGGTGCTGAATTTTAATGTAGTTTTTAATCCTTTAAACAAAGAATTCCAAAATTTTCCTGTAAACTTGGGGTCTCTTCCTGAAATTATTACTTTCAGTATTCCGTGTAACCGAAAAAATTGTTTTAAGAAAATATCAGCAATATTTGCATCTTTATAAGTAGTTTTTACAGGTATAAAATGAGCCGCTTTGTTCAATTTATCAACAACTACCATTATTGAGTCATTTAAGTTTTGATTTCTAGGCAGTCCTGTGATAAAATCAAGTCTAATTATCTCCCATTTCCAGCTAGGAATAGGTAATGGTTGAAGTAGCCCAGCTGGGTGCTGATGTTCAGTTTTTACATGCTCACATTCAAAGCACTTAGCAATGTATTCTACCAATTCATTTTTCATGTTTGGCAAAAAATAATCCTTTCTTAACATAGTTATAGTTTTCTGATACCCTAGATGCCCTGAATAAGGAGTTTTATGAATTTCGTTTAAAATCAACAACTTAATCTTAGGTACATTAGGTACGTATAGTCTATCTTTATACAATAATAATCATTTTTCATTCAAACTATACCCTATACTTAGGATTTAAATTAAATTTTCTCTTACCTTTGCTTGTAATTTTCGATAATTTTCATCTTGTCCTATTCCATCTTCTAGCTGTTCTTCTAAATCTGTTTTATAGGTGCTGATTGCTGCTGTAAAATTCAGTTTTACATTTTTGCTTAATGCATCAGCAACCTTATTTTCTTTTCCTTTAATATGTTGGATTTCAAAATCATATTCGCTAAGGAAAGCTAGCCATCTAGCTTGGCTAGCATTTAAGTTAGGTTGATCCAACAAATATTTTAAACCTTTATTATCTGTCATTAATATAAACTTCCTTCCAATTAAATGATGACGCCACATTTTTAAGGCATGTA
This sequence comes from Pseudotsuga menziesii, assembly GCA_001517045.1. Lineage (NCBI taxonomy): Eukaryota > Viridiplantae > Streptophyta > Pinopsida > Pinales > Pinaceae > Pseudotsuga > Pseudotsuga menziesii. Next base: position 43,325 of record LPNX011035983.1, read on the forward strand.
TGACAGCAGCTAACTCTAAGTCATAGGTCGCATAATTTTTCTTATGAATCTTCAGTTTCCTAGACTCATAAGCGATGACATGTCCTTCTTGAGTTAAAACTCCACCTAAATCGTCATTGCATGCGTCAATACATACTATAAAATCTTTATTAGGGTCAACAATTCTTAAGATTGGTGCGGTAGTTAATAATGTTTTTAATTTTTTAAAGCTATCTTCACATTTTTTACTCCACTCGAATTTCTTCCCTTTCTTCTATAAAGAAGTTATGGGATTTACAATTCTTGAAAACCCTTCGATAAATCTTCGATAATAGACAATAATCCCCATGAATGATCAGACATCAGTTACGTCTTTTGGGACTGGCCATTCCTCGATTTCCTTTATCTTTTCAGGGTCGACAGAAATTCCTTCTTTAGTTACCACATGACCCAGATACTAAATTTTATCCTTAAAGAAGTCACATTTACTAAATTTTGCGTAGAGCTGATGTTCTCGTAACTCTTGCAAGACAATTTTTAAATGTTCTTTATGTTCTTCTTCAGACTTTGAATAAATTAAGATGTTGTCAATGAATACGACCACAAATTTATCAAGATATTTATGCATTACATTATTCATCAGACACATAAAAACAACGGGGGCATTAGTAAGCCCAAATGGCATAAGGACAAACTCGTAATGACCATACCGGGTCCTAAAAGCTGTTTTAAAGATGTCTTCATCTTTGATTCGGACCTGGTGGTAACCAGATTGTAAATCAATCATCGAGAATACCGTTGCTCCACGTAACTAATCAAACATATCATCTATGTGGGGTAACATATATCTGTTTTTAGTAGTCATTTTATTTAGTTAACGGTAATCTATACATAGTCGTAGAGTTCCATCCTTCTTCTTAACAAAATTAACAGGTGCTCCCCAGGGGGACACACTAGGTCTAATATAATTCTTATCATTGAGTTCTTTTAACTGCGACTTTAGTTCATCTAATTCCAGTATATTCATTCGGTAAAGGGATTTTGAGCTGGGAACTGCACCAAGTACCAGCTCAATAATAAAATCTAACTCCCGCTTTGGAGGAAGCCCCAGAATTTCTTCCAGAAATACATTTGATTACTCCCTTAGGATCGAAATGTCTTCCAGTTTTAATTTATCTTTGTTATTAATATTTTCTTCATTAGTTACTGTTACAGCAAAGGCTTTACAGCCCTTCCGAACAGCTCTCTTAAGCTGCAAGGAAGAAATCTGTCTTATGGCTATTTTCCTAGGGATTCCCTTTACACTTATTGTTTCTCCATCGTTATTTACACAAGTAAAGGTTTTATCGAAATAGTTCCGGACTACCCTATGGTGATCTAGCCAATCCATACCAATTAACATATCATATGAACCTAAAGGTAAATTATTAATCTTAACAAAGGTTTCAAACTGATCCATTTTAAACAAAGCTAATTACCTTTCTCTTTGCACCAGTAGCTAGCTGGACTAACCAAGACTTTGCAAACTTTTCTATTGATAGCTTACAGTTTTCTACTAAATCAGGAGAAATATATCTTAAACTAGCCCTTGGATCAATTAAAATAGATATAGGTATTTGATTCAACTTACCTTCCACTTCCACCATGGAAGTTTGATAATCCGCTTGCCTGTTCTCCAATGCTGCATTGATCCTAGGCATTGTCCTCTTTAGGTCACCGACAGTCATCTCCTCCTGTATCATGTGTATGTTGCTAACAATCTTCTTCCGATTGGGGAAAAATGATGCATAATGGGGACTATTACATTCCCAGCACTTTATTGGTTCCTTTCGTTCAAAATTCTTTGTATAATTCCCATTATTATTAACAGATTCTTTATTTCTCTGACCATTTGGATTGGTCTATGAATTAATTTTGTTCCCTTGGAAATTTTTACTAGGAAAATTTCGTGTGTTATTATTCTTAAAATTTCGGTTAGGTACAAAACCTTTCTTATTCTGTTCAAAATTATTAGTTCTTTTTGCCTTCCAGTTTGTCATACTTTCCTTTTTACGATTCTGTTCATAACAAAAATTTGACTTTCTCATTGCTTTTTCTAAATTTTTCGGATTATCATACTCAATTCTGTCTTTTATATGATAAGGTAAATAACCGAGAAACCGCTTTACCTTAGGCTTCTCATCCACAATATACGACACATACCTGAGCAGACTTAGAAATTTACTATTTAGTTCTTTCATATTCATTATTCCCAGTTTTAGTTTGTAAAATTCCTTAGCCCGCTCCTCATAGTACTGTTCAAACAAAAAATTCTTGAATGTACTCGAGTTAATGTTTTTCTCCCTAATACCTTTTACTATTTTTAGGTCCTTTCACCAAATATCTGCTTTCACAATGAGGTTATAAATAGCCATTCTGGCTTTTAGTTGAATAGAGTAATTGTAAATTTGAAAATATTTCTTCATCCTGGACAGCCATGATTCCGCCTCTTCTCCCTTCTTAGTTTCACCATTAAAGGTTGGTGGCTTAATTTTCTTGAATTCTCTAGAGATTTCTTCATAAGGTTTAAATTTTCTCTTTTTGGTATGATGATTATCTTCGCTACTGTCACTAGTATATTTATAATTATTTTTATGTGAATCACCATACACGTCATAAGATGACAGAATCTAATTGTGTTATCATTTTCTTTTGTCAAGTAGGACAGAATCTAGGATGAGATCGGGGCTTACTTATCTTACAGCTAATACAGTGGAATGATGGTTCCTTTTACAAGTTTTAAATAGGTAAACAATTTGTTCTAGTAAAATTCCAATCACGGATGATACTCCACTAGCATAGGATAAAATGCTAGTAAATAAGATGTTTGATTTCAGCTTGACCCTGTAAGAGATAATGTTGGTGTTGCTAATGTTATCAAACTGCATAATGATGGTAAACAAAACTGTGAAAGGATAGGTTATGTGCATTTCAATTTACTACCATAATATGTGATCCAAGTAATTCTTTCTTCTTTGTATTTTTCATTATATGGTTATAAGTTTCAAAATGAAATGTTTAAGAACACTTCTATTTCTGTCCATAATAATATATGACCTAATGTTTTTATAAAAGAAAAGATATATTACGCATACATGTACCTATAATCGCATATCTGTTATATAGCAATTGGAATATGCTTCTGTTCATATCAATTTGAGTTCTTGTTGTAAACATTAAAATACTCCATGTTTATGATTTCTCCAAATCATGTACTATTACTTGGTTTTCTTATATATAAAACTTGGTTTTATACGAGCTCTGGTTTTCAATAATATAATATGTTTGCTAAAGGTATTTACATAATGACCCTTGCTCCAGGGTTCCTATAATTAGGCATATTCATAAACTAGAATATATTTCCTGAAGATTAAACTACTTTTGTCAAAACAGGCATTAGTTTATATGAGGGACTCTTATAAATGTTTGGGTTTATAACTAATACTATACACAAACCTATAAGTAAAATGAACACCTCCTATAACAACATCTAAGGTTACACACTTTAAGGAAGATAGAATTATCTTCATCGTGGGGTCTTAATATTATCAAGTTTAGACATTAAAGCAAGATAAACATAGATATTCTATGGTAAACTATTGGTCCCTTGGTAAAACTAGATAAATTTATATAATGCAAAGACTACATCTATAGACTATGGTCTAGGGACAAGGAATCAATATGAGATATAGATCCTTTACAAAACATTATAAGAAATTTTGACTTAAACCGTTGATTGTGCAGATTGTAATTGGGACTACGACTTTGGTTCAAAACCCATAATTTGAAATATTATTGAAGGACACGTGGTTGGGAAAGAGGGCTAGGGTTTCTCGTTGACTTGTTATGGCATATAAATTTGTTGAAACCCTAAAAACATGCTGGATTGTTTGGGTTGTGGCGTGGTCGAGCCGAGAGCTCATGGCTGCCATGTAAATTGTCGAAACTCCAAAAATGCACATGAGCCTCTGCAATCTTATTGAGCTGGTGAAGCAGGTTGATTGAACAATTTATTGTCCATAGTGAGGTGGTTGTTTTGACTGTGAAGAGGATAAGAGGTTGGGCTATCTTTACCTTTGTTTCACTATGAGAGCAAATCTCTGTGTGCAAGTAATGACTGTGACCAGCATGAAAGAATTGCTTTGTGAAGAGTGTTTGGTTCTTATTGTTGTTGGTTTTGTGTCGAGGGTTTGAAACCTTCTCGACGTGGCTAAGCTTTTCTCGACTACCCAGTTACTTGGCTCCAGAAGGTAAGAAAAGCCATTATTACTCCTTGTTGTTTATTTGCACAGTTTTCAACTGTTAAAATGTAAAATAGAAATAGCTAACCGAACTTGGTTTTCTTCTCCCTGCGCAGCGCAGGTTCTCCAAGCCAATCCTGAAGTTGCAGAGTTCTACCAATGCCTTCCTTAAGGGCGTTCACCATGGTAAGTCTTGGTTCACGTAGGGTTTCTCCCACGCACTGTATGGTGGAAAGTGATGGCACTTCCATGTGTTTGGGTTGTGGACTCAACTGTGGTCCTTGTTTGGTCTATTTGGTCTTTTAATTTTTAGTTTTTAAAAGCAATCGTGGTTTTCTGTAATGAGTAGATATGGCTTTCACAGCCTCGACTTCATGAATTTGGTTTTAAGCCTTCTCAACCTTAAATGAAATAGTTGGCGATAAATTTTAAATTCTTGTAGAAATTCAAAGTCTCCATTGTTGATAATTTTGCTGTGGTGTGTAGGGGATGGAATGCTGCATCTGAATACTTGCATCTGCACAATAGTTAATAAACTCATTCTTGACATACTCACCACCGTTTTCAGATCTGAGTGCTTTGAGTTTCTTCCACACTGGTTTTCAACCAAAGCCTTGAAGACTTTGAATAGGCCAAAAACTTCTGATTTGTGCTTCATGAAGTGAACCCAACAATACCTGGAGA
>LPNX011035990.1:2316-16828 GCA_001517045.1 Pseudotsuga menziesii
GTCATCATCGTCATCACCTTCATCATCATCATCATCCTCATCCTCAACATTGTCATCACTTTCATCATCATCATCACCATCAACATCATCAACATCATCCTCATCATCATCATCATCATCCTCACCTTCATCATCATCATCACCATCAACATCATCAACATCATCCTCATCATCATCCTCACCATCAACATCATGAACATCATCATCATCACCATCAACATCATGGACATCATCATCACCATTACCATCAACATCACGAACACCATCATCATCATGCTCATCCTCATCATCATCCTCATCAACATCATCATCATCATCATCATTCATCATTACCATCAACATCGTGAACATCATCATCATCATCCTCATCATCATCACCATCAACATCATCAACATCATCATCATCATCCTCCTCCTCATCCTCATCATCATCCTCCTCCTCATCATCATCAACATGATCATCATCGTCATTATCTTCATCTTCATCTTCATCATCATCATCATCATCACCATGATCATTGATCATTGATCATCATCATCAACATCGCCATGTTCATCATCATCAACATCATGATCGTCATCACCTTCATCATCGTCATCATCATTCATCATCATTCATCATCACCATCAACATCGTGAACATCATCATCATCATCATCATCACCATCAACATCATCAACATCATCATCATCATCATCATCATGAACATCATCATCATCCTCATCATCATCATCATCACCATCAACATCATGAACATCATCATCATCATCATCCTCATCATCCTCTTCATCATCATTCATCATCACCATCATTACAGTGAACATCATCATCATCATCCTCATCATCATCACCATCAACATCATCATCATCATCCTCATCATCAACATCATCAACATCATCAACATCCTCATCATCCTCATCACCATCAACATCATGAACATCATCATCATCATCATCATCAGTCATCATGCCCATCAACATCGTGAACATCATCATCATCATCCTCCTCATCATCACCATCAACATCATCATCATCATCCTCATCATCAACATCATGAACATCATTAACATCATCATCATCCTCATCACCATCACCATCATCAACATCATCATCATCATCATCCTCATCATCATCACCTTCATCATCGTCGTCATCCTCATCATCATCATCATCACCATCAACATCATGAGCATCATCATCACCTTCCTCATCGTCACCATCACCTTGAACATCATCATCATCATCATGAACATGATCATCATCATCACCATCAACATCATGAACACATCATCATCACCATCAACATCATGAATATCATCATCATCATCCTCATCATCATCATCACCATCAACATCATGAACATCATCATCATCATCGTCATCATGAACATCATGAACATCATGAACATCCTCATCATCCTCATCACCATCAACGTCATGAACATCATCATCATCATCATCACTCATCATGCCCATCAACATCGTGAACATCATCCTCATCATCCTCATCATCATCACTATCATCATCATCATCATCATCCTCATCATGAACATCATGAACATCATCCTCCTCATCATCAACATCAACATCATCATGAACATCATCATCATCATCCTCCTCCTCATCATCACCATTAACATCATGAACATCATCATCATCATCCTCATCATCAACATCATGAACATCCTCATCATCCTCATCACCATCAACGTCATGAACATCATCATCAATCATCATGCCCATCAACATCGCGAACATCATCATCATCCTCCTCAACATCATCACTATCAACATCATCATCATCATCCTCATCATCAACATCATCAACATCATGAACATCATCCTCCTCATCATCAACATCAACATCATCATCATCCTCCTCCTCCTCATCATCACCATCAACATCATGAACATCATCATCATCATCCTCATCATCAACATCATGAACATCAAGAACATCCTCACCATCCTCATCACCATCAACGTCATGAACATCATCATCATCATCATCATCATCATTAGTCATCATGCACATCAACATCGTGAACATCATCATCATCATCCTCATCATCATCACTATCAACATCATCATCATCATCCTCATCATCCTCATCATCCTCATCATCAACATCATGAACATCATCCTCATCCTCATCACCATCAACATCATCATGAACATCATCATCATCATCCTCCTAATCATCATCACCATCAACATCATGAACATCATCATCATCATCCTCATCATCAACATCATGAACATCATGAACATCCTCATCATCCTCATCACCATCAACGTCATGAACATCATCATCATCATCATCATCATCAGTCATCATGCCCATCAACATCGTGAACATCATCATCATCATCCTCATCATCATCACTATCAACATCATCATCATCATCCTCATCATCAACATCATGAACATCATGAACATCATCCTCATCCTCATCACCATCAACACCATCATGAACATCATCATCATCATCCTCCTCGTCCTCATCACCATCAACATCATGAACATCATCATCATCATCATCATCATCAGTCATCATGCCCATCAACATCGTGAACATCATCATCATCATCATCCTCATCATCATCACTATCAACATCATCATCATCATCCTCATCATGAATATCATGAACATCATGAACATCATCCTCCTCATCATCAACATCAGCATCATCATGAACATCATCATCATCCTCCTCCTCCTCATCATCACCATCAACATCATGAACATCATCATCATCATCCTCATCATCAACATCATGAAAATCATGAACATCCTCATCATCCTCATCACCATCAACGTCTTGAACATCATCATCATCAGTCATCATGCCCATCAACATCGTGAACACCATCATCATCATTCTCATCATCATCACTATCAACATCATCATCATCATCCTCATCATGAACATCATGAACATCATCATCATCCTCATCACCATCAACATCATCATCAACATCATCATCATCATCCTCCTCATCATCATCAACATCAACATCATGATCATCATCATCATCATCCTCATCATCATCACTATCATCAACATCATCATCATCCTCATCATCAACATCATGAACATCATGAACATCCTCATCATCCTCATCACCATCAACGTCATGAACATCATCATCATCATCATCATCAGTCATCATGCCCATCAACATCATGAACATCATCATCCTCATCCTCATCATCATCACTATCAACATCATCATCATCGTCCTCATCATGAACATCATGAACATCATGAACATCATCATCATCCTCATCACCATCAACATCATCATGAACATCATCATCATCATCCTCCTCATCACCATCACCATCAACATCATGAACATCATCATCATCATCCTCATCATCAACATCATGAACATCATGAACATCCTCATCATCCTCATCACCATCAACGTCATGAACATCATCATCATCATCATCATCATCAGTCATCATGCCCATCATCATCGTGAACATCATCATCATCATCATCCTCATCATCATCACTATCAACATCATCATCATCATCCTCACCATCAACATCATGAACATCGTGAACATCATCATCACCCTCATCACCATCAACATCATCATCATCATCCTCCTCCTCATCATCACCATCAACATCATGAACATCATCATCATCATCCTCATCATCAACATCATGAACATCCTCATCATCCTCATCGCCATCAACGTCATGAACATCATCATCATCATCATCATCAGTCATCATGCCCATCAACATCGTGAACATCATCATCCTCATCATCATCACTATCAACATCATCATCAACATCATGAACGTCATGAACATCATCATCATCCTCATCACCATCAACATCATCATCATCATCATCATCATCAGTCATCATGCCCATCAACATCGTGAACATCATCATCATCATCCTCATCATCATCACTATCAACATTATCACCTTCATCATCCTCATCATCAACATCATGAACATCATGAACATCATCATCATCCTCATCATCATCATCGTCATCGCCATCATCATCATCGTCCTCATCATCATCATCACCTTCATCATCGTCGTCATCATCATCATCATTCATCATCACCATCAACATAAAAAACATTTAGAATAATTAAAAAATTTACCCTTTATTGTAAATATATATTTGAAAAAATTTCCTTTGAAATGTAACTTATAGGTCCATCTCCTTTTTATTATTATTTAATCATTATGAACTAGTTTAGTTTAGTTGTGTAGGTTCATATTATTTCATTTATGATGTAAACTAGTTTAGTTGTGTAGGTTCACTAGTTTAGTTTAGTTTATTTATGATGTAATGGTTGATCCATTTATTATAACATCTTAAGTATAATTTAATTAGAAAATATATAAATAAATAAATTGAGATCTAAGTTTAAATTTTTATGTAATATAAAAAAAATTTAGTAAACAAAATAATAAATTTGATTTATTAAACTATATAAATATAGTTTACGTGCATTCATTTTCACTAGTTTAATAAAAAAGTGTTTCATATTATTTCATTTATAATTAATCTCATTTAGCCATGCACCCACCTTATTAATTGTGATTGACAATATCGCGTGCACGTTTTGGCTATATAAATCGCGTATGTGTTTTTACTAGGCAAATCGCGTGCGCGTTTTGTGACTATTAAAACATGGAATTGTCAGTGTCCGAGAGCAACTTCACTGCATGTTTCTCTAAATTTGGAATTACCACGCAATATCTTTCAAGAGCACGAGCCTTTCTTTGAAAATACTCACAATCTACACCATCTCCATCCATCCCCATAATTATTTTTGTTATGCAGGTGCAACATTGAAGACATCTTCCATGGTTGAGGAGCACACAGGATAAGATATCAAGCTTCAATGTCATTTCATGGTGATGGTGGATATAACTTTCATTTGCTTATTATTCAAGAGAACCAAAGGTAAATTTTCCCATTCATTGTTGTTTTGATGGGAAATATGAACAATTGAGAAGGAAGATTGAAGCACCCTGAAGGATTAATAGTTATATAAAAGCAAGTTAAAGGTTTGGAAGCTTGTAATTGAGGAGCAACAAAAACAAAGTATATTGACATTGATCATTGTGGTGATGGGGAATGTACGTAACCGAGGAAGAAAATCAGCAAGGAAGAAGAGACCTCAAGAAGTCATCGCAGAAGAGAAAGAAAAGAAAAGAATAGACATGATGAATCGGAGGCTTTCTTTGGAAACTAATCCAAATCCAATTACAGAGGATACAGCGGTTCATCCTATTAATCCAACACAAGAAGAAATTCTGCAATCACTAGAGGGACTATCTCAAGACGAAGCTCATGAAGAGGCAGTGTACATGGAGCCTACTGTTGAAGAAGAAAATATTAATCGGACCATCGATGAGGATGTTGGACTTCCACCATCCAACTACCAGGAAGAGAGTGAAGGACAACAAGTTGCTACTAAAACGCCAGAGCGTATTGTTGATGCACCAGATGATAGAAAATCCAACCCCCTTACCTCCATTAGAAAGCACACGTCGAAGAACTCCGAAGTGTATACAAGTTGATGAAGGACTCCTTAATTCCATTGAAGGTACGCTATCTAAACGTAGTATTGCTTATCAAACTCAACAAATACTGAATAAATATTTTGATTCTAAATTTGATGGAGATAAATGTAGATTATTTTTATCATTGTTAAAATCTAGGGGCATGAATATTGTTAGGAAATCGTTAGGGATAAAGATGATAAAGGCTTCTGGACCAAGTTCTCATATAGTTAAAAGCTTAGTAGATGCCTTTGGTAAAATTGGTAAGAACACATAGTCAAAGGATCGCAATGTGGCTCGTCGTGTGTTGTCACAAGCAATTGTGAATCAGAACACTAGGGTCCTTGGTTTTCTCAAGCCTACATCTAAACTAGTTAATTTGAATGTAAAAACCCTCCGTAGGTATTCTATTAGAAGAGAACATCTCGACACAACCGCCCAGACAGATTTTTGGGCCTTTACTGGTCGATTGCCACATCGTGACATGAAGCTAGTTGATGCAGTAAAGGGACTAGTGTAGAGTTTTTGGCATGATCACACAAGGCCTTCTTCAAACCGGAAGGATGTACTAAAACTGAGAAGGGGTTCAAAGGACCGTGAACCACATATTAAGCATCTTCTTGATATAACACAGACAGAACTATACGAGAAATTTAGGAATGAAAATAGACAATTGAATTTGGGGCAAAGATCTTTTGAGAAATGTAAGCCCTGGTATGTTAGAATAAATACTCTTCGTAACACTTGTTGTTGTAGATACGCAGGATTGCTCCTTGACAATACCACCGACCTCATCAATAGAATTCATTCATAGTATCATGTGCAATAGGCCTGAGGGGAAAACTTACTATGCAAAATCCTGTTTGGATGGAACTTGCTCCAACTGTGTTGGAATGGCATTATTGAGCCAATGTATGCATGAGACTGGAGACAATGAATTTGGGAATATGGTTACAGACATGAAAAGTTTCAAATATATCAACTATGAAATAGTCCCAGGGAAAGAAAGCAAAAAAATACAATTGGTGACATCTCAGGTACATGCATGTATCTATAAAATTATGTTTAGAACAGTTGCATTTCATTCCTTACTTACAAAAAAACCTGATATTGAGATCATTTTGTGTCAACAGGTAAAAGTTAGTGTCTTCGTCAAGGAATTTATTGAAAAGGCACGTCAATATGTTCAACATGTCCACTTGGCACGATGGTAGGATGAGAAGTTTAGAATATGCAGAGATACATTTCGTCGTGGTACTATACTTTCAGTTGTTGATTTTGCTAAGAACTACACTCTGCAACCTCAAAATGAGATCCAAAGTCAGTATTATCACTCTGAGCAGGTTTCCTTGATGGTGTATATCACATATAGGCATGGCCAGAACAGTAGTGAAGAGCAAAGAGAAATTCTAAAGGAATATCACTTCTACATAAGTGATGATAGGTGCCATGACTTCCACTATGTATGTCATTTCTTCATCATGTTCTATGATCATTTGAAGGGTAGGAACATACAGATGGATCAACACTAGATTTGGTCTGATGGATTTGCTGGTCAGTTCAAAAATGCACGCATATTTCAATGGTTGTGTTCATTTCATAAAAACTACAAAGTTCCACATATGTGGAACTATTTTGAGACTGGGCATGGTAAAGGAGAGCATGATGGAGCCAGAGCATGTGTCAAAACAGCCCTATGAAGAGAGGAATTGAAATTATCTACAATATCTACTATTCGAAATGCTCAATCTATAGTCAGGTGGTGCACGTCAGTAATGGGAGAGGAATCAGCTATGCGAGCAGAATCCACAAGAAAGAGACATGTGGAGAGATTTTTTTGGGAGGTGGTAGACATAGATCGTTCACATCATCATCATCACCATCAACATCACCTTCATCACCATCATCATCATCATCATCATCATCATCATCTCCAACAACATCATGAACATCATCATCATCATCCTCATCATCACCACCCTCACGAACATCATCATCATCATCATCCTCATCATCATAGTCACCATCAACATCACCAACATCATCATCATCATGCTCATCATCATCCTCATCCTCATCATCATCATTACCTTCACCATCATCATCATCCTCACCTTCATCATCACCATCACCATCACCATCATCAACATCATGAACATCATGAACATCATCATCATCATTCTCATCATCATCCTCACCATCAACATCATGAACATCATCATCATTCATCCTCATCATCATCCTCACCATCAACATCATGAACATCATCATCATTCATCCTCATCATCATCCTCACCATCAACATCATGAACATCATCATCATTCTCATCATTGTCCTCATCATCATCATCACCATCAACATCATGAACATCATTATCATCATGCTCATCATCATCCTCATCCTCATCCTCATCCTCACCTTCATCATCATCATCACCATCAACATCATCACCATCACCATCAACATCATCTTCATCACCTTCATCATCATCATCATCATCATCCTCATCATCATCATCTCCAACAACATCATGAACATCATCATCATCATCCTCATCAACACCATCAACATCATCACCATCAACATCATGATCATCATCATCATCAACATCCTCATCATCATCACCATCAACATCATGAACATCATCATCATTCATCATTATGAGTAATAGGGTTCTTTCATTCCTTCAACAATATAATATCTATTATGTGATAATTCCCTTTATACAATGGAATTTTGTAGGGAAAAGCATGCAACATGTGTAAGTAAACACAAAGTATATGTGGGTGGAAGCAATATTTTTCTTTTTCCCAGTACCCTAAAGAAAAATCTCGAGAGTGAAACCCTTAACCTAATAAGTTCTATAATATGCATGGTGTAGGTTTATATCTATAAACAAAAGCTATATTAAAGCAAAACCAATGTTTTTAACTCAAAATTTAAATTATATTGTTGATGCAACATGTTAACACTAGTAAATGTGTATATTTTTTCCAAGATGCCACTTGGCATGCATGGACTGTAACGCACCATATTTTTACTTAGGCATGTTTATCAGCCAGACTTGTTAGGGTTTCGCTCAGTAGGGGACAATGCAGTCACGCCAACGAGGACCAAAGCTGGAAAGCCACGGATGGTGGGGGTGCGGTTGGCATTGCCATATTTCCCATGCCCAAACACACTAGCAGGAGTTGACAGAATTCAAAATTGCCGCTCCATGAGGTTTTTTGCGCACCGGGCCCAAGTCCACTAGGGGTCCCTGAACGGTATCTGGAGGTGACCTGTAACTCGCCATAGATCGATGCTCGGGCCTCCGATCAATGAACCGTCGATTCCGTTGGATTCGTGACGTGGGATTTTAGCTAAGGGGGGGCCTCTCCCTCCTCTCCATTGCCCGATGACCTCCGTCTACGGTCGTTTCTGGAGCTAGGGTTTCGCTTAGTAGGGGACAATGCAGTCACGCCAACGAGGGCCAAAGCTGGAAAGCCACATATGGTGGGGGTGCGGTTGGCATTGCCATATTTACCATGCCCAAACACACTAGCAGGAGTTGACAGAATTCAAAATTGCCGCTCCATGAGGTTTTTTGTGCACCGTGCCCAAGTCCACGAGGTATCCCTGAACAGTATCTGGAGGTTACCTGCAACTCACCATAGATCGATGCTCAGGCCTCCGATTGACGAACCGTCAATTCCGTTAGATTCGTGACGTGGGATTTTAGCTAGGGGGGGGTCTCTCCCTCCTCTCCATTGCCCGATGACCTCCATATATGGTCGTTTCTGGAGCTAGGGTTTTGCTCAGTAGGGGAGAATACAGTCACGCCAACGAGGGCCAAAGATGGAAAGCCATGGATGGTGGGGGTGCGGTTGGCATTGCCATATTTTCCATGCCCAAACACACTAGTAGGAGTTGACAGAATTCAAAATTGCCGCTCCGTGAGGTTTTTTGCGCACTGGGCCCAAGTCCACTAGGTGTCCCTGAACGGTATATGGAGGTGACCTGTAACTCGCCATAAATCGATGCTCGAGCCTCCGATCGATGAACCGTTGATTCTGTTGGATTCGTGACATGGGATTTTAGCTAGGGGGGGGCCTCTCCCTCCTCTCCATTTCCCGATGACCTCTATCTACGGTCAATTCTGGAGCTAGGGTTTCCCTCAGTAGGGGACAATGCAGTCATGCCAACGAGGGCCAAAGCTAGAAATCCATGAATGGTGGGGGTGCGGTTGGCATTTCCATATTTCCCATGCCCAAACACACTAGCAGGAATTGACAGAATTCAAAATTGTCACTTCGTGAGGTTTTTTGTGCACCGGGCCCAAGTCCACTAGGTGTCCCTGAATGGTATCTAGAGGTGACTTGTAACTCGCCATAGATCAATGCTCGGGCCTCCGATCGATGAACCGTTGATTCTGTTGGATTCATGACGTGGGATTTTGGCTAGGAGGGGGCCTCTCCCTCCTCTCCATTGCCCAATGACCTCTGTCTACGGTCGTTTCTGGAGCTAGGGTTTCGCTCAGTAGGGGACAATGCAGTCACGCCAACGAGGGCCAAAGCTAGAAAGCCACGGATGGTGGGGATGTGGTTGGCATTTCCATATTTCCCATGCCCAAACACACTAGCAGGAGTTGACAGAATTCAAAATTGCCGCTCCGTGAGGTTTTTTGCGCATCGGGCCCAAGTCCACTAGGTGTCCCTGAACGGTATCTGGAGGTGACCTGCAAATCGCCATAGATCGATGCTCAGGCCTCCGATGGATGAATCGTCAATTCTGTTGGATTCGTGACGTGGGATTTTAGCTAGGGGGGGGCCTCTCCCTCCTCTCCATTGCCCGATGACCTCCGTCTATAGTCGTTTCTGGAGCTAGGGTTTCGCTCAGTAGGGGACAATGCAGTCACGCCAACGAGGGCCAAAGCTGGAAAGCCATGGATGGTGGGGGTGTGGTTGGAATTGCCATATTTCCCATGCCCAAACACACTAGCAGGAGTTGGAAAAATTCAAAATTGCCGCTCCATGAGGTTTTTTGCGCACCAGGCCCAAGTCCACTAGGTGTCCCTAAACGATATATGGAGGTGACCTGCAACTCACCATATATCAATGCTCGAGCCTCTGATCAATGAACCGTTGATTTCGTTGGATTCGTGACGTGGGATTTTAGCTAGGGGGGGCCTCTCCCTCCTCTCCATTGCCCGATGACCTCCGTCTACAGTCATTTCTGGAGCTAGGGTTTCGCTCAGTAGGGGACAATGCAGTCATGCCAACGAGGGCCAAAGCTGGAAAGCCATGGATGGTGGGGGCGCGGTTGGCATTTCCATATTTCCCATGCCCAAACACACTAGCAGGAGTTGACAGAATTCAAAATTGCCGCTCCGTGAGGTTTTTTGCGCACCGGGCCCAAGTCCACTAGGTGTCCCTGAACGGTATCTGGAGGTGACCTGCAACTCGCCATAGATCGATGCTCGGGCCTCCGATCGATGAACCGTTGATTTCGTTGGATTCATGACATGGGATTTTAGCTAGGGGGGGGCCTCTCCCTCCTCTCCATTGCCCGATGACCTCCGTCTATAGTCGTTTCTGGAGCTAGGGTTTCGCTTAGTAGGGGACAATGTAGTCACGCCAATGAGGGCCAAAGCTAGAAATCCATGGATGGTGGGGATGCGGTTGGCATTGCCATATTTCCCATGCCCAAACACACTAGCAGGAGTTGACAGAATTCAAAATTGCCGCTCCGTGAGGTTTTCTGCACACCCGGCCCAAGTCCACCAGGTGTCCCTGAACGGTATCTGGAGGTGACCTGTAACTCGCCATAGATCGATGCTCGGGCCTCCGATGGATGAACCGTTGATTTCGTTGGATTCGTGACATGGGATTTTAGCTAGGGGGGGCCTCTCCCTCCTCTCCATTGCCCGATGACCTCCGTCTAGGTCATTTCTGGAGCTAGGGTTTCGCTCAGTAGGGGACAATGCAGTCACGCCAACGAGGGGACATTAATGTTGAACTTGAATAAGGGTTGACCAACCCTTCTCTAATATTCATGTAGATGATAATACTATAGATAAAGATTAACTACAGTTCCCTGGGATCCCACTCGATAAGAATAATAATTTAGAGAAAGCATCAACCAAGGCTTACCTAGGATCCCTTATTTAGTGATAATATTAATGTAGAGGAAATTTTGTCAACTAAGATTGAAGAAGGATCGAGCAAAATAATTTCATTCTCCCCTTGAAGAGAATATTAATTTAAAGTACTGGTTGATTGACCCTTCTTTAAACTCCTCCTTGATGAGAATATTAATATAGAAGAAGGGTTGGCCAACTCTTCTCTTGGGTTTCTTTGGATGAGAATCCTACAATATTTATGAAGGATTCACATAGCCTTCCTCTAAATTAATATTCTCTTCGAGGGTAAGTTTGAATAAATGTTAGTTGAGCTGACCTTTCCTCTAGATTATTATTCTCTTTGAAGAGGAGATTGAATAAGGGTTGGTTGACCCTTCTGTAAGCTTCCCCTAAAAGGTAATATTAATATAGAGGGAGGGTTTATTGATAAACTTCCTCATGACGAGAATATTAAAATGTAGGAAGGATCAAATTATTGTTCCCCAAGATCCCCTAGGATTATAGTATTAATCTATGGAAAGGGTTGGTCAACCCTTTACCTTTCTTTGTCTTAATGAAAAACCTACTAGCTTGATGAAATATTGACCAACCCTTCCTCTATCCTTGTCTCTCTTTACTTTTGCCTTTCTAACATGGTATTAGAGCAAACCATTTTCAAGGTAAAATAGCCACTCTTCCAAACAATTACTATATGTGTTTTTTATATGAAATTATATAAAGGCCCATATGTATAAGGTGAAACTATAACTTCTGTTACCACCAAAAATAGGCTCCTTGATGCACACAACTCCTTCCATGTCTCATATGCACTTAGTACCATGCCCAATAATAGATGTAACACCTTGCATGGATCACACACACTTTTTAACATTCCTAATAACACAATGCTACACAACAAGTCAAAGTTATATTTGAACACTTGTCCATAATGAGTACTTGTTGTGGATTTGATATCTCATTCAAATCTAGATGGGCTCTCCTCATAACATATTTTTCTTGTCATTGTAAGGACTACTCCATAAGAAATATATTGTCTCTAGCATATGCTACAATAGTCATGGAATTTGAATCAACTCATTTAGAACTTGAAGACAATATTAGCCATGGCTACATACCCTAAGTGCATATGCCCAACCTTAACAACATTTCCACTTCTCTTTTGCAACAAGCATACAATCATGCCCAACTAGAATTACATATGCACCCTTAAAGACCAAAATTCATAGGTTATGCATGTCACATTGATTCTTACATCCATGTATACACTTTACATCTTATGTCTTTATTTTGTTCATCACTCCAAACATGGAATTTCACAAGTACAATATACACACATGTTATCACAAGCTTAGCTCATTTTCATAACTAGCTTAATGGAAATAAAATTCATGGGTTATGCATACCACACTAAGTTTTATATCCATATACCATTTACCTCATGAATCTTTGGTTCATTCATCACTCCTTACATGGATTTTCACATGCATAAGACACACATATATTATCATAATCCTATCACATTCTTAAAACCAACTCCATGCAAATAAAATTTTGCAACACCAAATCCCTCTAAATAACCTTTTGCGGCACCATGTCCATGCAAAAATCCTTCCACAATTCTCACACCAAGTGAATAACCTTTTGCAACACAAACTCTACGTAGACAACCTTATTCCATACCAATATCTTGCAAACAACCTTTTTGCAACCCCATCCCATCAATGCATACAACATTTCACAACACTAATACCATAAAAAAAATTATACAATAGATCCATTTGCTCGTTCTCTTGTAGCTTCCTTACGAATAGAACTTCCTTTCTACTTCTCATTCTCAAGTCTCAGTATTGGCTCTCTCTACAACATCACACTAGAATCTAATACTTGCACATATTTCTCTCTTTTTTTCTTTATATTTTTAACTTCTCATTCTCAAGTCTTAGTATTGGCTCTCTCTACAACATCACACTAGACTCTAATACTTGCACATATTTCTCTCTTTGCCAATGAGGGCCAAAGCTGGAAATCCATGGATGGTGGGGATGCGGTTGGCATTTCCATATTTCCCATGCCCAAACACACTAGCAGGAGTTGATAGAATTCAAAATTGCCGCTCCGTGAGGTTTTTTGTGCACCAGGCCCAAGTCCACTAGGTGTCCCTGAACGGTATCTGGAGGTGACCTGCAACTAGCCATAGATCGATGCTTGGGCCTCCTATCGACGAACCGTCAATTCTGTTGGATTCGTGACTTGGGATTTTAGCTAGGGGGGGGCCTCTCCCTCCTGTCCATTTCCCGGTGACCTCCGTCTACAGTGATTTCTGAAGCTATGGTTTCACTCAATAGGGGACAATGCAGTCACACCAACGAGGGCCAAATATGGAAAGCCACAGATGGTGGGGATGCAGTTGGCATTGCCATATTTCCCATGCCCAAACACACTAGCAGGAGTTGATAGAATTCAAAATTGCCGCTCCGTGAGGATTTTTGCGTACCGGGCCAAATTCCACCAGGTGTCCCTGAACGGTATCTGGAGGTGACCTGCAACTCGCCATAGATCGATGCTCGGGCCTCCAATCGACGAACTGTCGATTTCGTTGGATTCATGACATGGGATCTTAGCTAGGGGGGGGGCTCTGCCTCCTGTCCATTGCCTGGTAACCTCCATCTACGATGGTTTCTAAAGCTAAGGTTTCGCTCAGTAGGGACAATGCAGTCATGCCAATGAGAGCCAAAGCTAGACAATGCATTTCATGCCAATGAAGGCCAAACTTGGAAAACCCTATCCCTAACTAGGGTTTATTGTTTAACATGCATGTCCCATTACCA
>LPNX011035990.1:17223-30174 GCA_001517045.1 Pseudotsuga menziesii
AATGATGGTTGCATCCATGGTCGAACCAGAGGAGGCAGGACCTGGTGGTGGTGGTGGCTACAATCACCAAATTTTGAAATAGTTAGAAATGTGCATGAATAAACAATAGACAACAATAACACACTATGTCTATATCGTGTTCAAATAGTTGTACCTCTGTGTGACTTGTTGCCATTGTAGATGCAGCACTGACTGCTGCATCAACCATCCCTGCAAGGTTTTCAATAGTAACCTCTTGCTCCTGATGTAGTAAACATGCAAATCAAACATTAACAAAATATTTTATGCACTGGATTTCAAGTTAACCAAAAAATATCATCGAAGGATATACAAATTACCATGGTATCAGTATCTCAATGGTCACGGACAACTTCACTCTTTCTAGGAGTAGGTCGTCTCATATACACTTGACCCTTGTTCACATATGGCCTATGGGGAGATACAACTCCAAGAGATGGTCTAGGTGTTTCGGTACCAGCCTATAGTCAACAAGAGTTCATGTAGCTAGACATGGATGATTCAACGAACATACATGTATTTAAAAAATGACATTTTTTAAATGTTTAAAATGTTTACCTCCATCACTGCTTCCCCTCGTGTAGGATCTGGCATCTGCCCAGATATTTCCTCGGTCGATACAACCATGGATCCTACCTCCGTCACTGCTTTCCCGCGTGAAGGATCCAGCATCTGCAAGTTTAATAATTGTAAATATTAGACCGTAGATAACATTAGTGAACTAACATGTACAGTATGTGGAAATTAAAAATTTAACAAGTATTAAAAAACTGAAATTTTAAAATGTTTACCTCGGTGTGAGATACGGGATTAGTGGATGGAATGTCCTGCCCCTGTGTAGAGTGTGGAACATGATACTCTGGGGCGTCGCTGCCGGCATAAAGCATCAACTGCAAGTTCACAAAATTAATATATTAGCTCAAACTATACATATGTGTACAAAGAGGAAAATAAATGAAGAATTTATTGCAATTAACCATATACATACATCACTCAAAAACCCACTGAAGACAACATCTGACAAAAGACCATAGCATGGACGACCACACGATGTGCACTCATGAGGCTCAAAAGTAGGCTGGGAATGTGCTGCTGGTGCTGCACTAGTAGATGGTCCTCCAGTAGATGGTCCTGCACCAGTGGGTGGTACTGCACTAGAAGATGGTCCTGCACCATGAGGGCCTGGTGTATGTACCACACCAGGGACATATGTCCCTTCCTCACCCATATGCTGAACCATAGTGCTATGGCGAACAACGGCCCGTGCCAAACTCAAAAATGCCTCACGTGTCTGTGGAATAACATGATGTACAGGTGGGACCTCTGGCCCAGGCAACTGCCTGCGAGGTGCAGGGATAGGGTGATCAACGTCTCGAAGCCTGGCATTGGGTCAGTTTTGGGGCATCCCCCCACCGATCCCCTGAAACTGCAATATATCAAAATAGTTTATGTGTTTTCCCAACACGAACTCTGCATACATCTTCCGAAGGAAGTACAACGGGATTTCCCTGTTGTTGTGTGGTGGCATATCAAAAACCATATACCATCTGTCCATCAAGTTATCAACAAATGGTTGATATGTGCACCACTCGATAGAGATATGTGGCCTATTTGCATTTGGGATTTCTACCATGCGAGGGTCCCTAAACAATGAAAATATATGCTCTTTGGTGATTTTCAACTTTTTTATTGCATTGTAGCTAAGCCCATCAACGTACTCACGTCTTTTTCTTTCTCTATATGAAGTAATATCATATAGTATGTTGTTTGACAATGTCATGGTCTCAACAATTGCATCCAAAGTGGATGCAAGTGAACGTCGAATTCTGTCACCACCACTAAAAGCAGTACTCAACCCTCTCAACTGGGCAAGCTCAATCAATATTTCCGCATTGGGGTCCATAGCTGCAACTGCAATAAAAAAATCAATAAGAAAATAATTAGAAACATATACATGGTATATAATGACATCTCTTCAAAATTGAAAATGTAAATGCATCTAAATCCAATTATCTTCAAAACATCCAACCATCACATAGACCTACATAATAGTAAATAAAATGTCACCACATAACTAATTCAAAAGCATAAGCTAGATAACAAAAATTTGTGAAACACAATCAAAATAAACTGTGTTTAACATGCCTTTGCAATAAGTGGGTTGCTACCAACAAGTATATATTATCATTTAAAATAATATGCATAACAAAATATGAAAAACTAACTTAAGCACAAGTCCAATTTTGTCTACAACAAACCAATCACATACATATATAGTGTTTACCTAATAAAATGTCATGGGCTTTACTCAAAACATTATCATTGGATTTACTCAAAACATCATGACATTATAAATGTAAAACATATCAAAATAAACTTAAACAACATGATGTGCAATCACTCTAAATAAATTTTGCTAACTACTCATTCAATCATGTCAAATTTTTATAACATAAGTAATCTGAAACCTTCTTCAATTGTGATTGCAACCTACAAATATTATCCATATACAATACAATTCATATACTAAATGTAAAACCCACTTCATCTCTTCAAAATTCAAACTAAATCTAATTAAAAATCAAGCTCAGGTCATAACATTGGTTATATTGATTTTTTCAAAAAATATGGTGAATACACCATGTAACATCTAAAAAACACCAAACATTTCATACAAAGGTGAATACACCATGTAACATCTAGAAACACCAACAATTTCATACAAGGGTGAGTTCATGTTGGAACAAGGAATGCCAATAGAAAATCAACCAAGGGTATAGGAATCAACCAATGGTGTGGGCGTGAGACCTCAAGTGAAATCATAAGACACTATTTAAATTTAACATTAGCTTGTAATAAAGTGAAACTCAATTCAATGTTCAATGTATTTATACTGATAGTTTAGTTCTTGGATTTGAACCTGAGATTTGTTCAAATAATAGAAATTTCCATCTTTTAACCACATTCTTCAATCTCTTCTACTAGGTGTATAAGGTAATGCTCTTGAGAATTAAAAAAGATAGGAGGGAAGTGCATTTGAATATCACACATCTAAATTCACACAATTATAGGGTAAAAATTGACAAAAAAAATGCATTGGGTGATTGAATTACCTTGTTGGATGACAATGTACGAGTGAAATCTCCTCCCCTCAACCTGAATCAGCTCCTGCAACAATCCCAAGCAGTGGTCTCACTCCAAACGCTCCAATGGCCCATCCAATTCGTGTTCCTGATTGTGAAAATGGGCCGCGGGTTCGGGACTGTGTATTTAAATTTTTTTTTATGATTTGCAAATCGCGTACGCGTTTTATAACTACATATCGTGAGTGCGTTTTGTAGTTATATAACAAGTACGCGATTTGTCTTCCTATCCTACATGTTCCATGACATGTCAGGCTCAGGTTGAACCATACCAAGTGCTATGTCAGGCTTGGGTTGATGTATTTTTTGGTAACATGATGTTGTTTTTGAAAACTAGGATTGCATCTTAAAGGTCACTCATCTTTTTGCACTGACCCTTGTCAAAAACCATGAGCCATCTCTTCCTCCAGATTTCTCTCCATGGCTAGTAATTACACCAGTCCATGCAAACTCGCCTCTTCCTCACATCTAGAGGCTGTCCTGTTCTCGGATCTGTAAATTTTCTCCACAGTAGGGATTTTGTGATATTCAGGTTTTTTATATCCTCTTTGGATATATCGGTGCCATAATGTTTTCTCATTCGAGCCCTATATTGGCTCAAATTGGTTATCTCACTATGAGCAATGTTGATAGACTCTATTATGTTCTGTAGTGATGTGGCGAGGGAAACCCGAGAGGGTTCCTTGGTGTTCTTCAGTTCATTACTCAATATTCTTAATTGGTTTAAATCCCTGTGTAATTCATCTTTGAGGTTTTTTGGTGGTTCACCAAATCCATCTTCGAGGTTTTCTTCGTTTAATTTGGGGTTTATTGGGTCCTTTGATTAGTTTGTTTCAGTCCTTTGTTGGGATGGTTCATTGGTATTTGTCATTATGTTTAGGTAATTTGTATCTGCAATATCAATTTTTTTCTATTTCAATTCATTTGCAAATTTATTTGAAAAACAATAAAAAACATTAAAATAAACAAAAAATGCAAATACTACTCCATCTACCTTACTCCAATGCCGTGGGTGTCGTTTTAGGCTTCTTGGACACTTCTTTTGGGATTTGCGGGTGTTGTTTTGGCCTCATTGGATGTCGTTTTCGTTAGCTTCGCACTCGTGGGTTGGTTGTGAACTAAACAAAAATGTTCACTGTTTTTTTTAAACGCAGGGACGTGCACGCATCCCTATATGCGTACACACAAAACACGTGCACGCGTCCACATACGTGTGCACACCCATACACGTGTGCGCGTGCGCGCTCCTATTTTCCACTCTGGCAATCTGACATGGAGGTTCACCATTGCTGAAGCCAGAACGTGTGCGCGCGTCCAAGGGTGCATGCACGTTCCTGTTTTTTCCTGCTCACGCGCTCCCATGGCATCATAATTGGGTAGCGGTTTCTTGTGGGCACCCATTTAATAACATATAATTTCAAAATTAAAGAAAATACAACATAACCTATTCTCATAAAAGCTAGTCTATATCTCCATTGAAAGCATGACTATGACTAAGTACCTAATGTACAAACATGTGCCTTTAGCTAAGTTGGCATAAAGACACCATGTCTTGGCCAAATCATTAGGGAGTCAAGGAAGAGATTACTATGCACCTTAGTGATAAAATTAAAAGTATTATTACATCTAAATTTAAGAAGTTGTGGTGTTAGGAAAATTAAGATATTATAAAGAGATAATCAATCTTAATTTAAAAGTTAAAGTGAAAATGGTTCAAAAAGAAAATTACTTTCTCATAAAATATACTTTGTATACTCACTAAGATTTCAAAAGATTTACTATAATAATCATCTTCTTAACACTTTAATTTATCAGAATTATAATTATAATTATTTAGAATTGATATTCTTAAATCTATCATAATTATTATTATGATTATTTAGAATTAGTATTCTTAAATGTTTTGAATAAAAATATTGACATCACAAAGAAACTCAAATTTTTAAACAAATATAATTAAATTTAGTAACCTAGTTGAAAAGGTTATAAGCTTAGGAATGATACTCAATGTTGTTGGGTTAGATCAATAAGTACAATCAATGCACATACATCAATGTTATATTACATTTACCAACATTATGTGTCAAAAGATCCCTCACAAATTATTATTTTTTATTAGGTTTAGCTTCTAAGCTCTTGGTATGAATCACTCAACTTTTAGTCTTATATGTCACTTTCTATAGTGACAATGAAATCTTAGTGTAAAAGAAATCATTTATTACTATAAGAGCTATCCATTGAGTTGTAAAGCATTTAATGTAGCTACAACAAGCTTGATGATTCTTGGATCTTGAGCTTATCGATGAAATTATAATTTAGTAAATAAAAATATAAAAAATAACTCGGGCACAATCTATTAAGAAATGACAAAGAAATCTTTCACTCTTTAAGAAAAAACTTACAAAATTTTCCACAAGATATTAATTTACTCACCCGTGTAAGGCGTATTTGTTATAAGGCGTATTAATTTTTATGAAGTAAAATACCGAATGATCTTTCTGAACATAATTTTTATAAGGTAAAATACCCAATGATCTTTTTGAACATTCACACTATTAAAACTGGAAAATATGTGCCGCATGAAATAATTTTGTAAAGCCATAGTGGTAGCTATAAATGTATACATAACCAATTCAAATTCTGTTTAGATTCTTCGATTTTATAGAGTTGGGATTTCAACAATTTTTAGAAACAATGAGCTTGAGTTCTTTTATATTTTTCTAACTGTTTAAAAAAAAACTTAACTCTCTCTCTATGGAATATAAAAACACATATATACTTCACTTGAAAGCTTTTAAAACATTAAAAACTATAATTAATTTTTGTCTGAAATTTGCCTAGAATTTGGCTTGTATGCCACTTCTTAAATATGCTAACCATAATTTGACATGCTTACTAACCTTACAAACTGAGAGTAACATAAAACAACTAATAACTAATATTTCCAACACACAAAACAATTAAAAAACAAAATAAAGCCATTCAATTTGAGTGGGGAGAGCAGAAAAGAAAGATGATTTGGACGTCGGTGGAAAAGACGTTTCTGCTTTTTTTTCTGAGGAAAAAATACCATCTTTTGATATTCAAATGAATCAAAAAGATAAAATATATAGAGATCAGCATCATTGTTAGATGGGAAAGACTACAGTCATAGCACCCATACAAGATACACCAACAAAAAAGAAGTGTAAAAGATGTCTACCAGCACATAATGATAGATAGACCAAGTCTGATCTATGCAGACTTGTATCATCATCCCTGAGTGATCAGGTCAGCAAATATATCAAAAAGTATGACCATAAAACATACAATCTGAGCACACCGACTAGCTAATAATCTCCCAAAAGAGACAAAGAAAATGTTATAATAGACATGAAAAACCAAACTGCTGTAATAAAAGTATACAGCCATCAAAAAAGTAGGAAAAGACCATCTTTTATGACCTGACCATTCATAAATTCCGAGAAGTTCCCAGAACCAGTCTCCAATGTCAAAGCTCTTTTTGATAGACTATCAGCAAGTGTATTATGCTCTCTGAAAGTATGATTAATGGTCATGGGTTGGGCAGATTGCAGCATGTGGATAATATCATCACACCAGTGTTTCAATGCGGGTATTTCAAGGGCATAATGTTTATTTGCCCATGAGATAATCACCATTGAATCACCAAAAATCTGTTGTAGGGGCACACCCATCATGTTGCACACTTTTAAAACAGACCAAAGAGCCAATAGTTTAGCTCTGGTATTGGTACCTGAACCACAGCCCACTGAAAAAGAGAGATAATGGGTTTCACTGATGTAGATCACAAACCCAGCTCCCCCCAGTCCCAATTGTGCAGCACCGTCAAAGTATCCAACCGGGTAGTGATGCCCAGGAGCAGATCCAATCAGCCTAGGTTTTTTAGCATGTACAGGCACAGGGTGGAGAGTGAGAAGAATCTTAATATGGGTAATGGTTAGGGAAACAGATGGTGTACCCAAATCGAATAAACATTTGTTCCGTAAAAGCCACACTTGCCAAAAGATGAAGAAAGGGATGAATCTGTGAGGTGCTGAAGGAGTTGTGCATTCAAACCAGTGGGAGAGGAAAGCGTGGACAGAACAGTGTATGGTCTAAGGGAAGCCCATCCGGTTCGAGAAATGCGTGAAGATGGAGGAGGTAAAGGGACAAGTATGGAACAAATGATGACAGTTCTCAGTGGCATGATTACACAATACACATCTGCTGGGTCCACGATGACCACGAGACTGGAGATTATCCCAAGTGAGGACCTTATCCACCGCCACCAACCAGCTGAAACAAACCATCTTTAATGGGAAAAGACGTTTCTGCTTATGGCCCAAATGGTCAAATCCTTAGATTAAGCCGTTACAAATTATATATAACTAATCTAAAATTTAGAATAACAATTGCACAAATTTAAATCTACGTCTCAATAATATCTACCGGTTATTAATTCTGGAGTAGTCTAACGGGTCGACGATTTCTCCCGGCCGTTAGGCTACTCCGTCAACCACCGTCACCATCCCGGCACCTCAGCAAACTTGTCGGAGGTCTGATGTGGGTCCAGAGTTTGTCAGATCAAATCTCGTTCCACCGATCGCCGTCCCGTCGCCGCAGCCAACTGTTCAGAACATTTACTCCACCACCCCGTGGATTGGTGGAGACTCCCTCCATCATCGACGAGCTCCTTTCGAACACAGAACGCAGACTCTGCATCCCCTGCTCTGGTTCACGTTCCATCCACAGCTCGATCATCCCCTGCTCTGGTTCACGTTCCATCCGCAGCTCGATCATCCGCAGCAGTTCGGGCGCCTGCATCCACTACGGTTCACGTTCCATCCGCAGCTCGATCATCCCCTGCTCTGGTTCACATTCCATCCCTACAGGTAATGCTTTGCCTTACTCCCTACAGGTAAAATACAAGAAACCAGTACATCAATGACAAGTAAAATGCAGAAGTTTCACTAACTGCAAGCAATCCCTCTAGTTGATTGGCAAGAACTGCAAGAACAGAAACTGCATTGTTTGTAAGATCCGGTGTATCATCTGTCAAAACATTAATTAGCAGAGGAACTGCCCCAGCTGCTATTACCTGTGAAACATTTCCATGGAAAACTGAAAGATTAAACAAGGCAGTAGCTGCATCCCTTTTGCCTCGGACAGTATCGTCCCGAAGAAGATTTATCAAGGCTAGAATGGCTTCTGGCCTTTCTCCAATTAATTTCTTATATTCATGAACAGAGGAAAGGCTGAAGAGCGTTGCAGCGGCATTCTCCCTAGATTCCATACTGCCTCCATTTCTGAGAACATTGATAATTGGCTGTAATGCACCAGATTGCATTATTTTAGCTTTGTTCTTCTCGTAAATAGATAAATTTAGGATTGCAGTTACCACATTTTCTTGAGCTTTGGGATCTTGTGAAGATAGCAGCGATACAAGCAAAGGTATGGCTTGGAATCTGAAGAGATTTCATGGTGGCTTGTAGCTTGTTAAACATGCTATATGAAAGTTAAACAAACGGTTTTATAATTAAGAGGTTAAACTTGCTATATGAAAGTTAAGACAAACTGTATTATAATTAAAAAGTTATATATGTAATTCAAGAGGTTGATTGACCACAAGTTTCTTACATATGAAGACAGATGAACCAAACTGATCAACACTTATCTACATATACAAATTAAAAACAGTAATGCTGATTTAGTACAGAACTAAGAACATAATCTCAACATAAAACTAGTACCACATAAGGATAGGGATTTTGGATTCGGATGATTATAAAGTTCGCAGCTTATCCAATTTCTGTTAAGATTTAGGAAGAGCCTTGAAAAATGGGATGAGAATTGAATCAGGCTAATATTTAGAATTTCTTTTTTTCTTAGAACAAGCTTTCAATTGTTAATTGGGTTGAGTTGGCGCCGTTAAAAGACATATAACAAGCTCTAAATTGACAATTGGGTTTAGTTGGGACAGTTAACGAGCTTTAAATGGACAATTAGGTTGATTTAACAAGATTTAAATGGACAATAAGGTTTAGTTGGGATAGTTACAGAAATGCATAAATTTTTAGAACAAACATTAAAATGTTAATTGGGTTGAGTAGGGGCCTTTAACAGAAATATAACAAGTTGACAATTCCCACAATTCCCAGCTTAGTTGGTACGGTTGGAATTGTTGAAATGGGGGTTATTCTCTATCTATCCACAGTCAATGAAGATTTTTAGTTTAAAGCTTAAAATTGTAGTTTAAATCTTAAAATTGTCAGTTGGATTGAACCCAGGCAATCAAGAGAAATAGTCAGATTGAACTCAGACAATCAAGAAGAAAAGAGAAATGAGTATTATCTTTCTGACCAATTATCAATTAAATTCTAGCCAAGAAGAACACATTGTACTTTTCATAAATACATATTGAACTCTTCATAAATATGAATATGTTGTTATTAAACCTTACATACAACTAAACTTCAGTCATACTGGCAATCAATAACTAAGCAGTTTACTTGCAAATAACTAAGTTTTTTACTTAACAAAACTTCAGTGCAGTCAATAACTTTTACTTAAATCAATCACACAGACATAATCCAATCAAACTAAATTCCCAAGATGTTCTTGGGTCCAAATATTCTATGAGCAGAGAATGTTTAAGTACTATTTATAGTTTGACAGGATAAGTGAATTGTAAGAGTTTTTTTGAAAGATGCAGAATATGTGATCTAACCGTGGGGTCTGTTACACCACCATACAATGATAAGGGCACCGATCCTCCGCTGATTGATTTGCATTTAAGACAAGCTCTGCGCATGATACTCACCTTGAAACACTTTATTTTAACATCGATGAACAATACTTGATGCGATAGGGGTATGCATATTGATATATTGGTTTGATATATTGAAATCTAGCACTAGGCATGTGGATGCATTCATTGAATATATAATGGTGTTATCGAACAACTGTCATCTTGAGTTATCAATCAAATTCACTTCTTTCTTTTTTTTCTTATGCTTTTTATATTACATTACATTGCAAGTAAATGTCTAAATGCATCTCAGTAGCTTTTGTGAATTTACCCAAGTATGAAAGGATGTGTTGCTTGCATGTCTCTACCTAGTACAAATTGCTAATGTGTTTTCATATTGTTCTATAGGAAACTGCCCAAAATGGGCAAGCGAGGAAAATGGGAGGCTATCATGGATCTTGAGGTGCAAGATCCCAAAAACATGGTCATCTTTTCTAGTCGAGACCTAGTCTGATCTGAAATACATCGAGAAAACATGAGCATTGATCGTGTTGCTTTAATCCCTTCAAGTAGAGTTCCCGATTTTATCAAAGGGGAGGGAGAAAACCCCGATGCTCCATGTACTTTTGTACGAAAACAAAGCAAACAACCAGGAAAAAGGGGTAGTGCCGCCTTACAATATGAACTGTAAGTATTTTCGAAAGTGCAATGTATTCATATTAGCATTGACACCACATTTATCATTCATTGTGTTTACTAACTCTCTAAAATTTCCTATGTAGTTATCATTGTTCATATGGACCTAAGGACAGACGAGGAGAGCAGTCGACTAAACGAAGGACGCTATTTGCAAAGAAGAGAGGTTTCCAGTGCCATTTCATCGTTAAGGTTATGGTTCAGAGTCCTCACATAGCAATATTGACATACAATATGTATGAGCATGAAGACGAGCAAGGATGGCCTTGTCATGGCCAACTTGACACTTCAGGTAATGCTAGGACATTGCATAAGCCTAAGCTTTCGAGGGACATTGTTTCATATGTGGAGAGTTGTTACTTTTTGGGAGTGCCTCCTGATTCAGTTTATAAAATACATGTCAAGAGACATGTTGACATGGATGTGGCAACCTGAGATAGGGATTTTTTCCTATCTAGGAAATATATTGTAAACATATACAATCAGTTGTCGAAAGAAATCTATCAACTCCACCAAAAGGATGAAATGAGTGTCAACCTTTGGCACCAAAAGCGACAAGAGGATTTCTTCTTCTTCCAAAGGTCCACCAGTGCAAATGTCCCTTTTATAATTGGAATCCAAACAAACTGGATGTTGGAGACTATGGTTAAGCTATCTCATAATAGCATAATAGCCATGGACTCGACATTTAGTACAAATAAATACGGGGTAAGTCGGATGTCAATGAGGGATGTAGTGTGATTATTTTAGATGTAGCCATTCAATATAGTACATGGACTGAATTTGACATTACATATTCGTTTGAATATGGCAGTATCAGCTATATACACTGGTGGTTTTTGATGCCCAACAAAGTGGGGTTCCAATTGCATGGGTTCTGGCATCCAAAAATACATCAGCAGATATTTCTCTATGGTTGGAGCAACTCATGGTTAGGTGTTATAATATCCGTCCTGATTGGAAAGTTAATGCATTCATGGTTGATGATGCATTGGCTGAGATCGCTGCTTTGAGGTAACTTATCTTTTGTTATGCAACAATATATCTTGCATTTATTTTTATAGTGTCACACTTAAATGCTCTAAATATGGCAGGAGGGTCACAGGTTGTGATGTGATCTTGTGTGTTTGGCATGTGTGGAGAGCATGGAAGAAAAATGTGCACCGGTTGGTCAAAAATCCAGAAAAGGAAAATGAGATCTTCAAAGACTTAGGTTTCATCATGAAATACACTTCAAATGATGATGTTGATGCAGCAATCCATAAATTTGAAAGCAAATTTGTAGATGAGAAGACGTTCCTAGAATATTTTCACAATACTTGGGTTGCTGGTGACAAGATTCGTAAGTGGACAAATTGTTGTTGATGCTTCTATTTTGTCTTTCATAAATTTGATATACTTTTACTAACTTCGTTTTTACATGTAGGGATGTGGGTGAAAGGTTGTAGAGAGTTCCTTCATGCAAATCAGGAGACCAACAATGCAGTTGAGTCATATCATTGTTATTTGAAGACAAACTTCCTATCTGATCGAAGGAAGAAATGTGCGCATAGGATGGACTGGTTGTTGTACATGCTCCTAACGAGTGTTGAACCTTGCTATCGGTACAAGGAAATTTTAAAAGAAGAAGGATACCTAAATAACTACAGGAGAGAAAAACAAGTTGAATCATCAATGGATAGAGCTAGAAGAATCCCAAATACCAATTGTTGTCCTCATGAGAGCACACCACATGCTTATTGGGTGAGGAGCCAAACAAATCATGATAAGGAATACCTTGTCAAATGGTATACCACAAATTTTACAGTGTGTGAATGCCCATGGTCTATTCGTGGGAATATCCGCAAGCACGCCATAAAAGTCAACTGGTTATTTTTCCACTCAAGTGAATCATACCCGTTACTTCATCAAGATACATTGGCTAACACATTCAACGACCCCCCTGAAGTAAGTGTAGAGCCTCAAAACCTCAATGTAGATACTGACACCACTGTTATGGTCACTGGCGATCTTGATGCTCTTAATTTGGCTAGATTGGAGTTGTTTAGCTACTTGCAGTTGATTCAAAACAGCCCACCTACTACTTTGAGCAAGACCAAGCAATTGACTGAAATGGTTAAAAAAATGTTGGATGAGGCCAACAATTTAAACATCATGGATTTTGACTTCACAGGTGGGTTAGATGCTCTTTATTCGTCTTTGAAGAGAAAGAAGAGTTTCCTTAGCCCTACAAAGAAAAAAAGAAGTAAAAATCAAAATAATGGTTTGGAAATTGATTTGAATATCCATGCATCCGAATTTGAACCGTTTCAGTTTCAATACCTCAAAGAGCGGGGGCGTCCTCGA
>LPNX011036072.1:7765-48556 GCA_001517045.1 Pseudotsuga menziesii
CTGCTGAGATAAAAATAAGGTGAATGGGGGTGGTTTTATGATTGTAAAATGATGTTAGGGATTACGGAGGAGGCCCCCACGTTTTTGGTCTATTTTTCTTGTTTTTTTCCCAGCTGAGGGAAAAACAGATGCTTAGGTGGCACCTACCTACTCATTTATGGGATAGTGTCCCCCATGGACCACATCTTCTTTTTTTTGGTATGGTGTTCCCCGTTGGCACCACATCTAAGGTTCTTCAAGGGACACCAAAGATGCCAGTGTGGGGATGCACACCCTACTTGTACATGTGCAACATAGCTTTTATCCCATTTATTACAATCATGAAAAATTTGGTTGCCACCATGCAAGACCAGAATTTAACTAGATTGAGTTTGATTAAGGCAGACTGAGTTTGTGGATACAATATTTCCAATTCCTAGTTTTCTCAGGTCTAAAGTATTTAAGGCCAATACTAATGCCTCGAGATGTACCAAAATATGGTCACCTTGAAGTGACAAAAACATCTGAGGACTTATAATCTCTATATGTAGTATGGCCCATGCTTAATTTCTCCATGAAGTGGAATCCAACTAATGTGCAGTGCACATTATTTCATCTCTTTTCTCATTTCCAGGATAACTTGTCATGCCAAGCGTGCTCAAAATTGTGGAAAAGTTGTTATATGTTATTCCAAGCTTATTTCAATAGAGTTATGAATTTTCAAGTCTTTATCTTTTAATTCAAAAGATTGGTGGAGAATAAATTTCTGGTTTGTTGGAAATGGGAAAAATGTTGTTTTATCTATGATTGAATACCTATCCCTCCAGGAAGAAAAGAAACATAAATAGGATGCTTAATTGTCTCAGAAAGAAAAGAATTTTCAGGCACTGAATGAATCACTATTTGCTGGTTGGAGCACTTGAGACCTCGAAGTGTTTGAAAGTCACTTGGTGTTCAGCAACTTCATTGGAATTCAACCTACTCTATTCTTATTGAGCATAGACACATTGCACTATACAACATGGGAAAATAATGTGGATAAAAATGGTTATGAAGAACAACTGAAATTGTAAAATCACTAAATAAGGATCTGGGATTTCCATCTAGAAACCCTAGATGGATGAAAATAACTTCATAGGCAAGTTTTAGGTCCTTACAAGCTTGTGATGTCCAACTGTGCAATTGCAATACTGGTAAGATGAGTTGTTTGTGCTACGCTTTTGATTCATTCATGACTCGTGTAGGGCACAAATTATTTTCACAAATAACTTCAGTTGTGGTTAACATGAAAAATTATGTAGATTACTAAGAGGTGATAAAGAATTATCTATTTTGGTGTGGGTAAGCATTCACAAGCTAATTTCAAAAGCAATTAAATAGAAATCTATCATCCCCTCAGCATTTGTCCCATGCTTCTATCCTTTCCCACACCCTTACCTGTTTCCATATATCTCCTTTCCTACTTATTTCCTTAGCCTTCTTGCTATTTTAGACCCTTGAGAAGAGTTTGTTAGGTAAAGTAGTGTACGACATATTGAGATAGGTATCTCCTGGCAAGTCCTCACCGAACCCCATATTAGACAAAGTGTTTTTGTTCATTAACCTATTTCCTGGGGTCAACCCTATATTAGACAACCTATTTTTATTCTATAATTTTTTGCAATAGCTTTGGTAATGGATTCCCTGGTTTTAATCATTCAAAAAAATGCCATATCTGTTTCACTTGCTTAATGACAATAGTTATGTAATTTTGTCATCTGCAGTATTCACTTCCTCAACCTAAAGGTGGAAGGGACACAGTGACCAGAAATCCATTTTGTAGTGACAAACTTCTGTACCCTAAAACCAAAATATCAGTTTCAAATAGAGTAAGTTTTCATTAGTATAATGCAATCAGATTCAGTACTAGGAAGGAAGTTCCTTCATAAACATATTTCCAACATTTTGTTGAGCAGGATATAAACATGCTGATGCTAAGCATTGAAGAAGTTGGTTTCGGGGTCCAGGAGAGAAGAGTTCCACTTCAGGATCTAGTACGAGAAGCTGTAGCTATAGCTATTTTCAGTGGAAAGAGAAATCCAAGTGACAATCATTTCTCTCGTCGTTTCTACCAAATGAAAAGTATAATTGTGTCATTTTCATTTCTCTTGTCGTTTCTGCCAAAAGAAAAGTATAATTATGTCATTTATGTTTCCTTTATAGTGTCAAAGCTTTTCGTATACTGGCTTTGAAATTCAAAACCAATAAGAGTATCTTGTTAGGTTTTGTTTAAAATTGCGAGAGATTGAATAAGGCCAAAGCCATTTTCGTAGTCATATGAGTTTTTCTTTATGAACTTTTGTTTATTTGTATAGGCCATGATGCATGCTCAAGTTGACCTCACGTGAAGCTATATTGTTGAGTTTTCTTGTTTTTATAATGAGAACAAAGACCTGGAGCTATGTTGCTGAGTTTTCTTGTTTTTATAATGAGAAGGGAGACCTGATTTTTAATGTTGGTTTTGGGTATTTTTATTTTTGGAGTAGGATTATTTTTACTTTTGAAACTGAGTCATTAAGTCCATGTCAGAGACATTGAAGTTGTTATTTCGTTATATTTATTCAGTCTCCAGATTCAGCATGAGGGAGCCATTGATAAATTATCTTGCATAAACAAACATTATTATGCACAAAATGGTTTCTTTTGTTAGATTATATTGTTTGTGCCATTTTTTGTAATATTCTATTCGGCCTTGTCTTCTTGTTTTACTTTAGCGTAATAAGAATACCCTTGTCAGTTAAGGAAACTAGATTGCACCATTCAAGTGTTAGTTTCCAGGGTCTAATTGAATCATATTTTTTTCTTAATATTAGATAAACTAAGTAGCTAGCAGGCTTGTCAGAGTTAGTTTTACTTGCTTGTAAATTTAGATCAGGTTAAATACTTATTTTAGTTAGATGAAGGTACATAAACAGTTTAAAATGGGAAAATTTATCAAACTTTTATTATCCTTCCAAGGAGGTCCAAGATTTACACCAAATGTACTGAAACTTCAACCCTCTTAAAAATCCTAGCTCATGATAGGTAATCTCTAAGTTCCATTGTGCAACATTTATCCTTTCTTACAATAAGAGTTCATTTGTTTAATATATTTCTGTTTGAGTAGATTACAAACCTCAAAGAGTGCTTAAATAATTGTAGGTTAAATGATTTTATTTTAGTAATGGGAATGATATGTAATGGTAGTTTGCAATATGGTTGAATGGCATGTAGTAGATTGTGCATTGTGTTTAATAGTCCATGTTTCTCTATGCAATCAATATGATTTGTTGATTATTTGTTGATATTTGTATGGTCAAATCACTAAGACATACCAAATTTAAAGGTAGTCTTTTGAAGAAGGTATTATATGTTAGGGTTCCCATGTCTATCTCTCAACCCTTGCTTTGCAAGAAATTCCCATAAAAAGTGCTTCTAAAGTAAATCTCATTTTTCCCTTTAGATCTAGTGGAGCCATGGTAAATTATCTTGTTGCACTGAGAGTAGCGAGGTGCTCTACAACCCAGAATGAGGGAGATGTTGTCACAAACATAACGTAATACTACACCAACATGTCTGCTAAAAAAGA
Source organism: Pseudotsuga menziesii (assembly GCA_001517045.1). Taxonomy (NCBI): domain Eukaryota; kingdom Viridiplantae; phylum Streptophyta; class Pinopsida; order Pinales; family Pinaceae; genus Pseudotsuga; species Pseudotsuga menziesii. The sequence continues at coordinate 11,352 of LPNX011036072.1, forward strand.
AAAACAAAAAGAATAAAGATAAAAAAAAAATGTGTGCCTAATTTATCAAATAATGAATCCAAATGAAAACTAATTAAAAAATCTATGTTAAACCCATATTTATCAAATACCAAAGGGATCAAAATTTTGAGCTGTAAAAAATTTACACCTCAATAAATTGGATCCCTCTTGGTGCATTGTAGATCTGGGTTTGAGATGGATCTATGCTGGTCTATAACATTGTACATCGTGCAAATATGTGGCAAATAATCACTTCTATGTAACACTACATCTTATAGTTTTACTAAAATTTTCCTACATGATTCTTAATCTAAGAACTATAACTAAATGTGAAAGACAATTTGTATTTTCCAATGAACATGTCTTAATTACTATGTATATTTTTAACAACTAAAGTGTTAATTTTATATAAACTTTAACGATATTTAAAAAAAACATTTTAAGAACATAAATGATTGAATAATAAATCATAAATTTCACTCAAAGTTGTGTCTTGAATTTAACAGCTTGCAAATTTCTGGTTTGCTTAAAAGTTCAACAACAATGCCCATTTCCTATCTTCTAATCTATTGACAGTAAAAATTGGCTTAGCCTTTGAAACAAAAATCAAGGTCATTACCTTTGATAATTACATTCTATTCAGAATTAAAAACAATAGAGTTCATCATTAATATCTTGTCATCTTATTTTCCATGCATCATATCCTTTTTTGAGGGCAAATCCCCCAACAATGAACGTATATTCATAAAATATGACAAATCAATGATTCGGAGGTTCCTTATTTCCCTATGCTCTTCAAGTTGAAAAATACCAGTTTGATTTGACAATGTGTGTTTTGGAAATTCATGTGCCCCCATACCATATGTTCTCTACATGATTGAAGCTTAATTGTTCTACAAGCTTTCCTATAGGTTGTATGCCATGAAATTCCAATAGATAGGTGTGGATTTTATTATAGAATTGATCAAAGTAAAATGACCTCACCACCTTGTGATTCTCTTTTTGACTGTGATAAAAGCATATCTAATCCATAGTTTGAAATGGAATAATATGAAGAAGATTTCACATGCATTTTACTCATCCCATTGAAAGAAATATATGATTTATGCAAATTGATTTCCAATCTTGCTGCTACACTCTTTCAAATAGATCCAAGGCCTATTTCAAATATTCAATGCTTCTGAGAGGGTTAGATTCAATAACGACACACCATTGATAAATAAAATATAAGGATGGATATCCACCTATTTTAATCCCTTTTAAACCTTCCACTTCCTTTGAGAGAACCAAGAACCCTTCTTGACACCCTTACCTTAGCCCCTTGGAGGGTTTGACAAAACAAGACACCAATATATTCGTAGGCAATGAGGAGGAAATTAGAGATCCTTCAATCCAATTTGTAAGTGGAAGACCAAGATCCTCATGGACGAGGATATGTTTAGAATTAGTCATCTAACCCTATCATAATATAAGAAGGGTGGTCACACACTCCCATGAGGGTGGAAAAAATTTGTGTGGCACTCGAGGAAATGAAAGATATAATCAAGATAGTTATACCTGCACTAAAAGCAGCACACGACAAAAAAAAATGTGAATAAAACAAAATAGCTAATCAACACTTTCATTTTGGTGATAAAGTATTCTCAGAGTCCAATCTCATGAAAATTTACTAAAATTGGGAAAGATGAGATGTTACCTTTGCCAAAATATTATGGATCCTTGAAGGTTTTGTAGCAAGTTAGTCTTGTACTTACTGATTGTTATTGTTTCCTTATTTATAATTTTATGATGTAGTTCATTTTTTGTTCCTTAATAAGTATGCTTATTCAACCATGAATTAACAAGATGTCTAACACAATGTCCAATAATGACACTTGGTGTACCATACCATGTATCAAGGCTTCATAACATAAAAATACTATTTATAAAACATTACTTAGCTCAAAATCATCGTATGAAATATAAATAATAAATGAGCAATCATTTCCTCCAATTAGGGATGTCATTGATGTAATTGGTCATGTAAATTCTTGAGGTAAAACCTTTGTTGTAAGTCGGGTATAAGAAGATCAAAAGATTGAAGGCTAGTTAATCAATGGAGTCAAAGAAGAAAGCATATAGATTCAACAGATGTAATCACATCATGTTTCCCCTAGCATAAATTAGTAATCTTTTGGGCATATTACAAATGCAAACTTATGTTATTTCCCTTCCTCAACTTATGCTCTTCAGATATTACACTAGGAAAATGCTAGACTACCATAAAATTGTTAATAAATGTAAAGATCAGATCCAAGCATCTCTAGCAGCTTCTTGTTTGACATCTTCGTAGAAACCTACAACAATATGCTAGAAAATAGTAATCCCTTATTAATATGTAAAACAAAATATATCCATAATGCAATTATTCAAAAACAAGTACTCAAAGAACTTGAATGCTTATCAAGATCTTCAGACAATGATCATAGTTTGTCCTTTAAGTGCTACACCAATGTCTAACCTACTTTGCCTTAGCCTCTGCCTCCATAAAAATGTTATTCATGTGATTGTACAAAGGGCCTGATGTCTGCTTCATTTTGGATGCACAAGGGTGCCATCTCATCCAAAATTAGGGCCTCCTTTTGTAGCATGTATCTGCTTTGATATACACAACATGGTTCAACCTGTAAAAAAAACACCAACACAACATTCTACTCCCTACTTGTTCATGGTTGGGACAGTATGCAAAGTGAACTACCTTATTTTTAAGTCCTATGTCATTCGTTTATGCTCTTCAATTGACTTTTGTAGTTCTGGATTGCAGAAAACGCAGGTGCAAAGCTAAAAGTTACCATAAGTTTAAAAATTTGTCCAAGGAACAATTTAATAGACAATGGGATTGAGAAGCTACTAGTTTTCACCAAAAACTCATCCAAAATAGTTTGCAATCATCCACAAATAATAATTAACAGGTAGATAAGATAATATAAGATAATTTTAATAATGTTCAATGAATGACCACAAAAGTGGGTCAATGGGACTAAAATAGTACAATCAGTGCAATACATAGTGGAACTGCACAAGCTGTGCCTATAGCTACACTAATGACAATAGGAAAAGGTCTGTGATATAAGAACAAAGCTACAAAGAGCTAAAATACTAGCTCAAAGAAAGAGATATGTAGAGACATAAAATGAGTACATAAGCAAAAGCTCATCAAGAACATATCATTTGGTTTAACATGGATTTTTTAATTACTTTTCATTTGGTTTTTATTATTTGATCATTTAGGCACACAATTTTTTTATTATCTTTATTCTTTTTCTTTTCTTTTTTTAGCGGACATGTTGGTTTAGTGTTACGTTACGTTTGTGGCAACATCTCCCTCATACTGCATTGTAGAGCACCTCACTACTCTCGGTGCGGCAAGATAATTTACCATGGCTTCACTAGATCTAAAGGGAATAATGACATTTTCCTTAGAAGCAATTTTTATGGGCATTTCTTGCAAAGCAAGGGTTGAGAGATATACATAGGCATCCTAACATATAATACCTTCTTCAAAAGACTACCTTTAAAGTTGGTATGTCTTAGTGATTTGACCATACATATATCAACAAACAATCAAGGAATCATATTGATTGTATAAAGAAACAGGGTCTATTAAGCACAATGCACAATCTGCTACATGTTATTCCACCATATTGCAAACTACCATTACATATTGTTCCCATTACTAAATAAAATCACTTAACATACAATTATTTAAGCACTCTTTGAAGTTTGTAATCTACTCAAACCAAAATAGATTAAACAAATGAACTCTTATTGTAAGAAAGGATAAATGTTACAAAATGGAACTTAGAGTTTACCTATCATGAGCTAGGATTTTTAAGAGGGTCGAAGTTTCAATACATCTGGTGTAAATCTTGGACCTCCTTGGAAGGATAATAAAAGTTTGATAAATTTTCTCATTTTAAACTATTTATGTAACTTCATCTAACTAAAATAAGTATTTAAGCTGATCTAAATTTGCAAGCCAGTAAAACTAACTTTGACAAGCTTGCTAGCTACTTAGTTTATCTAATATTAAGAAAAAAATATGATTCAATTAGACCGTGGCAACTAACACTTGAATGGTGCAATCTAGTTTCCTCAACTGACAAGGGTGTTCTTATTACGCTAAAATAAAACAAGAAGACAACACCGAATAGAATATTACAAAAATTGGCACAAATAATATAATCTAACAAAAGAAACCATTTTGTGCATAATAATGTTTGTTTATGTAAGATAATTTATCAATGGCCCTCCCATGCTGAATCTGGAGACTGAATAAATATAATGAAATAACAACTTCAATGTCTGTGGCATGTACTTAATGACTCAGTTTCAAAAGTAAACATAATCCTACTCCAAAAATCAAAATACACAAAACCAACACTAAAAATCGGGTCTCCTTTCTCATTATAAAAACAAGAAAACTTAGCAACATAGCTCCACATCTCCATTCTCGTTATAAAAAAAAGAAAACTTAGCAACATAGCTTAACATGAGGTCAACTTGAGCATCATGGCCTATACATATAAACAAAAGTTCATAAACAAAAACTCATATGACTACGAAAATGGCTTTGGCCTTATTCCATCTCTCGCAATTTTAAACAAAAACTAACACGATACTCTTATTGGTTTTGAATTTCAAAGCCAGTATACAGAAAACTTTGACAATTATAAAGGAAACATAAATGACACAATTATACTTTTCTTTAGGCAGAAACGACGAGAGAAATGATTGTCACTCAGATTTCTTTTTCCACTGAAAATAGCTACAGCTACAGCTTCTCATACTGGATCCTGAAGTGGAACTCTTCTCTCCTGGACCCCGAAACCAATCTCTTCAATGCTCAACATGTTTATATCCTGCTCAACAAAATGTTGAAAATAAGTTTATGAAGGAATTGCCTTCCTAGTGCTAAATTTGATTGCATTTTACCAATGAGAACTTACTCTATTTGAAACTGATTTTTTGGTTTTGGGGTACATAAGTTTGTCACTACAAAATGGATTTTTTGTCGTGCTGCGTCCCTTCCACCTTTAGGTTGAGAAAGTGAATACTGCAGATAACAAAATTACATAACTATTGTCATTAAGCAAGTGAAACAGATATGGAATTTTTTGGCTTTTCGTATAAGATTCCAGCCTGATAACTTGTACTCCTTTTTGGCTTTTGGAGGAAGACTGTATAGTAAGTAGTCTTAGTATTTTTTTTGCTGCAATATGAACAGGTATTTATGGAACAGTAGCTGAGTCATACAAGGACAGCACAATCTATATTTGATTTCTATTTAAAAAAAAATCGAGAGTTCAGCAAGAAGTTGGAAAAGAAGAATTGTTCGGCTAAAATCCTTTTTAGTTCGATCAACGACATTACATGTTAGTGCTAGTAAATAGTCACTCACATTGCCAAATGAAATAACCCCAATCCGCCTCTCGATTCCTACCCGTCTCTGTTTTGATTTCCACCCAAGCCTTCCATGTCAATCTACTCTACTGCTGGCCATCTAAGGATAGCATTTAGAACATCCACCACCAATATGCCACTACTCTCATGCCCTTACTAAACAAAAACCTACAAGCAACTTGCTAAATTTTAACTAAGCCTTGAAAATATCAAGAACCAAACAATGACCTACAAGTTACTTGGGAAATATGTACTCGATCCTCAAAAATTTATGTTAAAAATATGTTAAAAATATATGTTGATAAATAATAATAACATTTTGTTTTTTTGTTTTTCCATTCAATTCAATATTTGTTATATAAATAACGATATCACATTCATTGTCTATTTATTTATGGGATATCACATTCATTGTCTATTTATTTATGGGATTTATCAAATCTCATTTGGTGTTGCAGATCTTTCAATAATTACTTGTAGGGTTTCATCTTCAACATTTTTAGTGTTCACTATTTTCAAGTGTTCAAAATAGACAGATATATTTATATTGATGATTTTTAATATTTTAATTGTGTATAAAATAAACATAAATGTATTTATATATTGATTTTCAATATCTCATCCTAATTCTTCACTAAGAGAGAGTTTTGTACTTTGTAATTATTTTAATAAAATTAATTATTTTTGAGGAGATTAAACCCCCCCAAATACTCGAGGGGGGCCTCATCCTCCTCAGTGTATCTTTTTTGTGTATTTTTTTTGTTAAACTCACCTACAGGAAAATTCGCTTTCTTTTCCACTTATTTAATTTATGGTTTCCATTTTTAAATCAAATAATTTGAAATTACACAATTACATACCTCCTAGCTATATGTAATTTTCATTTTTTGCATGTGTATATGTGTGTTTGTTAAAATTGTATAATGATAATTTTTTATAGGTTTATTATGTCATGTATTATAATTATTTTCTATTTGATATTTTCTCCTTGTTTTGAATCTGAGTATACGTTTTTATATATATATATTTTATTGTGTTTGATGTATATATGTATATGCAATTTATATCTATGGTATATGTGTGTGCCATTTTGTATGTTACCGTTTATAGCTATTCTATTTCTAATAAAATTATTTATGATTTTTCTAAATTTGTATTTTAAATGAGATAATGGATATGTGATTCTTTCTTTAGTATTATAAATAAGCCTCATCCTTAATATGTGCATAATGCTTTTGTTGCTACATTCTAAATTTGGCCAAAGAGTTATTCTCATTTTATATAATGAAATGTTATGTGAGACTTGGAATTAGGATTGGCCTTAAATGCTTTAGACCTGAGAAAACTGGGAATTGGAAATCTTGTATCCACAAACTCAGTCTCCCTGAATCAAATTCAATCCAATTAAATGTTGGTCTTGCATGGTGACGACCAAATTTTTCGTGATTGTAAGAAATGGGATAATAGCTATGTTGCATAGGTACATGTAGGGTGTACATCCCCACATTGGCATCTTGGGCGCCACCAGAAGAACCTTAGACGTGGTGCCAATGGGGAATTCCATACCACAAAAAAAAACAGAGATGTGGCGCCCATGGGGGACACTATCCCGTAAATGAGTAGGTCTGTGCTGCCTGAGCATCTGTTTTTCCCTCCGTTGGGAAAAGCCCAAGAAAAATAGACCAAAAAGGTGGGGGCCTCCTCCATAATCCCTAACATCATTTTACAATCACAAAACCACCCCCATTCATCTCATTTTTATCTCAGCAGTGAAGAAGGAGAGCAGTCCAGCCAACAGTGAAGGGATAGTCCAACAGTTTCCATAATAGCAGTGAAGGGTTTAACTCTTGACAGTCCACCAGTTAAGGGAGAGAAGGGAGGAATAGTCCAGCAGTAAGGGAGAAAGAGTCCAGCATTGAAGGAGGTATGTGTCTTCGTCTTGACTCTTTGGATTTCCAGATTAGGCCTTAGAATAATTTCTAAGTTCTTTGTTTCAGTTTTCATAATTATCATTTCTCCATTGTCCTTATTTCTCAAACCATGATGGCATCATCAAATTTTCAATACCCAGAATGGAAATATGTGGACAAGACAAAAGAAACAAAAAGTGGAGGGGGAACAACATTGATAAAATGCAACCTATGTCAGTTTAGTACCCCCACTTTCTATTGACATCGTTTTGTACCCAACAATGACTTTGACCTACTTTACTAGTTATTCATTAGACATTAATACAATTATCTTATCTTATCTTATCAACAACAATCCTGAAGTTTGATCTAGCCAAGGCTAATGATAGAGTGGATTAGTTGTTTCTTAGATTACTGTTGTAACCAGGCATGAATCTATAGACTGTAAATTGGATCATGGGGTGGCTGGACTTAGTTTCTTTTGTTGTAATGATGAATGGCTTCCCATCTGGGATTTTCAATGCATCAATAGACTTAAGAAAAAGGTGCCCATTGTCCCCTTTTATTTTCCTCTTAGTGGCAGAGGGTTTGAGCATGTTAATTAAGGATGCAAAAAGGAAAGGTGATTTGAAGGGGATAAGAATTTCAAAGTCATTTTATATCTCCCATCTACTATTTGTAGATGACATCAGAGAAAATAAAAAAGGGTTGAACATCTATTATAAAGCTCTAGGAATGTTAATTAACATGAACAAATCTGTATTGCCAGTTAATGAATTGGCTGATGATGTGAAGACTCATGAAAAAATTATTTTTACAATAATAGTGTTAATATGGCTCGAGAGGTAAAGCATTTATTTAGGCTTAAACCCAAAGATTATCATTATGATGACTAGCTTTGGCTCTATAACAAGCTAGAAGCTAGAATATTGGTTTTGTGTAATAGATGGTTGTCTCGTGGTGGGAGATTAGTATTGGTCAATACAGTGTTGGAGAGCATTCCTGTGTACTGGATGACCCTTGCAAAAATCCCAAAGGACATTTTAACCAAAATAAGACAGAAATGCTTTAATTTTTGTGAATTGGAAAGAGGATAAAATAAGGAATACTTCAGGTAAAGTGGTTCAGAATAGCCCTGCCTAAGGATGCTTGGGAGTTTTAAATATTTTTACCTCTTTAGCATTGCACTTGCAGCAAAAATCATTTGGAGAATAGTTTGTATTGAAGGCTTGTGTAGAAGAGTGATAATAACTAAATATTTAAAAGGGTTGTCTATAGAAGATTGGTTCAGACTGGAGAGGAAAAATACTCATGGGCTTTCAATAGTTTGGAAAGGGATGGAAAAGGCATTTCCTTTAGTGGGAAATTGGACATATTGGCAAGTTAGTAATAAAAGCATGGTTCAGATAGAAGAAGATCCCTGGATTGGGGCTAAAGGTAACTATAAATTATCTAAGGCTTTATTGTTAAAGTTGCATGACATTGGTATTTTTCCTCTATGGGAGGCTCCATCTGAGGAGCAAAGGAATGCTTAGTCACAGGGTTGGTTGTCTGCAGGAACCTTAAATATTCAAGGGATTTTGGCGAGTGGACTTCCTTTGTCAATCTTCCGAATCATAGTGCTATCGCATTATCCGAAGAAGAAGATCAGCTCAAATGGACAAAGAATAGTGGTCCACGGGTTACACTCTCAAGTTAGGTTATGCAGATAGGATTGAAGAGGGTATCATGGCAGAAAGAGTTTGGTTGTGGAGAGCCATTGGAAATTGGCATGCCTTTTAAAAACTAAAATTATTTTGTGACTGGCTTTAGCAAACAAACCTCTAACATAAGATAATGGCCAGAAGAGAAATTAGGAAGGGCTTGATAGGTGCATTCTTTGTAAGACTAGAACTGAGTCTGTAGACCATTGTCTGTGAACTACACATTTGCCTTGACTGTTTGGAAGGAGGTTTCCCATGCTCTAGTGGCTTTAACCAAATGGAACAAGATGTCTCTGGTTGATTCTGTCCAAGACTGGCTAACAGAAAAAGGCAGTTACAGAGTTCTAAGCGCTTCCTCCTCTGTTCATATATAGAATTTGGTGGACCAGGGACCAGATGGTCTTCCAAGATTTGATCATTACCCCTGCCTAGGTATCCCACAGGATCATATTGGAAATGGATACCAACGAGATCATCCCCAAAAAGCAACCTAACAGAATCTTATTGATGACAGGTATAGAACATGAAAAACCTTGGGGATTTTCTAACGGTGCAAGTAAAGGGGTCCTAGGTATATGTGATGTTGGGCCTGTCCTTTTGCTTATATTCAAATCCTTATTTTCATTTAAAGTACGCTTCTGGGAAAGACAACAGGGCAGAACTTTATGCTCTATGGGTTTTGTTAAAAGCTGCAGAGGAGAGAGGTTTGGAGCACTTCCAAGTCTTTGGTGACTCAAAACTCATGAGGGATTGGACAAATCAACAATGCAGCATTGGAAACCTGGGTCTAAACTCTATTATGAATCAAGTGAAGGAGTCAAAGAGTGTATGGAAGACATTGCCTCTTGATAGGTGTTAGTTTTTGTTTGGCACTTAGTTAAAGGAAGCTCATTCACATTTCCAGTAGCATAAGACTTTTGTTTTGTCCTTCCAATGTACATGCCTGAACTTGGAGTATCAATGGTAAGCCTCATCTTCAAATGTGCCATTTTCCAATCCATAAAAATAATGTTATCTAAGAAGATCAAAAGATTGAAGGCTAGTTAATCAATGGAGTCAAAGAAGAAAGAATATTGATTCAACAGATGTAATCACAGCATGTTTCCCCTGGCATACATTAGTAATGTTTTGGGCATATTACAAATGAAAACTTACGTTATTTCCCTTCCTCAACTTATGCTCTTCAGGGATTACACCAGGAAAATGCTACACTAGCATAAAATTGTTAATAAATGTAAAAATCAGATCCAAGCATCTCTAGCAGCTTCTTGTTTGTCATCTTCATAGAAACCTACAACAAGATGCTAGAAAATAGTAATCCCTTATTGATATGTAAAACAAAATATCCATAAATGCAAATATTTAGAAACAAGTACTCAAAGAACATGAATGCTTATCGAAATCTTCAGACAATGCTCATAGTTTGTCCTTGAAGTGCTACACTAATGTCTGGCCTGCTTTGCCTTAGCCTTTGCCTCCATAAAAATGGTATTCATGTGCTTGTACAAAGGGCCTGTTGTCTGCTTCATTCTGGATGCACAAGGGTGCCATCTCATCCAAAATCAAGGCCTCCTTTTGTAGCATGTATCTACTTTGATATACACAACATGCTTCAGCCTATGGAAAAGACACCAACACAACATTCTACTCCCTACTTGTTCATGGCTAGGACAATATGCAAAGTGAACTACCTTATTTTTAAGTCCTATGTCATTTGTTTAAGCTCTTTCATTGACTTTTGTAGTTATGTATTGCAGAAAACACAGGTACAAAGCTAAAAGTTACCATAAGTTTAAAAAAATGTTCAAGGAACAATTTAATAGACAATGGGATTGAGAAGCTACTAGTTTTCACCATAAACTTATCCAAAATAGTTTGCAATCATCCACAAAGCATAATTAACAGGTAGATAAGATAATATAAGATATTTAAAAAATGTTCAATGAATGACCACAAAAGTGGGTCAATGGGAATAAACTAGTACAATCAGTGCAATACATAGTGGGACTGCACAAGCAGTGCCTATAGCTACACTAATGACAACAGGAAAAGGTCTACGATATAAGAGCAAAGCTACAAAGAGCTAAAATACTAGCTCAAAGAAAGAGATATGCAGAGACATAAAATGAGTACATAAGCAAAAGTTCATCAAGAACATATCAACTTGTGCTGGAACTAGTAGCCTGAGAGAGGAGAGAGAAGAAGTCATCTCCTCATTTGTAATCACCATGAAAGGAACAACGAACTGTTGAGATAATTCAATAGGATGTACTCTAATGAGCATTAACTGCACAAAGTACTCTTTGCAAAGAGCAGATAATTTGTACAAAGGTCACAACAATAAGATGCATTCTTATGAGCATAAAACCATTAATGCATACTTTGCATTGTGCAACAAAAATCGGTGTATGTCACACTATGCTTAATCAGTGATATCCTACAGAGATCTGTGCAACAAAAATCTGTATAGGTCACTATACTGAATTAATGATGTCCTACAGACTTGTACATCAGGGTTTAAGAAATTCTGAAAGTGCATAAACTCAACCACAGTTGGAAGAAGTGTTTTAAAGTTGCCAATATATAAAGCAGAAAAAAAAAGAAAAAAAAAAAAGAAATTTTTTAAGAAATTCTGAAAGTGCATAAACTCCACCACAGTTGGAAGAAGTGCTTTAAAGTTGCCAATATAAAAAGCAGAAAAAAAGGAAAAAAACAAGAAATTTTTTTATGGTGCCAACTTCTCAAAATGGCTACAGTTGACTGTTTCCTCATTTCAAAAATGATCAAAACAACTATTTTCTCATCTCAAAATCTTAATTCTATCATGTTCAATGTTAGTGTAAACTATGTTATTTTACCTAAACAATCTGTATTTCTCCTTTTATGAACTTGATATGCCAGGCAAACAAAAAATCCAAGGCTTTACTTGACAGAGAATTCAAGTTTATGCATTCACAAAGTTGCACTAACAACAATATTACATCGAGTGCATTTAATATTCCAAAGCTTATCTTTTGCAATAGGGAAATGCTTAAAGCATGCGAAACTTTCACCATTCCCCAGTGTGAACGCTGCACATTTTTTCATAGGATTTGCAGCAATGGGTACCACCAAGATTTCTGTAATGGTCACACGCCTGATCACCATCAAAAGCCTAAATATAAACAAGCCTGATCACCATCACAATTCTTTACCCCAAGAAGGACAGAGGAACGTAGCCGTGTGAGATGCCCGAGATTGCCGAACTCTGTTTTAATAAGATTGTACGTATCAGCATTTGCAGTTTGATAAACAAGGTCTTCCAACTGATTCCAAATATCCATATTTGCAAATTTCACAGTACTTAAATTGCCAACCGATAGGAAAATCATTGTCTGAGGCTCTAGAGGTGAAAGCCACTCTGAACAGCAGTCTAAAACTTGAGATTGAAGAGAGACGTGAAAAGAGGCCGAAAAAATGGATCTCCCGTGAGACTTTGTCCAACTTATTGTCCATTTCGTATGAGGCTGAGAGCCTGAAGAATTCATAAATTTATTGTCAATTAAGGCTAATATATCGCAAAAAGCAGGATAAAAAGGAATCTAAAAAACTAAAAAACATGGCAAAAAGCATCACAAAAATACATGGCAAAAAGGATTAAAAAAAACCATTGCAAAAAGCATGAGAGCGATTTTTTGTTTTACCAGCTTTTTGGGTGCGATGTTTTGGGAATTTATCTGTTAAATGGCTATTGAACAGAGAGGGCGGCGTGTCTTTATAATTATCCGTTGAAAAATATATGTATCTCTGGTCTCATTCGGCGTGTCTTTATAATCTATGTGTCTGTGACATAGAGGAGGATGATGCAATTGGATTTGGATCATGCCCTGTGTCCATGTCATAGAGGAGGATGCAATTGGATTTGGATCATTCACTTCTGCAACAAACAATCAAAGGAAGGGCGAACGATCAATGCTCTCTCGATAATGGATTTTCTTAATACCAGGTATATTTTATTAATATCTCCTTTGCCCTTTACTGTCACAGATGCTGGAGCTTTTTTGTTAAATTCAAATCTCATGCATGAGCTTCATTCCATTTTGTCAAAATTGTTCTAGGGTTTGGTTCGATTCTTTTATGCATAGCAATGATCCAGCCTCTGTGGGCTTTCAATTCAAGGTACGTTTCCTCGACAGAGTCCTTTAATTTCAGCAATTCGATGTCCAACTTTTTTTTCTGTTAATTTCGGCTCTCACAAGCAAATCTTAATCCTGTTCATTTCAGCTGTTTATTTCTTCCACCATCCCATTCATTTCAGCTTTCTTTCAACAATTATGGGAAGGGAATCGGCATTAAAAGAGCTGTTTATTTCTTCCACCATCCCATTCATCCCCTCATAGCATTATCCCCTCTGTTTGCAGCGTTATCCCCATTCGGTTCGAATGCCATTCGTTACTCTTGAATGCCATTGTTTTATTCACATTTTTTTTGTCTTGTGTTGCTTTTAGTATGGGTATAATTATCTTGATTATATCTTCTATTTTCTCTAGTGCCACACAAATTTTGTCATTTTAGCTTCTAAATTGTCCAAATTGATAAGAGGAATTCATTTTCATCCATATAAGGCTTTGACAGGATTCAAGGGTTACATCCCCACAAGTAACTAAACCAAAGTTGTTCAAAATCAGGTGTTACATTCCCCCCACTCCCCAAGAAGAAAAAATATCTCACCCCAAAATATCAAAAAGCATATGGATGTATTTTTTTTCGTCTCAAAAGACAACTCCCAAGTATTGCCCTTCACTATATAATGTCTCCATCAAATTCTTATAAGTTCTACAATTTTGTTCAATGGAGATCCATCCTTTTCTTTTATTTGTCAATGGTGTGTCGTTATTTGACTCTAACCCTTTCAGAAGCATTGAATATTTGAAATAGGCATTGGATCTATTTGAAAGAGTGTAGCAACAAGATTGGAAATCAGTTTGCATAAATCATTAATTTCTTTCAATGGGATGAGTAAAATGCATGTGAAATCTTCTTCATATTCTTCCATTTCAAACCATGGATTAGATATGCTTTTATCACAGTCAAAAAAGAGAATCACAAGGTGATGAGGTCATTTTACTTTGATCAATTCTATGATAAAATCCACACCTATCTATTGGAATTTCATGGCATACAACCTATAGGAAAGCTTGTAGAACAATTAAGCTTCAATCATGTAGAGAGAATATGGTATGGGGGCACATGAATTGCCAAAACACGCATTGTCAAATCAAACTGGTATTTTTCAACTTGAAGAGAATAGGGAAATAAGGAGCCTCCAAATCATTGATTTGTCATCTTTTATGAATATATGTTCATTGTTGTGGATTTCCCCTCAAAAAAATGCTATGATGCATGCAAAATAAGATGACAAGATATTAATGATGAATTTTATTGTTTTTAATTCTGAATATAATATAATTATCAAAGGCAGTGACCATGATTTGTGTTTCAAAGGCTAAGCCAATTTTCACTGTCAATAGAATAGAAGATAGGAAATGGGCATTATTGTTGAACTTTTAAGCAAATCATAGATTTGAAAGTTGTTATTCAAGACACAACTTTGAGTGAAATTTATGATTTATTATTCAGTCATTATGTTCTTCAAATGTTTTTTAAAATACCGTTAAAGTTTATATAAAATTAACACCTTATGTCGTTAAAAATACACATAATAATTAAGACATGTTCCTTGGAAAATACAAATTGTCTTTCACATTTAGTTATTGTTATTATTAAGAATCATGCAGGCAAATTTCAATAAAAAACTAAAAGATGTAGTGTTACATAGGGATCTACAAAACACCAAGATGGATCCAATTTCTTGAGGTGTAAATTTTTTATAGCTCAAAATCTTTGGTATTTGATAAATCCGAGTTTAACATGGATTTTTTACTTACTTTTTATTTGTTTTTTATTACTTGATAAATTAGGCACACAACTTTTTTTATCTTTATTCTTTTTCGTTTTCTTTTTCAGCTGACATGTTGGTGTAGTATTACGTTACGTTTGTGACAACATCTCACTCATATTGGGTTGTAGAGCGGTGCAACAAGATAATTTACCATGGCTTCACTAGATCTAAAGGGAACACTGGCATTTACCTTAGAAGCACTTTTTATGGGCATTTCTTTAAAGCAAGGGTTGAGAGATAGAAATGGGAATCCTAACATATAATACCTTCTTCAAAAGACTACCTTTAAAGTTGGTATGTCTTAGGGATTTGACCATACATATATCAACAAATGATCAACAAATCATATGGATTTAAAGAAAAATTGTTTATTAAACACAACGCACAAAATGCTACATGCCATTCCACCATATTGCAAATACCATTACATATTGTTCCCATTACAAAAATAAAATCATTTAACATACAATTATTTAAGCAATCTTTGAGATTTGTAATCTACTCAAACCAAAATAGATTAAACAAATGAACTCTTATTGTAAGAAAGGATAAATGTTGCAAAATGGAACTTAGAGATTACCAATCATGAGCTAGGATTTTTAAGAGGGTTGAAGTTTCAGTATATCTGGTGTAAATCTTGGACCTCCTTGGAAAGATAATAAAAGTTTGATAATTTTTCCCATTTTAAACTATTTATGTACCTTCATCTTGTTAAACTAGCAGCAACAAGGAAGGTCTTCCTGCATGCATAAGACTTAAATTAGGAAGCCAATTGTATTTTATTATTTTTCCTAAGTTTATTGTGGAAAATAATTAAAGTGATATAATTGTTTATTAACTTTATTGAAACACTAGTTAAAGTGAAAGTGAAATTAGGGTTTTCGCTTTACCTAAAGTTATAAAAGAGAGATCAATTGGTGGAGAGGACACACACTTGTATTTCGATAGAGACAGGATACAGAAAGGGAGAGAAAGTCAAACAAAGGATTTAGCTGGGAAGACGGAGGAGCGACCAGCAGGATCACCGAGCTTCGTACAGCTGGGTCGTACACTCACGCAAGAGGTTGCTGACGTTTAGTTGAGTTTTTACCCAATGATTCTATCATGTAACTGCATTCGCCAAGTTTGGGTGAATTTGTAGTATTGTAAAAGCTCCATATTTTCACATAATAAAATCTATATCTAACTGCTGCACCGGTTTTCCCATCTTGCGTTTTTTCGGGGGTTTCTATACCCAAAATAATAATGTCAATATTGTGATGCGATGTTGTGATTTATTTCTCAGTTTTATATTCCATTGTATACTGTAAAAGATATTCATGTGTGGTTATCAATAGAGATTTGCATGCATTGTTTAGCCCTAGTTTGAATATTAAAGGAAAATTTACATGGTATCAAAGCTCTGGTGAGTTAAAGTTGAGAGATTTGCTGCAGCAGTGGTAGATCTATAGGAAAAAACAAACCTAGACTTCCAGATCTAGGGTTAACATGTACACTTCACTATGGTCGTGCAGTTGAGAGTTGAGGATAGACTCCAGGGTGCTCAAAACTTTTCTACATGGAAAGAAAGGATCACAAGGATTCTAGATGTCAGTGATGCAAACGAGCACATTGACTCCATGAAAGTTGCACCAACAGATTCAACAGATCTAGCAGCCTGGAAGAAGATTGATTCCAAAGCCTTGTTGATTATCATAGATGGAGTGAAGGACCATATAGTTCCTCACCTTTTTGGTAAGAAGATCGCAACAGATATGTGGACGGATTTGGAGTGCCTGTACCAAAGCAAGAACAAGAACCAAAAGATGATGTTGCAAGAGAGGATGCGCAACACCAAGATGGTTAAGGGAGAAGGAGTGGTTCCTTATCTCATGAGGCTCACACAGATCAGGGATGAGCTTGGAGATGTTGGCTCTAAGACAGTGGACGAGGAGCTAGTTCGGATAGCCCTCAATGGCTTCTCTAAGCCATGGGACACCTTTGTCAAAGGTGTTGTGGCTAGGGAGAAGCTCTCTGATTGGCAGAGACTATGGGACGACTTTGTGTAGGAGGAGACCTGCATGGGTCAAGGATCAGGCTCATCTAGCAGTGCCCCACAGATTGTGGATGAGGAGGCTCTAGCCCTTACAAACAAGAGCAAGGGGAAGGAAAAGAGGAAGAAGGATGGTAAGAAGAACCTTAACATGTCAAAGGTCAAGTGTTTTATCTACCACAAGCAGGGACACTTTGCCTCCCAGTGCCTAGACAGGAAGAAGAAGAGTAACACTCAAATGGTTGGATCTACAGAGGTGGATGAGTTCAGCACGAACTTCAATGAGAAGTTTTGCTTGATAGCTTGCATGGCAAGCACCACAGGGAGCAGCATATGGTACATTAACTGTGGAGCATCTAGTCACATGATTGGACATAGGAGTTTCTTCAAAGACTTGTAGGAGGGTGGAACAAGGATCCACATTGAGGTAGGTGATGATGCGCGGTATCAGGCACGAGGAGTTGGCACTATTTCATTTCAGAGGGAGTTTGGAAAATCCCTCAGTTTTGTTGATGTGTTGCATGTTCCAGGACTGATCAAGAACCTTATATCAATCTCCCTTCTGGAGGACTAGGGATATCAGGTGAAGTTCCATGACCATAAAGTATATATTGGACCCAATGGGTCAAATAGGAGCTTGGATCAGGTGATTGGAAGGATGAGAGAGAAAGTGTACATACTAGCCTGCGAAGGCTATAGTCAGCAGCAGCAACAACAGTCAGGGTGAGTTGTGGCAAAGGAGGATGGCACACTTACACCATGGAGCACTAAAACATTTGAGACAAGCAGTCATTGGAGTTCCTCGGGTATAGGAGAAAAAACATAACCACTGTAAGGGTTTTGCTCTGGGGAAGAACATTAGGAAGCCTTTCCCACAGAGTGAGCACAAGTCTATGGAGCCCTTGGACTTGGTGCATTCTAATGTATGCGGACCTATGAATGTCCATTCGTTCAATGGTTACAGTTACTGCGTAACCTTCATTGATGACTATTCTAGGAAGACCTGGATCTATTTCCAGAAGGCCATGTCAGAGGTCTTTGAGAGGTTCCGAGAGTTCAAGACTCTCGTGGAAAACTAAACAGGAAAGAAGATTCAGGCATTGATGACAGACAATAGGGATGAGTACACTTCCAATGAGTTCATGGAGTATTGGTCGGCTGAGGGGATCAAGAAGGAGCACACTGTGCCCCATACCCCACAGCAGAATGGAGTTGCAGAGTGGAAGAACAGAACTATGGTTGGAGCAGCAAAGGCCATTGTATTTGATTAGGGATTACCACTATTCCTCTGGGCCGAGGCATACAGGACTGTAGTATACATTCAAAATAGGTGTCCCCACACAACTTTGGGGAGGAAGACACCAGAGGAGGTCTTCACAAGAACTAGGCCGAATGTGTGTCACATTCGCATATTCGGCAGTGTCTGCTATTGTAATGTTCATGTTGACAATAGGAAGAAGTTGGACCCTTCTGAAGAGAAGGGTTTACTTGTTGGTTACAACAATATTTCAAAGGCATATAGAGTTTACATTCATGCTCACAAGAGGATCATTATAAGCAGGGATATCTAGTTCGATGTGGACAGGGCCTTGTGAAGATCTCTGGACTTACCAGCAGAGTAGCATCCAACACAAGAGTCGGGAGTCAAGTTGGAGGAGCCATATGTACAAGCACAGGTACATACATAGAGCACAAGTTCTAGTGGTCAGAGGGAGTCAGGTGGACAGGATCCTACAGTCACTGAGGATGAGCTGCAGCAGGAGACAGATATCTAGCAGCCGCAACAGGTTGATATTAGGCCAAGGCCTAAGTGGTTTAGGTCCACAGTACAGAATTCCAGGCAGGTTGATCCTCCACAAAGATATTTTAGACAGAGTATACCACGAGAGAGGCTTAGTTATATGGAACTGATGACAGATTTGATTAACTCTAAACCTTCCATTTTCGGGGAGGCTGCACAACATGATGTGTGGCAGGAAGCTATGGTTGAGGAGTATGACTCCATTATGAAAAACCAGGTATGGCAGGTTGTGCCAAGGCCACAAGGGAAAAAGGTGGTGGGATCCAGATGGATCTAGAAGGTGAAGCATGCATCAGACAGAAGCGTGGAGAAGTAAAAAACGTGCTTCGTGGCAGAGGGGTTTTCACAGAAGGAGGGTATTGATTATGAGACCTTTGCCCCTGCCGCCAGGTGTTCTTCCATTCAGACCATTATCTCACTAGTAGCAGAGATGGGTTGGCGTGTCCATCAGATGGACGTCAAGACTGTCTTCCTCAACGGAGTGATAAAGGAGGAGGTGTACATTGAGCATCCAGAGGGGTTTGATGCGGAGAATAGGGAGACGCATGTTTGCAGACTGCATCGAATTCTCTATGGGCTCAAGCAAGCTCCTCGAGCATGGTACTCGAGGATTGACAACTATCTATGGCAAATGAGATTTCAGCGAAGTGAGGTTGACCACAACCTGTACTTCTTGACAGGTGATGTGCCTCTCATACTGGTCCTATATGTGGATGATCTCTTTTTGACAGGAGATGAGAGGTTGATTAGAGAATGCAAGTCCAACCTTGCACTGGAGTTTGAGATGAAGGACCTTGGGCTGATGCATTACTTTTTGGGCTTGGAGGTTTGGTAGAGAGATGGATGCTTCTTCATCAGATAGGGGAAGTATGCAGTAGAGATCTTGAAAATAACCAGGATGGAGGACTACGATCCTATGACCATACCTCTAGTTTCCAACTAGAGGAAGATTGATGCATCAAGGTCCGATGGATTTGATCCTACCTTGTATCGTCAGCTTATCGGATCGCTTATGTATATGGTCAACACTCGCCCAGACATCAACTTTGCAGTCAACTCTTTAAGTCAGTTCATGGTGGACCCTCAGAGAGTGCATTGGATGGTTGCGAAGCACATACTTTGCTACATTAGAGGTACAATGGAGTATGGATTGGTTTATGAGTGCAGGGGGAGTGTACAATTAGTAGGTTTAATAGATGTTGACTGTGCAGGATAAGTAGAGGACCCAAAGAGTACTTTAGGTTGTTGTTTCAACATTGGATCAGGGTTGTCTCTTGGTTCAGCAGGAAGTAGAAGTCAGTTGCATTGAGGTCGGCATAGGCTAAGTACATGGCAGCTAGCATGGCTGCTTGTGAGGGTATGTGGCTGAGGAAGTTACTTGCAGGGTTGTTTGAGTGTGAGCTAGAGGCTACAATAGTTCACTATGATAGTCAGATTGGCATCAGGCTATCTGAGAATCCAATGTTTCCAATGTTTCCATTTCGTTTCTTCTTGGAAGGTTAGGTATTCAATCACAGTTAAAACAACATTTTTCCCATTGCCAGCGAACTAGAAATCTATTCTTCACTAATCCTTGGAATTAAAAGATAAAGACTTGACAATTCATGACTCTATTGAAATAAGCTTGGAATAACATGTAAGAACTGCTCCACAATTTCGAGCACACCTGGCATGACAAGTTATCTTGGAAACGAGAAATCAGATGAAATAATGTGCATTGCACATTAGTTGGATTCCACTTCATGGAGAAATTAAACATGGTCCATAGCACATATAGAGATTATGAGTGCTTAGATGTAACTTGCCACTTCAATGGTAATCATATTTTGGTACATCTCGAGGCATTAGGATTGGCCTTAAATACTTTAGACTTGAGAAAAATGGGAATTGGAAATCTTGTATCCACATAGATGCTGGTCTTGCATGGTGACAACCAATTTTTTCGTGATTGTAAGAAATGGGATAAAAGCTATGTTGCACAGGTACATGTAGGGTGTGTGTTCCCACATTGGCGTCTTGGATGTCCCCCAAAGAACCTTAGATGTGGTGCCAACGGGGAATGCCATACCACAAAAAGGAGATGTGGCGCCCATGGGGGACACTATCCCATAAATGAGTAGGTTTGTGCCGCATGAGCATCTATTTTTCCTTCAGCTAGGCAAAAACCAAGAAAAATAGACCGAAAAGGTGGGGCCCTCCTCCATAATCCCTAACATCATTTTACAGTCACAAAAGCACCCCCATTCACGTCATTTTTATCTCAGCGGTGAAGATGGAGAGCAGTCCAACCAACAGTGAAGGGACAGTCCAACAGTTTCCATAACAGCAGTGAAGGGTTTAACTCTTGGCAGTCCACTAGTTGAGGGAGAGAAGGGAGGAATAGTCCTGTAGTAAGGGAGAAAGAATCCAGCATTGAAGTAGGTATGTGTCTTTGTCTTGACTCTTTGAATTTCCAGATTAGGCCTTAGAATAACTTCTAAGTGCTTTGTTTCAATTTTCAGATTTATCATTTCTCCATTCTCCTTATTTCTCAAACCAGGATGGCATCATCAAATTCTCAATACCCAAAACGGAAATATGTGGATAGGACAAAAGAAACAAAAGGTGGAGGGGGAACAACATTGATAAAATGCAACCTATGTCATTTTAGTACCCCCACTTTCTATTGACATCGTTTTGTAGCCAACAATGACTTTGACCTACTTTACTGGTTATTCATTAGACATTAATACAATTATCTTATCTTATCTTATCAACAACAATCCTGAAGTTTGATCTAGCCAAGGCCAATGATAGAATGGATTAGTTGTTTCTTAGATTACTGTTGTAACCGGGCATGAATCTATAGACTATAAATTGGATGATGGGGTGCTTGGACTTAGTTTCTTTTGTTGTGATGATGAATGGCTTCCCATCTGGGTTTTTCAATGCATCAATAGACTTAAGAAAAAGGTGCCCATTGTCCCTTTTTATTTTCCTCTTAGTGGCAGAGGGTTTGAGCATGTTAATTAAAGATGCAAAAAGGAAAGGTGATTTGAAGGGGATAAGAATTTCCAACTCATTTTAGCTCTCCCATCTATTGTTTGTAGATTACATCAGAGAAAATAAAAAACTGCTAAACATCTATTATAAAGCTTCAAGAATGTTATTTAACATGAACAAATCTGTATTGCCAGTTAATGAATTGGCAGATGATGTGAAGACTCAGGAAAATTTTAGTTTTACACTAATAATGTAAATATGGCTCAAGAGGTAAAGTATTTATTTAGGCTTAAACACAAAGATTATCATTATGATGACTAGCTTTGGCTCTATAACAAGCTAGAAGCTAGAATGTCGGTTTTGTGTATTAGATGGTTGTCTCGTGGTGGGAGATTAGTCTTGGTCAAGAAAGTACTAGAGAGCATTCCTGTGTACTGGATGACCCTTGCAAAAATCCCAAAGGACATTTTAACCAAAATAAGACAGAAATGCTTTAGTTTTTTGTGAGCTGGCAAGAGGATAAAATAAGGAATACTTCAGGTAAAATGGTTCAATATAGCCCTACCTAAGGATGGTTGGGGGATTTAATTTTTTTTATCTCTTTAGCATTGCACTTGCAGCTAAAAGCATTTGGCGAATAGTTTGTATTGAAGGCTTGTGAAGAAGAGTGACGATAACTAAATATTTAAAAGGGTTGTCTATAGAAGATTGGTTCAGACTGGAGAGGAAAAATACTCATGGGGCTTCAATAGTTTGGAAAGGGATGGAAAAGGCATTTCCTTTAGTGGAAAATTGGACATCTTGGCAAGTTAGTAATAAAAGAATGGTTAAAATAGAAGAAGATCCCTGGATTGGGGCTAAAGGTAACTATAAATTATCTGAGGCTTTAGTGTTAAAGTTGCATGAAGTTGGTATTTTTCATCTATGGGAAGCTGCATCTCAAGAACAAAGGAATGCTTGGTCACAGGGTTGGTTGTCTGCGAGAACCTTAAATATTCAAGGGATTTTGGCGGAGTGGACTTCCTTTGTAAATCTTCTGAATCATAGTGCTATCACATTATCAGAAGAAGAAGATCAGCTCAAATGGTCAGAGAACAATGGTCCAGGGGTTACACTCTCAACTTAGGTAATGCAGCCAAAATTGAAGAGGGTATCATGGCAAAAAGAGTTTGGTTGTGGAGAGCCATTGGAAATTGGCATGCCTTTTAAAAACTAAAATTCTTTTGTGACTGGCTTTAGCAAACAAACCTCTAACATGGGATAATGGCCAGAAGAGAAATTAGGAAGGGCTTGAAAGGTGCATTCATTGTAAGACTAGAACTGAGTCTCTAGACCATTGTCTGTGAACTACACATTTTCCTTGACTGTTTGGAGGGAGGTTTCCCATGCTCTAGTGGCTTTAACCAAATGGAACAAGATGTCTCTAGTTGATTGTCTCCTAGATTGGCTAACAGAAAAAGGCAGTTACAGAGTTCTAAGCACTTTCTCTTCTGTTCATATATAAAATTTGGTGGATCGGGGACCATATGGTCTTCTAGGATTTGATCCTTACCCCTACCCAGGTAGCCCACAAGATCATATTGGAAAATGATACCAACAAGATCATCCCGAAAAAGCAACTTGACAGAATCTTATTGATGCCAGGTATAGATCATGAAAAACCTTGGGGATTTTTTAACGGTGCAAGTAAAGGGGTCCCAGGTATATGTGATGTTGGGCCTGTCCTTTTGCTTAGATTCGAATCTTATTTTCATTTAAAGTACGCTTCTCGGAAAGACAACAGGGAAGAACTTTATGCTCTAAGGGTTTTGTTAAAAGCTGCAGAGGAGAGAGTTTTGGACTCTGGAGCACTTCCAAATCTTTGGTGACTCAAAACTCATGAGTGATTGGACAAATCAACAGTCTAGCATTGGAAACCTGGGTCTAAACGCTATTATGAATCAAGTGAAGGAGTCAAAAGACACTTTTGGGTCTATTTCTTTTACTCATGTTTATGGTGAATTCAACACTCAAGCAGACTTTTTAACTAAAGAAGCCTTGATCATGTAGGAGGGTACTCTACTTTTCAACTTGTGTACCAAGGAGGCACTTTCATTTCAGAATAGTAGTAAGAATTTTAGTCTGCATGTAAGGGCCTGGAAGTTCGTATAAGCTTCCAGGATAACTTGTACTTCTTTTTGGCTTTTGTAGGAAGATTGTAGTATAGTAAGTAGTCTTAGTATTTTTTTTGCTGCAATATGAACAGATAGTTATGGAACAGTAGCTGAGTCATACAACTACAGCACAACGTATATTTGATTTCTATTTCCAAAAAAAATTGAGAGTTCAGCGAGTAGTTGGAAAAGAAGAATTGATTGGATAAAATCTTTTTAGTTCGATCAATGGCATTAGATGTTAGTGCTAGAAAATAGTCACTCACATTGCCAAATGAAATAACCCCAATTCGCATCTCAATTCCTACCCATCTCTGTTGTGATTTCCACCCAAGCGTTCCATGTCAATCTACTCTACCGCTGGGCATCTAGGGACAGCATTTAGAAAATCCATCACCAATATGCCACTACTCTCATGCCCTTATTGAACAAAGACCTACAAGCAACTTCTAATTTTTAACTAATCCTTGAAAATATCAAGAACCAGACAAAGACCTACAAGTTACTTGGGAAATATTTACTCGATCCTCAAAAATTTATGTTAGCTTTTTTAATTTCTATTTTTTTTAATTACTACGATGTAAACTGGTGAATTTTTCAATACTAACAACGTTTTCCCATCTATTTTATACATTTACATTTCTATGTTTGCATCTCGCAGGTTGGTTGGCCCACACAAGGGGGTTGCCCTTCATTTGTGGAAGTTGTCATGGATGTTAACTCAAGAAGGTTGGTCACATGCTCTGATAAAGAGTGTATGGAAGAGGTTGCCTCTTGATAGGTGTTAGTTTGTGTTTGGCACTTAGTTAAAAAGAAGCTCATTCAAATTTCCAGTAACATAAGACTTTTGTTTTGTCCTTCCAATGCACATGCCTGAACTTGGAGAATCAATGGTAAGCCTCATCTTCAAATGTGCCATTTTCCAATCTATAAAAATATTTTTATCTAAGAATATCAAAATATTGAGGGCTAGTTAATCAATGGAGTCAAAGAAGAAAGCATATAGATTCAACAGATGTAATCATAGCATGTTTCCCCTGGGATACATTAGTAATCTTTTGGGCAAATTACAAATGCAAACTTATATTATTTCCCTTCCTCAACTTATGCTCTTCAGAGATTACACCAGGAAAATTGTAGACTAGCATAAAATTGTTAATAAATGTAAAAATCAGATCCAAGTATCTCTAGCAGCTTCTTGTTTGTCATCTTCATAAAAACCTACAGCAAGATGCAAACTTATCTTATTTCCCTTCCTCAACTTATTCTGTTCAGAGATTACACCAGGAAAATGATAGACTAGCATAAAATTGTTAATAAATGTAAAAATCAGATCCAAGCATCTCTAGCAGCTTCTTGTTTGTCATCTTCATAGAAACCTACAACAAGATGCTAGAAAATAGTAATCCCTTATTAATATCTAAAACAAAATATATTCATAATGCAATTATTCGGAAACAAGTACTCAAAGAACTTGAATGCTTATCGAGATCTTCAGACAATGCTCATAGTTTGTCCTTTAAGTGCTACACCAATGTCTGACCTGCTTTGCCTTAGCCTCTGCCTCCATAAAAATGCTATTCATGTGCTTGTACAAAGGGCCTGTTGTCTGCTTCATTTTGGATGCACAAGGGTGCCATCTCATCGAAAATCAGGGCCTCCTTTTGTAGCATGTATCTGCCAAGATATACACAACATGCTTCAGCCTATGAAAAAAACACCAACACAACATTCTACTCCCTACCTGTTAATGGCTGGGACAGTATGCAAAGTGAACCACCTTAAGTCCTCTGTCATTCGTTTAAGCTCTTCAATTGACTTTTTGTAGCTCTGGATTGCAGAAAACACAGGTACAAAGCTAAAAGTTACCGTAAGTTTAAAAATTTGTCCAAGGAACAAATTAATAGACAATGGGATTGAGAAGCTACTAGTTTTCACCAGAAACTTATCCAAAACAGTCTGCAATCATCCACAAAGCATAATTAACAGGCAGATCAGATTATATAAGATAATTTTAACAATGTTCAATGAATGACCACAAAAGTGGGTCAGTGGGATTAAAATAGTACAATCCGTGCGATACATAGTGGGACTGCACAAGCAGTTCCTATAGCTACACTAATGACAACAGGAAAAGGTCTACGATATAAGAGCAAAGCTACAAAGAGCTAAGATACTAGCACAAAGAAAGAGATATGCAGAGACATAAAATGAGTAGATAAGCAAAAGCTCATTAGGAACATATCAACTTGTGCTGGAACTAGAAGCCAATACTGAAAGAGAGGAGAGAGAAGAAGTCATCTCCTCATTTGTAATCACCATGAAAGGAATAACGAACTGTTGAGATAATTCAATAGGATGTACTGTAATGAGCATTAGCTGCACATTGTACTCTTTGCAAAGAGCAGATAATTTGTACAAAGGTGACTACAATAAGATGCATTCTTATGAGCATAAAACCATTAATGCATACTTTGAAGAAGTACATAAACTCCACCAAACTTGGAAGAAGTGCTATAAAGTTGCCAACATAAAAAGCAAAGAAAAATTATATGGTGAAAACTTCTCCAAATGGCTACAGTTGACTGTTTCCCCATTTCAAAAATGATCAAAATAACTATTTTCTCATCTCAAAATCTTAATACTATCATGTTCAAAGTTAGTGTAAACTCTGTTATTTTACCTAAACAACCTGTGTTTCTCCTTTTATGAACTTGATATGCCAGCCAAACAAAAAAATCCAATGGGAATCTTTCACCATTCCCCAGTGTGAATGACAGCACATTTTTTCATAGGATTTGCAGCAGTGGCTACCACCAAGATTTCTCTAATGGTCACATGCCTGATCACCATCAAAAGCCTAGATATAAACAAGATATAAACAAGCCTGATCATCATCACAATTCATTACCCCAAGAAGGACAGAGGAATGTAGCCATGTGAGATGCCCGGGATTGCCGAACTCTGTTTTAATAAGATTGTATGTATCAGCATTTGCAGTTTGATGAACAAGGCCTTCCACCTTCACAGTACTGAAATTGCCAACCGATAGGAAAATCATTCTTTGAGGCTCTAGAGGTGAAAGCCACTCTGAACAGCAGACTAAAACCTGAGATTGAAGAGAGACGTGGAAAGAGGCCGAAAAAATGGATCTCCCGTGAGAAGTTATTGTCCATGTGGTATGAGACTGAGAGCCTGAAGAATTCATAAAGGATAAAAAGCAGGATAAATTTCTTCACAAAAAGCAGGATAAATTTATTCGCAAAAAGCAGGATAAAAAGGAATCTAAAAAATCTAAAAAGCATCACAAAAAAACATAGCAAAAAGCATGAGAGCGCTTTTTTGGTGCGATATTTTGGGGGTCTATTTGTTAAACGGCTATTGAACAGAGAGGGCGGCCAATGGATCCGTTGAAAAACAGAGAGGGCGGCCAATGGATCAAATCCTACAGAAATTTCGCATTTACTGCCTCATTCGGTGAGTCTGTGTCTATGCTTTAAGGTCGGTCATGCCCTGTGTGCATGTCATAGAGGAGCATGCAATTCAATTGGATTTGGATCATTCACTTCTGCAGCAAACAAATCAAAGGACGGGCTAACGATCAATGCTCTCTCAATAATGGATTCTCTTAATACCAGCTATATTTTATTCATATCTCCTTTGCCCTTTGCTCTCACAGATGCTGGAGCTTTTTTGTTAAATTCATTTCAGTACTTTTTAATCTATGTCCATTAAATTCAAATCTCATACATGATCCAGGCTCTCTCCAGAATTGTGGGCTTTCAATTCAAGGTACGTTTCCTCGAATTTCAGCAATTCGATGTCCAACTTTCTTTCTGTTAATTTCAGCTCTCACAAGCAAATCTTAATCCTTTCAGCAGTTTTTTCTTTCAAGAGCTTCCATCCATTGAAGAGCAGAGCAGCGTATCAGGGTATCATTCATGCAGTTAGTTTATTTAGAGATCTTGTCTTTAAAAATATTTATATTAAAATTTACATTTAGATAAATATGAATATTTTTTTATTGTATTGATGGATAATAATTGATATGTTTTTATGTTCTTTTAATTCAATATTGGCCATATAAATAACTATATCATTTTGATTTCCTATTCATTTATGAGATATATCAAATCTTATTTTTTCTTATATTTGTTTGTGTTGTTACAATCTTTCAATAATGACTTGGAGGGTTTCATCTTCAATATTTTTATAGTGTTCAATATTTTTACAATTTTCAAAATAGACATAAATATATTTATATATTGATGATTTTTAATATTTTGATAATGTTCAAAGTAAATATAAATGTATTTATTTATTGATTTTCAATGTCTAGTCATAATTCTTGATTAAGGGAGAGTTTTGTACTTTGTAACTATTTTAATAAAATTAAATATTTTTGAGGCGATTAAACTCTCTCCAAATGTTCTAGGGGGTGAGGCCTCGTCCTCCTTTGAGTAGTGTAGTGTGTATCTTGTTTGTGTATTTTTATTTTCTTGATAAACTCACCTACACCAAAATACACTTTCTTTTTGGCTTATTTAATTTATGGCTTCCATTTTTAAATCAAATAATTTGATATTACACAATTACATACTTTCTAGGTATATCATATGTGTGTTTGTTATAAGGGACAATAGGTGTGGTAGGATAGGGTAGGAAGCATAGGTTCATGTACGGAAACATAGAATAGGGTAGGATAGTGTGTGGATTTCCATTTTGAACTTCTTATGTAATGGATGAGTGTGAAATGAAAAAAAATCCATGCATTCAATGAAAAACATGTGCAGAAAGGATGGGAGGGAGGTGAAACTTGTACTTCTGAGATTTGAAATTGTTTCTTGAACAAATTCATTAAATATTCATTAACGCCATGTGATTGCATTTGAAAATAGCATTATATTCATTGTATTATATTTGCTTTTGATATATTATGTTGAAAGGCCTTGATGTGGATCTATAACACCTTGCTAACTTAGAATATCTATTTTTTTGTATCGCTAGTAGGCTTGCTTAATTTTCATTATAAATTGAGATTTGGCCTCCATGTGATTTGGCATGTCTTGTGATTTGAAATGCATAGTTGGAACCCAAGTGTTTAAGTTATCTCAAATTAGTCATTGCATTAGAAATTTACCAGGGTATCATTAATTATGCATATGGCCATTCCACGAGAACTAGTTGATGTATTATTTAAAAATTGCCACCCCATTTCCAATGCACTTGATAATAGTTGGTTCCACTAGTAATAGTGCTTTTGAGTATTACTCACACACCAATAAACAAATCCACTTCAAAAATATTGGCACGATGAATAAAGTTATATCCATGGTGTATAATGCATCTTGATATTGCCAATGCACCATATCCAATTCTTCAGTATATATACAACGCATTGTTATAGGAAAATAAAGATTTTAATAATTTTTCAATTTGTGATGTAAGGAAGTATTGTGGCTTATTGGTGCCTTAATAAAATATATGGATGTTCCATAATCAATGTGTCTTTACTAATATGCATAGTGTGAATTGTACAATATTTGTTTACAACGAGCATCACTAGTGATGTGATTGTATTTTTTAAGTGCACCATAGTGTTTAGCATAATATTTTTGGAGGAAACTTTAATTTCATTTGAATAGATAAAAAATGATAATATGTGTGTGTGTGTGTGTGTGTGTGTGTGTGTGTGTGTGTTTCATAATTTCAACTTGTTGTGTGTGTATGTGCACATGCATGCCTAATTAAAATTGTTTGTGAATAATAGATAATAATGGCGATAGTAACAAGAGTGAGAGAAACAACATATTTAACCATACAACTTTGTACGTGAGTGGAAGGATTGGGAGAGAGAGGTATCTAAACCTCACCCTGTTACACCACAAAATCGCTCCCTTTAGAGGAATGTTGGCCTCCCCAATTTTTATGAGGATACTACCTCTCTGAGGGGGAACATGACCATGTTCATTTAGTTGATCTGTCATTGGGATCATGATTGGTAGTATTCAAGACCAATCTTTATTTTATTATTGGGTTGTCTAGGAGGGGAGAGGATTTTCCCTAATTCCTTGATCTAGCATTCAGTGTTTCAAGACAGAGTTGGAAAGAATTTGTTGAAATACATGTCAATGCAGAGATCGTTGACCCTAGTGACTTTCTAGTTGTTGGAAGCCTGGTCTGTTCTCATGCATTCAAGGAAGAGGATGTTAGGTGCTTCTCGCTTTCAGTCATCACTGACACTCTCTACTTCTTATGGGAAGTATATTAGTTTCCCTTTGATGTATTATGTATATACTTTATTTCATAGGCGGGTGAAGACATGAAGTTGGGAAACACTTTTGCTTGTTTTTTGACAAAACAAACTGCAAAATTTTATGTTTTCCAACTTCAACCCCTTCAAACCCATATCTCCCTTAGGAATTTCACCTTGAAGTAAACACACAGGTTTTAGAGAATTGAATTAGCTACCTAATCATTTTTTTTAATTTATCGAAATATAGTGGGGCGAATTTGATGTCCACCAACGACATATACTTTAAAATTTTAAGTATGACTAATGAGTGACCTGTGTGAGCCACATTTTCTTAGAGATAGTTATTCATTTTAGGCAAACATAATTTATACTCATAATATACATAGATTCCACTTGTGCATGGACTATATGTTGAGGATTTTCAGACTTACACACTAATTTTTATTATTTATTGAAATAACATATGTACAAAAAATGGTGCCTTATTGATACATGTTTTTGTCTTCACATTCTTTCAAATGTGACTCTTATCAAACAAACTAAAGCCACCCTTTTGAAGAGGACACTGCAAGGAACATCCTTGTGAGATTTTATATTTTTTTGACTTCGTCAATGTGATTATATTGAATTTTCATTGTGACTAATTTTTATGTCACTAAATTTTTTAATGATAAAGTTTAGAAAAAAATAAGTAAAAAATAGAAATTCTAAATGAAATTCAATTTTTTTTATATTATGAGAAAGTAGATTGAATGATGAATCTACTAGTATAAACTTCGACACGTAATTTTCATGTTTTGCGATGCTTCCACCTTGTTAAAGTGACACATTTCTGAATACTGCAGAAATGGTTTTGAAATTGTTGACCAGAAACTCTTAGACGAGAAAATGTCTCAGTCGAGAAATTTCAAATATCTCAGGCGAGAGTTACTCCCGCTCTAAAATTAACCCAGACTTAATTAAAACTCTTTCCCGAAAGTTATTTTAAACTCTCGTCTGAAAGTTTAAAACATATCTCTACCGAGAGTTTTGTCACATAATGCCCCTAGAATCTTTTAGGGGTCGACACATTAAATGCCTGTGATTCTGATGGGATTCCACAATTGCTCGGCCAGAGTTGTATATATAATCTCTCGACCGAGATAGTTTTCCACAATTTCTCAATCGAGAATCTTTTTCTATGCTTTTTTCAGTCGAGAGTTCGCATATCCAACTTCATGTTTTAGCTGAGAGTTCGCATTATCCAAGTTCACATATTTTAAGGGCATAAAAACACAAAGACATTTCATAAGGCCACAAAGACATTTTTCTTAACAAGATATTTTATTTATAAGGTATAAGAACATTTTTCTTTATAAATTATTTTCTTTATAACAACATAAGGACATTTTTTCTTATAAGGTATTTTATTTATATGGGCATATGGACATTTTTCTTTATAAAGTGTTTTCTTTATAAGGCATAAGAACATTTTTCCTTATAAGGTATTTTCTTTATATGGGAATAACGACATATTTCTTTATAAGGGCATAAGTACATTTTTCCTTATAAAGTATTTTCTTTATATGGGCATACCAGCATTTTTCTTTATAAAGGCATAAGAACATTTTTCCTTATAAGGTATTTTTATATGGGAATAATTACATTTTTCTTTATAAGGGCATAAGTACATTTTTCCTTATAAGATATTTCTTTATATGGTCATACCAACATTTTTCTTTATAAAGGCATAAGTACATTTTTCCTTATAAGGTATTTTCTTTATATGGGCATAACGACATTTTTCTTTACAAGGGCATAAGTACATTTTTCCTTATAAGGTATTTTCTTTATATGGGCATAACGACATTTTTCTTTATAAGGGCATTTGTACATTTTTTTTTTATATAAAAGACATTTGTGTTGGAATATTGGTCAATACTGAGAGGGGGAGGGCAGGGGGGTGTGAATCAATATTGTTAACTTTTTACTATTTTAAACCACTTATTTAAACTTAATCAAAACATGGAATCAACCAGATACACATAATCCATATTTTTATCATGGAAGCCCAATTGGGAAAACAACCAATTCTTTCTATACTACAAAAATATATTTACAATAAGTTTATGCCTGCTACTATAGACAAGGATGCTACTACACCCTAGTTTCTTCCTGCTACTACAGACAAGGATGGTACAACACCCTATTTACTAGCTACTACTGAAAGGAGGCTACAACCCCCTTGCAGGCTTATAGCCTGCCCTAGCACCACCTTGCCACCCTAGTCTGATTCTTATCAATCGTCCAAATCTTCCTCAAA
Source organism: Pseudotsuga menziesii (assembly GCA_001517045.1). Taxonomy (NCBI): domain Eukaryota; kingdom Viridiplantae; phylum Streptophyta; class Pinopsida; order Pinales; family Pinaceae; genus Pseudotsuga; species Pseudotsuga menziesii. The sequence continues at coordinate 43,874 of LPNX011036072.1, forward strand.
TACTGTCAATTTCTTAACTTTGTTGATCTCTGTCTTCTCATGCTGCTGCATAGATCTGGACTGCATACAACTTCAATTCTTCCCCTTTATACTATGTCTTCTATTATGCACTTCTTCATCTTGAATGTGCACTCATCTTGGTCTCTTCCTCTGGTCTTCAATGCTGCTTTATATATGCATTTTATTACCTAACATACACTTCAGTTTCCATTCCTTACTGAACCTTCAATCTAAACATCAAAGAGCCCACTTCTTCTTTAGAACTCTTTTTATATCTTCTACATTTTAAAACATTGCATCTTTTCAAAATAGGCTCATGACCTTTCACCTTCACGCCTCTTCAAATATCTGATAGATTATTCTTTAATATGTAATTATGTTTATTACAAAACTCAATCAATTAATTAACTAAACATTTTTCTCATCCTTTAGGCCTGCAGGATTCTATCATCTTCAAGACTGCGGGCTTCCTCTCCCATGGCTACCCTTTAGGGCCTGCGAGCTTTTTCTCATGCCTGCAAGCTTCTTTCCTCCTTTGTGGGATCCCTGCGGGTTTCCGCATGCAGGCTTACCTTATGCGGACATATTTATCCCCTTTTAGACATCCCTAATCCCTTGTGGGATTCCTTTAGCCCCATTGTAGGCATATTAATCCCTCGTTGTCTTAATCCTAGCCCCAGCAGGCATCCTTATCCCTCTTTGAGCTTACCCTTACCTCCTGCGGGCATTCCCTTAGGCCTTGTGGACATCACATGGCCCCTTTGGGATTTAAATAAGCCCCCTATGACCATCATAATGCAAACTGAAAGTATGGCTGGATAACCATCTCAACAAGGATCAGATCCATGTCACCTTTTGAAATTTTTTATACACACCCATCATCTAGTGGGAATTTGAAAATAGGCTTCCAAAATATTTTAATTCCACACTTAGACAAAATTGTCTTTAACATGTAAACCATTTTTTCTTCATTTTTGGCAGATTGATTTTCCCCTCATGTGATCACCATAAAGAAAACTACAAGCATGAATGGATAGATTCTTCAATTATGAACAATATCATGTCAACTGATGACCTAATGGATACACACCCAACATCTGACATGCATTTGAAAGTGGTCTTCCAAACTGTTGATTTGACACTTAGACAAATTTCTTCAAATCCTAGGTCACCAAGGTGTTCTTATTTTTTCATCAAATTTGGAATGTGAGACATATAATGGATAGGGACCAACTAGAGGATTCTATCAAATCCAATTTAACCCCTTGAAACCTCTTTCTCTCCTCGATGGGAATTTTACTGAAGTGGTGCAAATCTGGCTGGGAAGCACTTTTGGCAGATCCATATCTTTCTCCTCAGAGACTCTTTGGACAATATGAGACCATGGTTGGATGAACCAAAAAACATAATAGATATCCATACTCTCAAAATGATTTAAGATATCAACCAAAAGAGATGGTGGGCATTTTGCTAAGGTTACTTAGTTAGTTTTACCATTAATTATATACTTGGAGAATTTGTCCAAACTCTAAGGTGGATTTTTTATTCCACGAAAACCATGAAAAATGATACCATATGATGTAATACACCTCACTTAGAAAAACACAACCTATTTCACCTTCAATCATCTTCATTTTCCCTAGGAGGGCATTTTAATAAACTTGGTGCAAAACTGCCTCAAACCCTGTTTTGGCATATCCATAACTTCTTCCTCAGGCACTTTCAAGTCAATGTGAAGACATGGTCAGGTAGTCAAAATACCCATCTACAATATTACCATATGTTTCAGGAATTTTCTTCAACCCATAAGGTATGGAGAGCATTTCCCTGAGGCCACTTAGGCAGATTTGCTACTTTGGTGTAAAATCAACTTGAACCCTTGTTTTGGCAGGCTGTTAATTTTGTCATCAAACACCTTCTGTGAAAACTAAGAATATGAAGATATATCCTTCTTGACAATCTAGAGCATGGTTGTTTCAAATGATTTTTATCATTCACCCATTAGGCACAGTGGGATTTTTCCCAAGGCCACCCGAGTTAGTTTTCCAACACTCAGTCATTTTCAGGACTTTCACCAAAGTTTATCATTGCAACCCTATTTTGGCAGATCCATAAGTTCTTCTCAGACACTTTCAAGTCAATGTGAAGACATTTTCAAGTAGAAAAAACACCCATATACAATATTACCATATGGTGCGGGCATTTTCTTCAACCTGCAATCTATGGAGGGCATTTCCTAGAGGCCACTTGGGCAGATTTGCTACTTTGGTGTAAAAACAAATTGAACCCCTGTTTTGGCAGGCTACTAATTTTGTCATCAAGCAACTTCTGTGAAAACTAAGACTATGGAGAGATATGCTTCTTGATAAGATAGAGCATTGTAGTTTCATATCATTTTGATCATTCGCCTATTAGGTACGGCGAGCATTTTCCCAAGTCCACCTTAGCCAGTTTTCCAACACTTAGTCATTTTCAGGACTTTCTCGAAAGTTTATCTTGAAACCCTATTTTGGAAAATCCATAACTTTTTCTTCGGGCATTCTTAATGAAAACTGAGATCATGGTTAGGTATAAAAATCAACAGACTACAACCTAACCATATGTTGCGGGCATTTACTTTAACCTATGACTTATGGAAGGCATTTTCCTGAGACTGCTTAGGTAATTTTACTTTCTCTGGTGCAAAAACCTGTTTTGGCATACCTGTAATTTTTTCCTCGTAAGTGATTTAAGGTAAGTTGAGACCATAACCAGATTTCCAATTCAACAAGCTATATCCTGGTATCATGGTACGGGAATTTTAGTCAAGCCATGAATTATGGCAGGCATTCTCTTAGAGCAGTTTTGACTAATTTTTCCATACTTAGTCAATTTCCAAAGTTTCACATACTTGCCATTCTTTTCAAGAATGATGTCAGATTGCAACACTGACTTAACGATAGCACTAAGACACCATCATGTGTCTTTCCAGCCTCATCACACATGCCACATCATCATACTTTCCATGTCATTACTTACTTTGTCATTCCTTTGTCTTTCACTGAGTTTTGCCTTGCCATCATGTCCTTGGTTATTCCTTTGTCATTATTGAACTCCTTTGATATCAATGACAACCAAATTCAACAATTTGGTAAAAATTTTCGTACATGAGTGCTTAGTATATTACTCTTGTTGGGTCAATACTGTTCTTTTTTTTCAACATATAACTCTCAATTCTCATATCTTTTCATGCATTCGATTTTAGTTTTTTAATTCTTTCAACATGGGAAATCAAAGGAATTGTGCAAGAAAATATGATCGCACCAGAACTGATGGAGAGGCAATGAAAGAGAGAAACCGTGATGTCACGTCCCCTTCCCTCTAAGAGGATGCGACTAACGTCACTGCTATCATTTAATCGGGCAATCTAAGCCCCATGAACATAAACAATAAAATGCATTGAACATAAAAACATTTACAGATGCCTAAAGCAATCTACAACGGAAGAAAATACATTTCATTTAACACATTCATGATGTTCATAGTCATAAAACAAGCAACATTCATCCTATTCAAGCATTTAACATGTTCATGATAATTTACGAAGCAAATACAATTGCAGAGTTAAATACAAGAATACTTATCTTGAGAAGAATTTTCCCCACAACTAGCTGCATTGCTGCAACGTTCCACCCAACCTTAGGCCAGTGCGCTCCTTAATCTCTCAGCGTCACTGCCACCCCCGAGCTGGGCATGATTCCCACAAGGAACTAGGAGAGATCCCAGTCGTTGAACATTAGCAAAACAACTTCCCAGCCATGGGGAAAACACAGGAAATTACTGCAAACGTGAGGAAAAATTCCTAGATCTCCAGCCCACACGTGAGGAAGAGAGAACATGAATGCCTCGTGGGTGAGTGAGTAATTTTTGGGTTCTTACTTGCCCATTAAGACAAAACATGTTTTTCTAAAATAGGTGCAATGCCCAATTCGAAATTGACCTCCATGCCTTGCCCATTCCCATGTAATAACTTCCTCAACCAATTTCTAGATGACTGGGAACAAAAGGACAAAATGGGTAGTTGACCAATTTATGGGTTTCCTTTAGACATTTGTATTTTCCCCATAGGCTCAAAGCTTTGAATATCCCCCCCTATTCCTTGTGAAATCATGCCCCCATCTCTTTAACATTGCATTGACATAGCTAGCTGTGGGTATTTTATTAATTGCATAATTACATGATGTAGAAAATTATATTGTGCCATCGGCTAGCACGATAACCATCGACATCGATTTTAATTTCCGAAACGTAAAATGCTAAATCCATGGCAGGGCCTTTTCCTTGAGCTCCACACCATGATATAATGACGTTATTTACATTATATGTAATTTAATGCAATTGGGGGTCGAAACAGGGGTGTTACACGTGAAAGCATGAGAAAGTTAAGTGCAAAAAGAGCAATGGAAAGAAACGTGGAGGCACATGGTGGCAACAAAGAAATGCAAAATGTGAAGGCACATGGTGGTGATGAAGGAATGCAAATTGTCGAGGAACACATTGATGAAAGAAATGAAGAACATGGAGGTGACAAAGAAATGACAAATGTGGTGCAAACTATGGGTAGCGTCGATATTGAGACTGTGATTGGTGAGTAAATAATTTTTTATATGTTTATAATTTACTGTATAATACAAGTATGTATAT
>LPNX011036072.1:49378-100511 GCA_001517045.1 Pseudotsuga menziesii
AGAGATTAATTAGAAGCTGCAACAATATCGTCATTGACGATAAGTTTTTGGAGAATATGGATTCAAGTAAAATTGAAGAAAATGGACCTCATATGCCTGATCATACAGCTCGTTATAGAGCAAAAAAGATAGTCAAAGAATATTTTGAAGGTATTTTTGTCATAGAACAAGCTCAATTGTTACATAGATTGTTAAAGTGAAAATGTCTAAGAGATGTAATTACATTATTGGGAATTCAAAGTGCCAAAGAGGCCAAATCAACTGAGATTATATCACAAAATCTGACCTCGGTCCTTGCATCACTTGCAAGAAAACGATATCATAATTTCATGGTTGCTCGTAAAGAAATTCTAACAGGGGTTGTGGCAAAAAACACTATAACCAATCATTTGTTGTCTACGACTGCAAGAACGTTAAAAACATCAAGAAAAAGTTTATGGAAGCATACAAACTTTAGGGTTCAATTAGATGAGGATGATGAAGTTGCATGTTGGGGTGTTATCTGTAGGAAACCTTATCAAGATATACTTCCACATTATCAAGATATACTTCCACATAATGTGAGGGACAAGGTTAAAGACTTTTGGCATTTAAACTCTCGTGTCTTACCAAATGAAAAGGATGTTGTGCGACGTCGTATATCGAAAGGAAACTATGAAACTCATGCCAAACACATAACATAGATCACTCAAGTGGAAATGTTAAAAACTTTTATCGAGAGTAATGTTGATGTGAATATTGCCCTTAGCACATTTGTGATGCTTAAACCATAGTATGCCAGGCCCATCATTGTTCGTGACACATGTTGTTGTCGATACAATGTAGAATTCAAATTATATTATGAGATATTTTTAAATTTTGGCATGCAGTGTTGGCCAAATAAACCCCCTCCTTCGAGTGTTTGTGAATTTGTATATAAAATAGTATGTGTGCGAGAGAATGATCAAGCATTCTATAAGAAACAATGCGTCGGAGGTAAAAAATGTGAGGAATGTTCTACTTTGGCCCCTTTTAATGCTAACAACCCCATTGATGCAAACGATCCTCAATTGTCAAATCGCATTGTGAAATGGAAGAGATATGATTATGTTAATTATACTCATGTTACATATTCAATGACAACATCAAGCACTCTCACTCAACACGGTGGCAGGACTTACAATTTAAGCAATCACGAGATGTATTTCGAAAAAGGAACAATATTATCCATTGTCGACTTTGCTGAAAATTACACTTTCACTCCGCAAAAGGAGATACAAAGTGAGTATTATCATTCAGATCAGGGATCTATACCTGTGCCTATTATGTATAGACATGCAGAGCTTGAGGTCGATGGTTTTGATGGCAATGAAAATAATCATGAAGTGATTAAGGAGTATCATTTCTACATCAGTGATGATCATACACATGATACATGTTTTGTCCAGCATTATTTTGGTATGCTTTATAAAGAATTATCAAGACGAAGGGTCACTTTTAAAGAACATTGGGTGTGGTCAGATGGTTGTGCTGGTTAGTTCAAGTCGGCACGATCATTCTTATGGTTGTCTCGCCTTCATAGAAACACAGATGTTCACCACACATGGAGCTTTTTTGAAACGAGACATGGAAAATGAGAACATGATGGTGTTGGGGTCTGCGTGAAACATGCACTTAGGAGATATCAAATGAATCACTCTACTTCTTGCCTTGCAAATTCAAACGATGTTGTTAATTGGTGCAAACAAAATTTGAGCCTTGAATTCAATGAAAGGATGGGTAATGTGAGAAGGTTTCTCTGGAATATTGCAATGGGCGATGTTCACAGATCAATGCCACATAATTGTAATGCAATCCTGAAAACAAGGGGCTTACACTCCATTAGGAGTAAGAAAATGGAAATTATACACGTAATCGATTATTATCATATTTCATGGACTTGATATTTTTACTGAAACTCTTCTCAACCATAGCTTTAAAAACATTAAAAATATCAAAAACTTATGATTTCTGTTTCATAAAGTAGATCCAACAGTACGTAGAAGATAATAGCTATCGAGGCAAGCTGGGGAAAAGAAGGATCCTCTGGAGAATATGGAACGCAGCCCTAAAAAATGTATGCTGGCAAGTATGGATGGCCAGGAACAAGCTTGTCTTTAAAAACAAGAAAGTTGATCCCCAATGCCTTGCCTTCAAGGAAATCAACATAACCAAGGAAAAGTTGTGCTCCAAATAGGTTGTCCTTCCCAATTCCGAGAATCTCAATGCAGAAGAATCCATTTGGTGTCAAGATCTTATTTTTCAGACTCCCTTCAGACCAAATTTCAGCCTCCCTCCCACTCATGGGAAATCAGGAAAAGTTCACAAGAATTTTCCCTTTGGTGGGAAAAACAAAATAAAAGTATTATCTTCTTTGATCGAGCCTCGAAAGGCAACCCTGGGTTGGTAGGTGCAGGTGGAATTCTTCTTGGTCCCGGAGGAAATACAGTGGCTTCCTTTGCTTGGGGTCTTGGGCACAAAACCAATAACAAGGAAGAATGGTTGGTGCTATACTTCAGAGCGAATCTAGCAAAGCAATTAAACATTCGGGAAATCATCCTTCTAGGTGATTCTAAGCATGTAATACACCAAATGAACAAGGGATTTTGAAAAAACGCCATCAAAACTAAAAGAGTTCATGATCGCATCAGGAAAGCCACTGCTCAAATGCAAGTATCTTATCTTCATATTCTTCTAGGGAACAACTCTGAGGCAGATAAGATGGAAAACTTGGGAGCCAAACTGGAATTGGGAATGAGCAAGGTGAAGGACACTAATAAGTATTTCTATGTCCCTTAATCTTTTACCAACCAAAAGGAAGAACTGGGGAGCCTCACCTAGTGCTTCTCCCCCCTACATAAATTATAAGACGCATGAGATGGATTCGCTCTCGTGCATCTGGAGAGTGGCGACTGCAATAAACTCCCCTGCCTACAGAATGGGTGCTTGGCAGAAAGATCTCAAAAACCAAGGGAAGGGCCATGTGATGGCCTTTAACATGCAAGGACGAAGCAGTTTGGAAGGAGTTCTAGCTCGAACCGGCTTAATGAACACTCTTATAACCCTTGTCACGTTCGACCTCAGTCTCATTTCCGCTTTGTTTGAGGAAGGTAACAGCTCTAGCAATCCTGAGACAATCCACGATACAATCTTGAGACGGTCCACTACAGGAGTATTTGTAGTTTCGGTGAAGAAACAGATTCTGTTGGTCTGGAATTTATAGAAGTCGAGAGCAATGTCCATGTGGGAAGGAATTCATCTTGGGAAGAACACGGATCTTCGTCTGTGCACAGTGAAGTAGGCATTGTATTTTATGTTCTTTTGCTGTTTAGTATTAGGAGTTTACGTCTGCATTTACACTACTAAAGGCTTTAGAAGTTTTTGTATACACAGTAGCAGATTCATAAACTTAGTAGTTATCCCAAACGACTCTATAATTTTGGGCTCTATAGCATTCCTTTTTGGTTTCAACTCCTCCATTTTTATTAACCTTGCTAGCTTCAGCCTTTTTTATAATACAATATTTTCTTGGCTTCTGTTAAAAAAAAGATAAATATATATTATTAAAGAAAAATGATTTATTTGATTATTATATATATGTATATATATTGAAGCTAAATTGAAATACATAAATTGATATAAGTAGAAATGGTCATGAGAAAACCTAAGTGTGTAGTTTATGTTGTAACATTATATTACTACATTCTTGTTGCCATGTAAAGAATGGATTTGCGACTTCATAGCTTGTATTAGAATCGTGGAAATGGTTCCCTTTTTTATAGTGAAAACGTGTAAACTTTGTGACGCCACTTGTCACCTACATTACCAAAGGAGTTGTGATTTTTCAACACGTTAGATTATGCGTGTAGGGCAGAGGCTCAAAGTCTTGGTTTGGATTTATGTTCTGTTTTGATTTAAAATCAGAGAGTGGTGGTTGAAGAGGAAGGAGGAGGGCGATGGAGAAGTATGGTTTGATGGTGATTTAGCTATGATCCAGGAGTACGTTTTGATGGTGATTTAACTCTGATCCAGGAGTACATTTTGATGGAAATTTAGCTCCAATATGGGCGTATATCTTGGTCGGTGTTTGATTATCCTTATAGTTTTGGAGAGTTGTGTTATGCTATCTAACCTCTGCATGGATGTAACTTTGCAAATCGTCCAAATTTTATCTGATTGGTATGCAATCTAAAATATGTTGTAGAATCAAATCCATTTTATTGATGAGATCCTCTGCGACTGATTTGAAGTAGGCGTGTATCTAATTTGTTTAATCCAAGATTTGTGTGTAAAACTCTTTAGATCTAAAATTTTGTGGATTTAGATCGGATTTATCATGGATATAAATCATTGTAAGACCAATGTTGATTATCAATCGCATTTTAAAACCCAATGTTGACTCATAGGTATAAATCACATTGTTTAACCCTTTACTGAATACGAACTCGTTTAGATCCTAAAGTTTGTGGACATGAAACGATCTATAAAATCTAATGTTGATTTTAATTTGGATTGTTAACCCCCAACGCTGATTTGTAGATATAAATCAACTTATAAACCAGTGTTGTAAACCGGTGTAGATCATTCACAGATCTAGTTATGTAAATATTCGTGGCTTTTAAGCGATTGCAAATAATTACTGTGTATATGTTTTCCATCGTTGTTTTGGATATGAATCCATTACTATGTATATGTTTTCCATCATTGTTTTGGATATGAATCCATTATTGTGTATATGTTTTCCATCGTTGTTTTGGATATGAATCCATTACTATGTAAATGTTTTCCATCGTTGTTTTGGATATGAATCCATTATTGTGTATATGTTTTCCATCGTTGTTTGTATATGAATCCATTACTATGTATATGTTTTCCATCGTTGTTTTGGATATGAATCCATTACTGTGTATTTTTCCATCTCTGTTGGATATGAATCCATTTTTTTACTCCAATACTATGTATCGCTCATTTGGATACGAACCATTTTGTTAATCCAATACTATGTATCGTTGGTTTGGATATGAACAATTTATTTGTTAAACCAATGCTGAGTGTATTGGTTATCTACGTTTTGATTTAGGTAAAGTCTATAATGTCTTTATGCTTGTGTTTTTGTTCAAAAATAGAGCTTGTATTGTGCCTGTGATTTGCAATGAGTATGCATTGGAGTTGGTATGAATCCAATTGTTAAACCAATGTTGAGCGTATTGGTTATCTGTGTTTTGATTTAGGTAAAGTCTATGATGCCTTTATGGCCTGCATTTTGATCGATACCTATAATGTATTTTTTCCTATTTTTGTATATGGGATCTAGTGATCTGTATTTTCATTGTATGATTTGTAAATACTAAATGAGTTGTGCTTGTAAAGGGTGTGCCTCCATGATTAGGAATATAGTTTTTTAGGTAGTTGAATAGTAACCTATCCATTCTTAATACGAATAATGTTTTCTAATTTCGAATGGAACTTATATGTAGATGCTTAATTATGATATGATTCCTAGACACAGGGAATGTATTGATGATAAAACTTTGCAAAAGGTTCTACTATCTTACAGCCTAGTGGATTTGTCGCCCAGCTCAGGGGTGGATTTAGACAGAAAAACATACATCAAATGAAGCCTATGGTTGAGAGGAAAGTCGTAGACATGCTTTCAGTCGCACAAGCCTTTTTCAGATTTGAGTAGTATCTATAACGATTAACTTGGTTTATGGAAATAGTTTATCTTATTTTCAGGCTTATTATATAACTTACATTTTTTATTTATAATTTGATTGGTAGCGCTAATATGTATTTTGAATTAACATGACTTCATGTGGTGGTTGCAGAAGTAGTGCTCCAATAATGGAAAGGCATTGGGCTAACACTCGACGGACAAGTGTAGAGTTAAGTAGTCGTTATATGTGCATACTTTTTAAATTAGTTTCTTTTATCATCTAAAGCAAATATAACCTTGTTGTTTGCTCCACTAAGGAAAATCCTACCTCGTCTTCGACGATTGCGCCAGGAGATCAGGTACAAAATATGGTATCTCGAGATGGAGGATGTTAACCATAGTTAAAGGACGAGGTTAATGTGTAATTGTTATGTCATTCAAAGGATCATCATGCAACTAATGTTATCTCATCCAAATGATCGTCATGCAACTAATGTAACAGTTGTGCCTTATTATATTATTAATAAGATTTTCTTATGTGGGTTAGCATTAGAGTGATTGTATTAGGTATGTCTTAATCCTAAAAGAATGGTTATGTTTAAGTAATCAACGAGGTGAAGTTAATTGGTGTGATTAAATGTTTTTAAATAAGAATATTTTTTATACTACACACCCCAAGAATCTATTCAGGAATTTGAGGTATGTTACATTCTGCGTTGTTGAATTGGTGAGGAGAGCCGAGAGCTCTCGGCCCTTCTAGCATTGAAAAACAAGGATGCACTTGACCTTCCAAAGGTTCCTTCGTAGAGATGGGTAAGTGCTCCTTCGCATTGTTTGTTTTCTGTTTGATGCTAAAGTTATTTCACAATGCCAAAGTTTAACCTCTATCCATTGTTTTGACTGGCATGAGGTTTCAATGGTTGCTTTTTTGATGAAGTTTTTTTGAAAAGAGTGAGCTCGGGTCAAGGGTACCTGGTGTCGAAAGGTCCTGGTAAGACCTAAAAGCCTTGAAACCCTACGGTCCTTGACGGTCTATGGTGTGAAATGAAAAAAACAAATGTGGAAACAAAGTTTCCTTTTGGGTCTGGCTTCGTTTGGGAGATACAAGGGTTTATACGAGCCTCCGTTGTTTGATGGTAAACACTCTCGTGTTTTTTCTCTACGACATTAGTGGCAAAGATAAATGTTGTTTTTATATGCCTTTGGGCTATGATAAGGTTTACATAGAAATAATATTTTTTTTAATCCCATTTTGTTCATAGACCATGGAGTCTGTGTGGGAAGTTATATCACGGTCGTTTTGTAAATATTGAAACTCTTACTGTAAAAATTTTATCAGATTTTAAAGAAATATAGTCTTTGCGATTTTCACTTCTATTTTGTTTAAATCCTTCGAAGCTCTTGGTACTACTCTGTATATTGTTTATTAGTACTACTCTATATATTGTTTATTATTAAGTGAATGAAATTGTGTTTTCTTGGTTATGACTACTGCATCCATGCTTTTGTTAAAAATACGCCATGCTGGTTTTTAAAATGGTTATGATGTTTTCTTTGTTGTTTGAACTTAGGGTGGTTTCATTATAGCTTTCAATTATTAAATAAATTCATGGAAATTTAACCCTATAGGCCTCGAAACCTCGACCCGTGTTAAAATTCTTAGATAGGGAAGTTTGTTTGATATTGCATTTGTATCGAAGCTACTATTTCGTTAATTGTAAGTGTTTAACCCTAAATCATTTTTGAAAATGATAAGCCTTTCGATTGTAGGAAATTGATACTGGGTAAATATTATTATTCATATGTATTTTCACTTTTTAAGGGTCTTGATCCCTTGACTAAAAACCATTGCGTCTCAAATCTAGTTCTATTGTTTGTTGGCAGGTTATAATTTTTTATTTAGGGCTTCACTGTATTTAACTATGACAAGCCCTAACTGTAAAAAGAATTTGTTGTTCGATTAAAAACGATGATAGATCGGTTTAACCTCTTGGTTAATTATGTATGAGTTTATAAGAAAAATAAAGGAATACTAATCGTTTACTAATTTATGTATAATACTTAATATTAGGTTAAGCTGTATATAGTAAAATGATATTGTTTCTAAATAATAATAAAATATAGTCTACAATTTCTACTATTAAATTCTGTTTAAGCAGTAGAATTCATTTCTAATGTATTAAACTGATAATTTACAGGAAATAAAACTTTCCTGCTTAATTCGAAAACAAATAATAGTTTTGGAAACTTTCATCATTTATGAAATCCTTCAGAAATAAACAGAAAACAAATTAAAGATAATAATCTAGAACAATATGGAACCTGTTAACTTTCGAAGTGGACAACATCCAAAGAAGACTATTCCTCCCAACAATCTCCTAAAAGCAGGCAAGATTACTTGCTTCAGGACTCCCGATCCTATTCACTGAACCACAAGGACAAAGATACTATGTATTAGCTTGTTCTATCCTCTCTGTAACTCAACAGTCACACTTGCATTCAATACTCCAGCAATTCACTTTAGCTTTCCGCTCATTGAATTCCTCTTGTGTGCCTAACTTTTCAGTGTGCAACAATCTACAAGGTTCTAGTCTCTAGAATGTGTAGTGATCCTCCTTCTCATTCGATGGATATATCCTCCTTTCATTGGGAACATGACCACAATTATAGGGAAGTTGCCTCCTGTATCAGTTCGAAAGTGAATGGTGTTGCTGCCATTTATCATTTTTTCCTTCTACACCAGATCATTTCCTCCTATTGGGTCAGTGAACACTCTTCAATAGTCCTCTTTGGATAGGTGTCTCTTGTTTTAATTGTTAAATAATAAAATATTCAATTACAGTCATCCTTGACCATCCTTGGTCAACAACATAAGACTTTACAATAACTTTTAAAGTAATGTATTTCCACAACATAAAATGTTTTTAGTTCTAGGTGGGTTACATCGGCTTTGTTAGTGAATCTGTCTTTCCACAACATAAAATGTTTTTAGTTCTAGGTGGGTTACATCAACTTTGTTAGTGAATCTAAAATCTTTGTAGTATAGGATTTCAAGACATCAACTGAAACTAGCATGATTTATAAGAAATTGAGAGATTTAATTTGTGAAAATGAACCATTAATGTCCCAAACACCTAATACACAACACTTGGTGAAATTATCGATTATTGTTGAAACTCAGTCTTCAGAAAACACATGTTGTACAAGTGCTTCAATGAACCTTGACAATGATATATAACACTTCACTCAAGTTAGGGCCATTCAAATCTAAGAGACTCAAAAGATAGGTTTATGATGTGCACAATGTGAAACATGTGGGGAAAACAAATTTATGAAACAAACTAACTTGACAATGTGACTACCACAAATCATTGTGATTGTAGTCTAAGGAAGATTGATCAAACATCATTTGATTAAGAATCAATATAGTCAACAACAAGCGATCATTAATCAAACCCAAAATAATAAGATCAAGGAAAATAGAGCACACTAAAAATACTTGAATTTAAAATTCAAAAAGGGGGGGCTCTAAGTCAATGGACTTGGGGTGTTGTTGAAACCTTAACAAGTTAACAATCTTAGAGGTTGTGAGATTTTTCCAAAGTTATACTATGCATTTTTCTATCAAATACATGTATTACCTATTTTTTAGTAAGTAAAGTTGTGCTCAACAGATACAAGTTTACCTTCAGATTTTGAATAATGTGCAGATTTTTTTTTTGAAAAAAAACTATCGCCCTCCCTATCTAAACTATGTCAAATTCATACAAAAGTTTTATATGTTGTTTTATATGACATGTATGAATCTAAAATATGCTAAAATCATATACAAGTTTTATATAGCATATATGGAAATAGAAGATGAAGTTGGCATATAATATTATATTATAAAATGGTTTTTTTTAATAATTATATTTTTAGTTGCTTTTACTTTGTATTTCTTTTAGTTTATACTATTATTATTATTATTATTATTATTATTGCGTATTATGTAAGGGTTCTTTTCTTATTAGGGGACACAACATCCTAAATAAAGTGGCCTAGAACTGATTATAATAGAGAGTGGATGTAAGGAACAATCTAGTTATAAAAAAATTCTTCCAAAGCTATTTATACAAAATAAATATAATAATAATTATAAATTCATTTAGTAGTTTACTTTGTTGGAGTTTTCAAGTCCAAAAGTGTGATATAGAGATTGATTATTAATAGTGTAGTTTCCTTAAACTTTATCAATAATGAGTTCTGAATTTTATGTTAGCAACAAAATAATTAGTGAAATGAAAAATGTTGTACATGAATTTTTAAGTTTTTTGCCATAGAAAAAAAAAACCATATATATATATATATATATATATATTTGTATATCGTATACATTCCACAAATAGACCAATAGCTAAGTATTGTCCATTGTCACTATTCTGTCATCAACAAAAACTGATACTTACTTACAAAGCTTTTTAAAAAAAGCATTAACAGCACTCAAAAAACACAAATGTTCAGAAACAGACAGAGGCATTAACAACACTCATCACCAGACATGTAGTCCAAAAATTGTAAACTTTAAAATATTCAAAACACATTATATGATAAAAACTGTTCATTTAAACATCATAAGTTGATCCATAGTCAAAACAGCATCCAAATCTTCAACTCGAACCCAACTTTCGCATCACCTGTACTAAAAAAGCATGACAATGTTGGAACAATCAGCTCCCTGATGCTCTGATATCTGCCAAGATCCATTTAAAACGTTAGATCCATCTTTTGCCAGAATATCTGCAAGTGAATTTCTTTCTCGATAAATATGCATAAAATGCACAGTTTTGAACAAATCTGCCAATCTGTGAACTTCAAGCAAAATCTGGTCAAGCATAATGTTTTGTATTCTATACTTACCAGAAGCCCAATTGATTACAAGCTGCGAATCTCCAAAAATCTGCAAGTGCTTATAGTTATGTTGCAAAGGTAAAGTAAGTAGAAGCTTTAATCCAATAAGTTCAGCAAAATTATTTGTTCCAAAGCCCAAACCAGCTTTGAAAGTATAAAAGTGATCATCAGATATGAAAAACACTCCCCCAACACCACATATTTTTGGATCCCTAGATGCCGAACCATCAAATTACCCCCAAGGGTATGTCTTATCAATAACTAAATAGCCTCAACATGTATGATTCTAATAATCTTATCTTGAGGGAACTAATTTAAACAACCCAAACAGAAAGATGAAACCTGATAAGGGGATAGTACTTTATCTTCGAAACAACATTGATTTCATGCTTTCCAAATAAACCATAACACAATAATAGGCAACGATCTAATATGTTTCAGTTCTCCCTTCATACACCAATTCTTTAGGCAAAGAGTCATTGTAGTGCCATTCCATAAATTGTATAACCCCAACTTAGCCTCTATTTCATTCCACACTTGTCTGGTATAAGAGCATTCAACTCCAAAATGTAAATTAGACTCAGATTCAGATTTGCATAGATAGCATCTGCCACGCCCTTCATAACCCTTATAGTAAAGTACATCCCAAGTTAAAGCTTTGTCCTTTAATAAAAACGAGCAAAATATTTTTGCTTTAAGTGGACATTTGAACTTCCAAAGAACCTTCCATCAACAGGACAGTTCCTCCACCTGTCTATCCAACATTAATTGAAGATAACCAGATCTAGGAGTGTATTTCCCAGATTTAGACTGATTCCAAATCAGGAGATCCTCATCACATGACAATCTGACATGACTAGTTTTTAATAAAGCTACATATTCATTCCAGTAAGTGATATCAAGTTGGTCAATAAGACCAATCAAAGCAGCTGTAAACCAACCTTGATTATTCAGCAAAGATATATCAAGACAACCTATATCACTGAGAAAAATTAATCCAGAAGAATGAAGTTTATCCACTAGACTAACATGTAGAATATATCTCCACTTATAGCCAACCCATGGATCCACACCAATTCTAACATTGACCCCATTCCCAACCTTCCATGTAAGAAAATTACCAATAAGGTCAAAAGACCAAAGCATTGCTTTCCAGCAGATGGACATACATCTCTTCTTTTTAACCGTCACACGGATCCAATCCAACACGGATAAAGGAGATATATATTTTTGTATAGCAATCTGCACCCAAAGGCCCATTCCATGAAGCAGATTCCAAACATTTTTGGCAGTAAGAGCTTTAGCAAATAGAACTGGTATCTTCAGCCCTCCCAGAAACTTTGGACTTGCTAAAGTTTTCCAAGATGTCCAGAGCAATCCAGAAGAATCCGAATTCCCTATCCATAAGAATTTTTAAGTTGTAACATAAGATCAAACTCTCTAATAATTTAGATTTATTTAACAAATATAATTTGTAGTTAATAATAAAATCTTTTATTTTGTTGGTTGATCTACTCATATTCTGAATTAAAAAGGTTATTTATAAAGTAACGGAAAACTTGTTAATTCTTAGATTTATTAAACAAAATTACTTTGTAGTTAATTATAAAATATTTTAGTTTTTTGGTTCATTCACTTGACGTTTTCAATTAAAAAATTAATGGAAAAGTCAAGGTCACACATTATCTTTATTTCTTGGTTGATGCAAGAAGTTATTTCCACTGTTTTGAATTAAAAATTTATTTATAAATTAATGAAAAAGTTAAAGTTACCATTTATCTTTATTTAGAAGTTATTCACATAGTTTACACATAAAAGCTTGGTTTTAGTTATTACCCTTTGGTTGAATATTCTTACGTATTTTTATCTTGATTTGTATATTTAAAATTAATTATCATCCACTTGGCATCATTACCTACTAGACAATATTGTAAGGTATAACTAACAGAGAAACCAAGTAACAAGCATAGCCAAAATGTAACTATATTTTTGGAATGAATAATAAATATTTAGACAAATTCCACTTTAAGACACATTACCTACTAGACAATATTGTAAGGTATAACTAACAGAGAAACCAAGTAACAAGCATAGCCAAAACAAATTCCAGTTTAAGACATCCATCCATAAACAAAGGTAGTAGCATATACACTTGAAGCGGATTTAAAATAACCATGTTATAGTGATTAGGAAATATTTAGTCAAACCAAAATAAACAACAAACATACGAATGATTATAAATAGAAAGGCTGTTAGTGGACCTAGGTTAGGCTAATAAATTTTATAAATTATAAAATTATAATTTTTTATTCAATCTGAAAAAACATTTATATTTTAATTTGTATTTATTATTAAATTTTTATATAAATTGATTTTTTATTTATATATGATTGTAATTTATATAATTGTATTTTAAATTATAGAAAAAACAGGAATTAATATTTATTTATTTATTTTTAATTTTAATTTAAGTTAAAATTAGTTAATAAATTTTTTAAAGTTCTTTCTTAAATGTAGAAACTTTATTGATAGATATAATTATGTTTAGTATTTTTATTAATCATTTATTTTTTAATATAATACTCTTCATAATTATTGTGAGTTTTTAGTGTTTATTAGTTTTATATAAATACATTTTTTTTAATAAATTGTATTGTAAAAAAGATTTTAACATTTTTACTATTATAACATTTTATTTTTACAAAATGTAAAGGAATTGTATTCTTTTTTATAAAATGGAGGGATAAACAATGTCAAAACGGTGATAAAGTTTTATATGACACATAGAAATAAAGGATGAGGTTTACATATAATTGTAAACTTCCCCTTTATGTATGGATGTATACTATATCATTTTGTTTTTTTGCAAATATATTATTGATGATCATGATTAACGTCCACCAAGTCCAACTATGGTATATCTGACCTTAAAAAGGATAAAACTTGGTTTGCTTTTGTTGTGCTTAAAAAGCTTGCCAAGCTCACTATAGTTTTGGCAAGTTAAGAGGTTATAAAGCTCACTATAGTTTTGGCAACTTGGTTTACTTTTGTTTTGCTTAAAAAGCTTGCCAAAATGCTTTCCATAATTTATTCACATAGTTTACACATAAAAGCTTGCCAAAATGCTTTCCATAATTTATTCACATAGTTTACACATAAAATGCTTTCACTATAATTTATTCACATAGTTTACACATAAAAGCTTGGTTTTAGTTATTACCCTTTGGTTGAATATTCTTACGTATTTTTATCTTGATTTGTATATTTAAAATTAATTATCATCCACTTGGCATCATTACCTACTAGACAATATTGTAAGGTATAACTAACGGAGAAACCAAGTAACAAGCATAGCCAAAATGTAACTATATTTTTGGAATGAATAATAAATATTTAGACAAATTCCAGTTTAAGACACATTACCTACTAGACAATATTGTAAGGTATAACTAACAGAGAAACCAAAAGTAACAAACATAGCCAAAACAAATTCCAGTTTAAGACATCGATCCATAAACAAAGGTAGTAGCATATACACTTGAAGCGGATTTAAAATAACCATGTTATAGTGATTAGGAAATATTTAGTCAAACCAAAATAAACAACAAACATACGAATGATTATAAATAGAAAGGCTGTTAGTGGACCTAGGTTAGGCTAATAAATTTTATAAATTATAAAATTATAATTTTTTATTCAATCTGAAAAAACATTTATATTTTAATTTGTATTTATTATTAAATTTTTATATAAATTGATTTTTTATTGATATATGATTGTAATTTATATAATTGTATTTTAAATTATAAAAAAAATAGGAATTAATATTTATTTATTTATTTTTAATTTTAATTTAAGTTAAAATTAGTTAATAAATTTTTTAAAGTTCTTTCTTAAATGTAGAAACTTTATTGATAGATATAATTATGTTTAGTATTTTTATTAATCATTTATTTTTTAATATAATACTCTTCATAATTATTGTGAGTTTTTAGTGTTTATTAGTTTTATATAAATACATTTTTTTTAATAAATTGTATTGTAAAAAAGATTTTAACATTTTTACTATTATAACATTTTATTTTTACAAAATGTAAAGGAATTGTATTCTTTTTTATAAAATGGAGGGATAAACTATGTCAAAACGGTGATAAAGTTTTATATGACACGTAGAAATAAAGGATGAGGTTTACATATAATTGTCACCTTCCCCTTTATGTATGGATGTATACTATATCATTTTTTTTTTGCAAATATATTATTGATGATGATTAACGTCCACCAAGTCCAACTATGGTATATCTGACCTTAAAAAGGATAAAAATTGGTTTGCTTTTGTTGTGCTTAAAAAGCTTGCCAAGCTCACTATAGTTTTGGCAAGTTAAGAGGTTATAAAGCTCACTATAGTTTTGGCAACTTGGTTTACTTTTGTTCTGCTTAAAAAGCTTGCCAAAATGCTTTCCAAGCTCACTATAGTTTTGGCAAGTTAAGATGTTATAAAGGTTTGTATTGTAACAAATACTATGCAAGTTAGATCTAAAAGTGTTTTTCATCCTTTATCTTTATTTTAATTATTATGTTTTTCTTTTTATTATTTTTTATATCATTTATATTTATATTTAATTGTATGAAAGTCTCACCCATCCTAAAATGCTTTCGTGGGAGAGACACACATCATAATAAGACAATGCTGCAATTATAAAGGGACTTTTATAAATTTATTTATGCAAAATAAATATATAACATTTTTAACAATATTAACATTTTTATTTAGATAATTAGCATTGTAATTTTTTTTAATTCATATTTTATATAAAATTTCTATTTCATTTATTTAAATTTTATGTATGTTCAATAATTTAAATAAAAATATTGCATTGTTAGTAAGAATTATTTATATACAAAGTTAATGAAAAATACATAAAAATAAAATAAAATTATAAATTATAAATAATTTAAAAAAAAATAAGAATACATTTATAAATAAAATTAATAATTATATTATTTTATATATTTTATTTGAATACATTTTTTATTAAAAAAATAAAACTTTTAATTCACACATATTACCAATGTTATTTTTTTCAGAAGAAAAAATACCAGTCTTTGTTATTCGATTAGAATCAAAAGACATCTTTTACATAGCATCAATGATTGAGCATTCAGCAATCAGCAGAGACAACAATCAGAGCATCACAATAATAACAAAAATGATCAAAGCATATTGGATCATCCAAGATAGAAGAAACTAAAGTCTGATCATGGCAGACTTTACTCATCATCCCCGTGTTAACAGGTCAGAAAATGCTGATAGAAATCGAAGGTGATCAACAATCAAATAATCTGGAGCAAAACTTGCTAGCAGAGAGGACTCTAACCATGAAAAAAACATAAAAATATGCACATTATGTTGATGGCCAAAATAGGCTGAAAAACTCAGCAACTAAAATAGAACAAAATGGCCCTCGTTTACGACCTTGCCATCCAAATATTCAATGAAAAAACCATGACCCAAATCCAAATTCAGGGCCTTCTTTGAGATTCCATCTGCCAGAGAGTTATGCTCCTGGAAAATGTGCTTGAAAATCACCTGAGGGGCCAAAAGAAGCAAATTTCTTATATCTTTGCACCAATGCATCAGAGAAGGAACATCAAGTGCCGACGATCGATTGAGCCAAGAAATAATAACCAAAGAGTCACCAAAAATCAACTGGATTGGGATACCCATCATTTGGCTTACTCTGAGAACAGCCCAAGAAGCCAATAACTCAGCTCTTGTATTTGTACCAAGTCCACTACCAATGGAAAAACAGAAATAGTGATGTTCATTTAAATAGATAACAAATCCCGAGCCACTAGTATTGTCTGCTGCAGCCCCATCAAAAAAACCACAGGGAAATGTTATTACCCTCCTTGTATTTCCTTATTTTGAGTGTATCATGCAATGTAATGTTAAACATTGATTTATATTTTTCTTTGAAAATAAAAATATAATAGGGTAAGAATGTAGTGTCTAAAACACATGGTATATTTTTATCTAAATTGTATGTTATAATGCCAAACATTAGATTTATATTTTTCTCTAAAAATAAAAACATGATAGGGTAAGAGTGTAGAATTATATTGATCTAAGTTAATCACCACCACTATCATCATCTCTATCATCATCATTATCCCTAGAGTATGAGTGTAGAATTGTATTGGCTTACATTAATCACCACCACGACAATCATCTCTAAGGTAAGAGTGTAGAATTATATTGGCCGATGTTAATCACCATCATCCCTAGCACAACCAATCCCTAGGGTAAGAGTGTAGAATTGTATTGGCTTACATTAATCACCACCACCACCACCATCCCTAAGGTAAGAGTGTAGAATTATATTAGCCTAGATGTTAATCACCATCATCCCTAGCACAACCAATTCGTAGGGTAAGAGTGTCTAATTATATTGGTCTATGTTAATCACAATCATCCCTAGGGAAACCAAGGGATCATCATCAATGATCTCAACATCATTAGATCATCCTTAGGGTAAGAGTCTAGAATTATATTGGTCTATGTTAATTACCATCATCTCTAGCACAAAGGGATCATCATATCATATGTCTTTATTTTGACTATATCTTGTAATGTAAAACATTAGATTTATATATATATATATATTTTAAATAAAAATATAATAAAGTAAGAGTAAAGTGTATAAAACATATGGTATGTTTTTATCTAAATTGTATATAATAATTTGCTAAAGATTAGATTTATATTTTTTTCAAGAAAATAAGTATAAAATTATATTGATCTATGTTAATCATCACCCACAGAATAAGAGAATTATATTGATCTCTAGTTTATCATTATCCCTAGCACAACTAAAGCAAATATCATATAAATAACATTTATTTTAACATCAAAATTGCAGAAATTAAATTTATTAACCTACCACTAATTTTGAATTTTAATATATATTGAGGATGTTGGAAATTTAAATTTAAATTTACTAACCTTGAATTGGAATATACATGTGTGTTGAGGATGTTGAGAAATTTAGCTTTTTCTCAACGGCTAGAACGTGGCCGAAATAAAACACACAGAATCAGTCCATTCTTTATTCTCTGAGACGGGGAGAACGTGGCTCTGCTCCTCTGCATTCTGCTTGTTTTCGCTCAGGCGATGTAGGCTCTATGGTGTTGTTTTTTTTCTTTCTTTTATGTTTGTGAGAGCGCTCTTGACTGTCTGGTGTCTTTTTTTCTTTCTTTTAAGTTTGTTGTGTAGTTTGCTTGTATTCTGTATTTGTGTGTGTTTTGCTTTGTAATTAAATGAATGTATTCTGTGTTTATGTATGTATGTGAACCTTGAGAGAAAGAGAGGCTGAATCCATGGCATCTGACCATGGTTGTGTTTGTGTATGAAACGTGAATCCTGAGAGAAAGAGAAGCTGAATCCATGGCATCTGATTATGGTAAGTGAGAGTATTTCAGTTACTGTGATTAAGGTTTTATCTTCTGAATTCTTTTATTAATATTTAGGGTTTTTAAGCTAAGTCTTCTGAATTCTTATGTTGATTAATTACAGGAAGGAATGGAGTTTAGCTTCATGACGAGAGTTAGGAGGAATGAGTGGCTATGGCACAAACAGGCAATAAGATCAACCATCTCATCATGTTACAATCTGTAACGTTATATATATTCTGTTTTGAATTAATAAGAATGCTTTAGAAGAAACTGTGTTTTCATTATGCTTTGAGTCAAACTTGTAGAAGAAACTGTGTTTTCATTATGCTTTGAGTTAAATAATACTGATTATAAATGAATCTAGGATCAATGAATTTAGAAACTAACCCCTAAGAAAGGAATAAATGAATTTAGTTAAAGTTTGGATCAATTTCGTTTCACTGTCCACAAAATTGTTATAAAGTAGATTTGAAGCAGCATCCATTATTAATAAGTTTAAGCAGCACCCAGTTTGCCAGGGAAATAAATTCCCTGTAAATTAGGATGGATTCCAAGGCCATGCCTCTTACTCATTTAAATAAAATGACTGACGGACGGATGAATCCTTTGCCTTAGAGTTGTCTCTTTACCCATTCGATGAACAATTTCCTCCGCTCTACCTGCTGGCTGGGTGATGGAATGAACGTATCTTCATCCCAGGCTACCCGCCGGTTTAAAATTGGCTTAATTGGTTTTAAATTGGTTTGGATCATGGACTAAACGTATCCTCCCGGAGAATTGGACATCAATTAACCTACACACGTCACGAGTTCAAAACACGCTGGGAGAAAGAAATCGCTAGAAATATGAATGTTGCTTTTTCTTTAATTTGAATATAGTTTTTCATTAGAACCCAGGTATGCCGTTCTGTAATAATGGAGAATTGAACATTAATTAACCTACACACGTCACGAGTTCAAAACGCTGTGAGAAAGAAATCGCTAGAAATATGAATGTTGCTTTTTCTTTAATTTGAAAATAGTTTTTCATTCGAACCCAGGCATGCCGTTCTGTAATAATGGAGAATTGAACATTAATTAACCTACACACGTCACTAGTTCAAAACGCCGGGAGAAAGAAATCGCTAGAAATATGAATGTTGCTTTTCTTTAATTTGAATATAGTTTTTCATTCGAACCCAGGCATGCCGTTCTGTAATAATGGAGAATTGAACATTAATTAACCTACACACGTCACGAGTTCAAAACGCTGAGAGAAAGAAATCGCTAGAAATATGAATGCTGGTTTTTTTTAATTTGACTGCTGTTTTTCATTCGAATCCAGGCATGCCGTTCTGTAATAATACAGCCCCTTGTTTCGAATTCTTTTTATTATTCTTTACGGATGAATCCATTGCCTTGGAGTTGCCTCTTTACCAATTCGATGACAGGTGAAATAACAATTTCACCAGCTTCTGGCCCTCATGCTCTACCCACCGGTTATGGAATGAATGTATCCTCATCCCCTACCCGCCGGTTTAAAATTAGTTTAGTTTTAAGTTATGTTTTAAATAAACCAGGGTATCCCCTACCTGCTAGTTTGGATCATGCTCTAAACGTATCCTCCACGAGAATTGGGCATTAATTAACCTACACACATCACGAAATAATATGAATGCTCCTTTTATTTAATTTGAATGTATTTTTTCATTCGAACCCAGGTATGCCTGGTTTCGAATTCTTTTTATTCTTTCAATTATAATTAATTTCATTTAATTCATAAGCTTTGCATTTTAAAGAATAATTAGATATCCTGTAGATTTGCTCATTTACTGAAGTCAATTCATGAATTGCATCAATAAATAAACAATTACAAATCTGAATGCTTCTAAATTGTATATTCCTTCGGTTAAATCCATGAGCTGCGTTCTAAAATTAGAAATTCAAAGGTGGTTGTCTATTGAGTTTAATTGACAGCCGTGGTTCTCTTAAAAAAAGTCCTATTAAGTTTAATTCTTTAACAATATTTTTCAGAAATATTTTAAAAATCTGAGTCGTCAATTCCATTTATTTCGGTGCCTTAGCAATCGGGTGTTTTTCTGTAAATTTTCTTTATAAGCTGCATTGAATTATATCTATATCTATATATTTAAACCGAAGTTTATATTTTATCCATTTATTTCGATTACTTTGAAAGCGAAGTTTGTTTCTGTAAATTTTTTTACAAGCTGCATTGGATTATATATATAAATAAATAAAGCTCATTTTGAAAGCGAAGTTTCTTCTTTTATACATTAAACGTAATCCAAATGGAAAATTCTCTCTTCTTGACACGTCGTCGTTATCTTTAAATTGCCAGTACAATTTATTCATTTCCAGAAACCCACCGTCGAATAGCAGTCAACAAACACCGAATGTAGAGCCCGTTTTAATAGAAGATCGAATGGACCTGAGAGTTAGTTCTCCACCTTCAGACCTCTTCCTGGACCTAGTTTTTGTTTCGTTTTGAACTTGATAGTTAGTTTATTATATTTTGTTTCAATTTATTATATTTTGAATTAAATTTATAAGTATAGAATAAATTTGTAGTGTAGAAATATGACTACTTATATTTTGTTTCAATTTATTATATTTTGAATTAAATTCAAATTGTATAATAAAATTATGAGATCGAAATTTGAATAATTAAATTTTTTTAGTGGTAATTCATTTTAGAATTATAGTTTATAATAATTTAAAAAAAAATTATTAGTAAAATGAGAAAGATGATTAATAAAGACTAAGTAAAAATAGAAAAGGATATACATTAGGAGTGCTCCACTAAAATAATGAGTAAATATTATCAAGATGCACTTACTATTCTTGGACAATACTCTGAAAGGATTTTTATAGGATCTGAAATAGGAGCATAACCTTTAAAGAGATTACTTTTAGAAATGAAGTATATTGGACTTATAGAATCAAAACTTTCTAATAATTTAGTTTTAATTTAGTTTTGTTAAAGAAAAATATATTAGAGTTATTAATAAAATCCCTTATCATTTCTCATGTTTTAAATTAAGAAGATTATTTAGGAATTATTGAAAGAAGTCCAAAGTTCTCACAAGGAACTTGGTTTTAATTGTTTCTAGTAGGTTAAATATTTTTATTAAACACTTCAAATTATTTAGCATTTACCTGATAGTATTTCCTACAAATCAGGGTAGTATGGTAGGACTTAACTATACAAATCACGGTAATATGGTAAGACTTAACTATACAAATCACTGTAGTATAGTAGTATTGTAGGACGTAGCTAACCACTTATCTCATAAGCTTCTCCAAGGATTGTGAAAAATAAAGCATTCTCGAAACTAATAGGAAATTTTAATTCCATTTCTTATTATTGAATTAATAAATGATTTTTTAATATTTTTTATCAACATTTCAAAACTTTAATATATCTAGTCAACCCTATAATATAGAGGTTTATGACAATATTGTAGTGTACCACTTCTTTAGGTAACAGATAACTTTTTATTTTCCCTCCCTCACAATCCAATAAGGCTAGTATGCCCTCAATTGTATGCCCTATAATATAATAGAGGGTGTGGTGAAAGAGATAACTACCTACTTTGAAAAAGTGTTGATTTTAATTATACATAACCATTTAATAAAACTTGTGTAGTCATTGAATGCACTTGTTTTGATCATCAATGTTTTGTTTGTGCTTGAACGCTTATAATTGTTGGCTAGCTTATGTTTAATTGCTGAAGTTTAATGGTTATAATTGTCAACTGGTTATTCCATGCTTCCTCCATTGGTACAAACTATTTATTGTGCTGTTTGGGGCTTCTCGTTATTGAGCTTGACCTCCAACGTAATGCTAGAGGTGTCGACATGAATGAACTCAATATTCTAATTCCGAAACACGAGAATGGGGGTGCTCACCAACTTGTCTTTGTCTTTCAATATACTAAGACATTTTCACATTTAGTGGTATAGTTGAAAACTTCAGCTTCTTCAATAACACACTAATATTATTAATATGATTGTTGTTAGTAATAGTATCATGTTTAGAAACAATGATACAACTTCAAGCCATCTATCATGTTACAATATATTTAATATTTAGTACATAATATGATTGTTGTTAGTAATAGTATCATGTTTAGAAATAATGATAAAACTTCAAGCCATCTATCATGTTACAATAGATTTAATATTTAGTACCTTCTAAATAAATTTTGATAAAAGTTATATCACCTCACAATATTTATGGGAGACTTGAAACAAAAGTCAAATGATAACAATAACATGAAATTTTCCATTAAACTTATTATTATTATAGTCGTACTTCAAGGTGAGCTAGCCATAAGAATGGCCAAATTGGTTAAAGGGTTCTTTGGTTGTAAGTCCAAAGAAATGCATGTTTGAAACTACTTTCTATATCCTATGCAAGTCTAAAGAAATGCATATTTGAAACTACTCTCTATATCCCATACAAGTCCAAAGAAATTCATATTTGAAACTACTCTCTATATACCATGAGTCCAAAGAAATTCATATTTGAAACTACCCTCTATATCCCATGCATTCAAGCTGCTTGCCCATCCCATGCTTTTAAGGGAGCAAATCAAAGAACCATATGCTTCATGCTCAACGAGGTGACCAAGGTAGCTTGAAGACACTTCCTTGTAATTCTTTGGTCAAGAGTGATGGACTATAAAATACTTAATGTGTGACCCTTTTTAATTGAAAGAGTTCTCACGAGAATCCTTAAATGCTAGAGTGAAGCCTAACCCCAATATAAGGAGGAGTCTATCACCTATTATTCTTAATTAGACTTATTTAGATTCCACCATCTTTTGAAGATCTTAGCATTTTCTTTTCCACAAATTACAAGATATATAAAATTTAAAAAATAACACCTTAAAATTTAAAAAATAACACCTTTTATAAAATTCAAGTGTTGTGACTTCTTGCTTACGCTCATCCAAGGTATCCAAATTTATGTTCCGAATTTATGAAACGAATGAATACTAAAGCATATTCTTTGAACTTATCATTTAAGAGTTCACTAAATTATTTTTCTTGTTTTTAGAATCAAATGCATATTCTTTGAAATAATTATGTGAGAGTTCACTAAATTATTTTTCTTGTTTTTTGATTTTTAGAATCAAACGAATAATTAGATTTCAAATCGCATGGATCTTATGGTGCGTTTTCATTCTTCGGACGGTAATAGGACCTCATAAGTAGATTTCAGCAATATGTTTAAATCGCTGAACTCTCACAATTGAAACTGAACCCAAACTTAACTGAACTGAACTCTCACAACTGAAACTGAACTAAACTCTGTGAATTAAAATGAAACCCAAACTGAAACTGAACTCTGTGAATTGAAATCGCTGAAACTCTGTCAGTGAATAAGAAATTTATGTAATACTTTCAAGACATCGACTGAAACTAGCATGATTTATAAGCAGTTGATTATCAGCATTTGGGAGATTTTAATGTGAAAACGGCCCACTGAACACCTAATACAAAGCACTTGGAGTATAATTGCCACTGTATAAATTAGCTCTTGGCATTGCTGCAATCCATTTTTATTTGTATTGTTATTGTATGTTGGAATTTTCATGAACCCAGTTATGAGCAAGGCCAAAAGCCTCACAGTCTTTCAGTAACCCCTGTTGGTGTACATTAACATGGACCCAGTTATGAGCAAGGCCAAGCCTCACAGATATCTTTCAGCACCTCCAGTTGGTGCACATTAAAATGGGTTTCTCATTATTCTTGATTTATTTGTTATTTTTTTAAGAAATCAAAAGCCGTCATTTTCAATCAAGTAACCGCCATCAGATGATTATGTATTTCAAGCATGGCACCCCCTGATGCATACCTTAAACAAATGCTTAGTCAACTGGAAGGAAACAACTCTCTCTGCAATTTTTTGATAACAAGATATGCGGAGACTGAGAGGATGGCAGAGGTTCGTTATCTGTTTTACATAATACCCAAACAAAATGTGGTGTTATGGAATGCTATGATTTCTGGCTACCCAAAGAATAGATGGAAGAGGCGTGGCATCTGTTCAAAAAAATGCCTCAGAGATATGTGGTTTCATGGACTGCAATGATTGCAACATATAACCAGAATGGAAAAATAGAGAATGCACACCAACTGTTTGATAGAATGCCAAACAGAGATGAAAGTACATCTGCGATTTCCTAATGAAAGCATAATTTCTCCTTCCCTAATTGTTCTTGCCTACCTACCTGCTTGCCTCTGTCTGCGTTTTGAATTGAGGGATTTCGTTTAATGCAGTGAAAACTGGGAACAGCATGTCGGATGCGGCGTGGGGAAATCTGACCTTGGGTAACAAAATCCTAACGGAGGGAGGCTTTGAAGCTCTGTTCCAACAGGCGTTTTACGTCTCTCCAGAGGAGAAATTACGAAAAACGTTGATTTGTGTTGAATTAATCCTTGTGATAATTACAGATTATTACTGCGTACACTAGTATGGGCAGTGTAGAAGATGCTAAAATATCGTTTGATGAGATGCTGGACCGTGATGTTGAATCTTGGAATTTGATAATTATAAGATATGCTAAGTGTGGGAAGATAAAGGATACACAGGAACTGTTTGGTAAAATGCCTGAGCCAGATGTGGTGTCATGGAATGCATTGATACCAGGATATATATAGAATGGCAGGATGGAAGAGGCGTGCCAGCTGTTTGAAAAAATGACTCAAATATATGTGATTCCATGGACTGCCATGATTGAAGCATATAACCAGAATGGGAAAATAGAGAATGCATGCCAACCGTTTGATAGAATGCCAAAGAGAAATGACTCAGAGATATGTGGTTCCATGGACTGCCATGATTACAGCATATAACCAGAATGGGAGCCAACTGTTTGATAGAATGCCAAAGAGAAATGTAATCTCACGGAATAAATGAAAGTATATCTGTGTTTTCCTTATGCTTTCAATCCAATCCGACTACACAGACAAGATCGCTGCAGCCACCGGAGCTACCCAGCCAACCGTTTATCTGAAGCTGAATGCCAAGGGTTCGGATCACCCAGAGACGCTCCTGCGACATCCTCTGCCCATCCTCAAAATGTACGCTCGCATTAACAAAACCTTTGATGGACAAAGAATTCTCGATTTTTGCTCTAATTAGATTTTCTGTGCACATACCCCATGAACTCTGTGCTGCTCAAGAAATAGACCAAGAAGGCCGAGAAGTTAGCCTCAGAGGTTTGAACCAACCGTAAGTATAATTTCGCTTTCCCTAATCCTTGTTTTTAAGCTAAGTTGATATTTGTTTTATCTTCTGAATCATTGTGTTGAATTAATTACAGGAAGGAACGTAGATCAGCTATTGTGTTGATAATAGCTTGTGTGCTGGCCGTGGAAGGAAATATCGTCACGATAAGAGTGCAGGCCAGAATCAATTACGGAGGAATCACGATGGACCAGCTATGGCACATACAGGCGATAAGATCAACCTTCTCATGTTACAAGTAAAGCTATGGCACATACAGGTGATGAGATCAACCTTCTCATGTTACAAGTAAATCTGTGTTTTCCTTCACATACTAGCTTGTAGAAGAAAGAAAGGAATAAATGAATTTAACTCTGTAAATTTTACAGAATAAAATAAATTTCTTTGTTGCACTATTCACAAAATTGTTATTCTCGGCTGATAATAGATTTAAAGCAGCACCCAGATTGCAAGGGAGATAAATCCTAAATCGTTATTAGTTGTTAATAAATTTGAGCAGCCCCCAGTTTGCTAAGGAAACAAATTCCATGTAAATTAGGATGGATTCCATTGCCCATTAGCATGGTATGCCCAGTGCTCTGCAGGAGGATGTTCTCCGGCTTCAAGTCTCTGTTCAAGTCTCTGTACAGTGTAAATAATCCCCTGCCCATGAAGGTGCTCCAAAGCTGAAACCATCTCGGCCGCATAAAACCTGAAATCATAATCCAAACCATAATCAGACATGAATTCCAATGATATTAATAATTCGATGGCGAAATTGAAAAAAATGCTCACCGAGTAATTCCCAACCAACGATCTTGTCTGTCTCAATTTGGCCAATAAGAGATGTCTGGCAGGAATGGATGTGGTAAGGAGGAGAGGATCTTCCTTTCCCTCTCCCTATCTATCGCTCTC
Organism: Pseudotsuga menziesii; assembly: GCA_001517045.1. Classification (NCBI taxonomy): domain Eukaryota; kingdom Viridiplantae; phylum Streptophyta; class Pinopsida; order Pinales; family Pinaceae; genus Pseudotsuga; species Pseudotsuga menziesii. The sequence continues at coordinate 75,549 of LPNX011036072.1, forward strand.
AGTCTCTTGCAGCGTGAATATTGGTGCCTCCCAGCAGCTTTCATGATAATGACCTTGACAGCAAATGGGTTATGAAGCCAATTCCCTGACTCGACCATCTTTGTTCCGGAACCCAAAGCTAGCGCGTGGCCAATTCCAAGATAATTTCTGAAAACCCCAAAACTGTAGAAGGCTGGTAGCTTATTCGTGTCTCCCCGCAATGATTCAGATTTGTTTTATGATCTCTGCGATTCCTATAATCTGCCTGCATCAATAACACATCTTCAGAGATTCCCATAATCTGCCTGCATCTGCCAGAACGCCTAACGCCTAGCACTTAAAGATAATCCACGGAAGGTTGCTGAAGTCCACGTGTTTTATTGCTATATCTGGAAGGGACGTTTTGCCTTTTCACATCTCTTTCTCTTCCAGATAGCTAAACTCAACACCTGCAGTCAAAATCTCAAAAGTTCACAGTACACGACGCTATATTCTTTCTGGGCATCTCCTTGCTCCTCATCTCCCGTGTGATGTCACTTTTTGTTTAGATTGAAAATCCGTTTAGATGTGTGAGAACAATTTTAGAAGTTTAATATGCATTAAGATGCAATTGGTTGAGGTCGAGATCGTATAATCGGTGAATTCAGGACTTGCAGGAAAGGAAATTACCTTACCATGACAAAACAAATATATTATATTACTATAGTTTTTTCTAAAATTAGAATTATATATTTATAGTTAAAACAAATATATCATTTTATTATCTTTTGTTTTATTATATTTCACATATTGAATTAAATTTATAATTATTTTATAGTTTTATTTTAAATTAAATTTATAATTATTATATAGTTATATTTTAAATTAAATTTATAATCGTATAGTAAAAGTGTGGTGTAAAAATATGATTAATTACAATTTTTGTTAGTGGTAACTTATTTTAAAATTTTGATTAACAATCATCTTAAAAAAATATTAGTGAAATGAGGAAGATGATTTTACAACAACCTTTAAAACAATTATTTTTAGAAATCAGGAATGTGCGATACTCAAAACTTTATAATAATGTAGTTTTGTTTTGTTAAAGGAGACATAATAAATTAGTTTTGTTTTGTTAAAGAAAGACACATTGGAGTTAATCATAGAATCTTCTATTCATTCTCATTAATCCACTCGTGTTTTGAATTAAGATGCAACATCTTCTTTCTTTTGCCTCTTGCCTTCCTATATTTCCTTACTATCACCTTATCTCACTTCATGCACTCACTAGATTTTCACTATCATCATGATTCACTACATATCAACTATCAGATTCGTCATTTCAGCCCTAGTTTATCTACTACATTTTTTTTGTTGCTTGATCATCAATATGATAGATCTAGTTTCATCATTGCATTGTATTAAAGACATATTAAAGATTAGGATCGAGCATGTTTTGCATCAATTTGTATTTCCTTGTGCAGGTTCAGTCAAGATGAGTGGAACTCTCAAGGAAGCTTGTGGCAACTATTATCCTCAACAAAGAATGTTAGAAAACAACATCAACACAGTTCAAGGTGAGTTTCTTCCTTGTCCACCTACTTTAGTTTTCATTGGGTTTAATTAACTCAATAAAAAGAATTGGTAACTCAACCATAGTTAGCTTGAATTGCTTTTGTGAATTTGATGTTAATTCTACTTGTTGTTGAAAATTGATTCAATTAGACCAATGTTGTCAGAATCAAACTCGACAAATACTAGATAGACTTGGATAAGACTCGACGACTCGGATAAGACTTATCAAAGGCAAATTAGAGGAGATGTCTAAGTTACTTAATCGATTGTAAACTCTAATTAAAATAGCGCTCTTGCATCTTTGTTTATTGCTCCCTTTCTTTTTTATAGTGTTTGTTGATATTAACCTAAAAATGAGAGTTGAGTACTTTCTCTCCTTTCTCCATATCATAAAATGATGCCCCACTCTAATTGTTGCTCTATATTTTTTAGACACTAAGGTGGACTTTCCATCAACCCCTCCTAATTTATCTTCTCTTCTTTATAGTCTCCTTTGGTAACCTAGTCAATGGTTAGATTTCTTTAGAAAGATGTCTTGGGTAGGGCCCGACTCGAGAATACTCTTCCTAGATAAGTCTAGTATTTGTGCCCTTTTTTCCTTTTCTCTCCTCCATGATGTTGGTATTCATTATTGCATCCCATAGACTGCAGCTATGGGGACGATCATGTAACATCATCTGCTTTTTGCCTCTTGCCTTTCTACATTTCCTTACTATCGCCTCATCTCACTTCATGCGATCACTAGATTTGCAGTATCATCAGTACATGTCAACTCTTAGATTCGTCATTTCAGCCCTAGTTTATCTACCACTTCAATTTTTTTCATTGCTTGATAATCGATATGGTAGTTCTAGTTTCATCATTGCATTGTATTGTAGATTGGGATCGAGCGTGTTTTGCAACAACTTGTATTTCCTTGTGCAGGTTTAGTCAAGAAGAGTGGAACTTTTAAGGAAGCTTGTGGCAGCTATTATCCTCAACAAAGAATGTTAGAAATCAACTTCAACACAATTCAAGGTGTGTTTCTTCCTTGTCCATTTATTTTAGTCTTCATTTGGTTTAATTAACTCGATAAAGGGAATTGGTAACTCAACCATAATTAGCTTGACTTTCTTTTGTTAATTTGATGTTAACTCTACTTGTTGAAAATTTATTCAATTAGACCAATGTAGTCAGACTCAGACTCACAAATACTCGACATACTTGGGACTCGACAGACTCAATGAATCGGATAAGACTTGACAAAGACTCGATGAATACTTGGGAAAGAATCAACGAGTCGAATAAGAATCAACAAAGACTAATTAAAGGGGAGGTCTAGGTTACTTAATCAATTGTAAACTCTAATTAAAATAGTGCTTTGACATCTTTATTTATTGCTCCCTTTCTTTCTTCTAGTGTTTGTTGATATTAACCTAAAAACGAGAGTCGAGTACTTTCTCTCCTTTCTCCATATGGTAAAATGACGCCTCAGTCTAATTGTTGCACTATATTTTTGGGACACCAAGTTGGACTTCCCATCAACCCCTCCCAATTTATCTTCTCTTCTTTATAGCCTCCTTCGATAACCTAGTCAATGACTGGATTCCTCTAGAAAGATGTCTCGGGTAGGGCCCGACTGGAGAATACTCTTCCTAGATAAGTCTAATATATGTGTCGGTTTTTGCTCTTCTTTTCTCCAAGATGTTGCTATTCATTATTACATCCCATAGACTGCAGCTACGGGGACGATAATGCAACATCTTCTTCCATTTTCCTCTTGTCTTCCTACATTCCCTTACTATCGCTTCATTCCACTTCATGCATTTTCTAGATTTGCACTATCATCACTACATATCACGTCTTAGATTCATCATTTAATCCCTAGTTTGTCTACCACTTCATTTTTTTACTTGTTGCTTGATAATCGATATGGTGGATCTAGTTTCATCATTGCATTGTATTGTATATTAGGATCGAACGTGTTTTGCAGCAACTTGTATTTCCTTGTGCAGGTTTAGTCAAGAGGAGTGGAACACTCAAGGAAGCTAATGGCAACTATTATCCTCAACAAAGAATGTTAGAAATCAACATCTACAGAACTCAAGGTGAGTTTCTTCCTTGTCCACCTATTTTAATCTTCATTTGGTTTAATTAACTCGACAAAGGGAATTGGTAGCTCAACCATAATTAGCTTGACTTTCTTTTATATATTTGATGCTAATTCTACTTGTTGTTTAAAATTGATTCGATTAGACTAACCTACTCAGACTTGGACTTGGCAAATACTCAGATGGCTTTAGAATCGGCCGACCTGACGATTCGGATAATACTGGACAAAGACTCGGCAGATACTCGACAAAAACTTGGTGACTACGATAAGTCTCGACAGAGATTAATTAAATGAGAGGTCTAAGTTACTTAATCAATTGTAAACTCAAAGCTCCCTTCCAACTTTATTTGTTGACTTTCTTTTATGAATTTGATTTGAATTCTACTTGTTGTTGAAAATTGATTCGATTAGACCAATGTAGTCAGACTCGGCAAATACTCGACAGACTCGATGACTTGGATAAGATTCGACAGACTTGCCAAATAATCAACAAAGACTCAACGAATCAAATAAGACTCGGCAAAGACTAATTAGAGGAGAGGTCTATGTTATTTAATCAATTGTAAGCTCAAATTAAAATAGTGCTCTTGCTTCTTTGTTTATTGCTCCCTTTCTTTCTTCTAGTGTTTGTTGATATTAACCTAAAAACGAGAGCCGAGTACTTTCTCTCCTTTCTCCATATGGTAAAATGACGCCTGAGTCTAATTGCTGCACTATATTTTTGGACAAGTTGGAATTCCAATCAACCCCTCCCAATTTATCTTCTCTTCTTGATAGCCTCCTTTGATAACCTAGTCAATGACTGGATTCCTCTAGAAAGATGTCTCGGGTAGGGCCCGATTCGAGAATAGTCTTCCTAGATAAGCTTACTATTTGTGCCCTTTTTTATTTTCTCTCCTCCAAGATGTTGGTATTCAACTCTCGGATTTGTCATTGTAGCTGTAGTTTGTCTACCACTTCATTTTTTTTTCGTTGTTTGATAATCGATATGGTGGATCTAGTTTCATCACTGCATTGTATTGTAGATTAGGATTGATCGTGTTTTGCAGCTACTTGTATTTCCTTGTGCAGGTTTAGTGAAGAGTGGAACTCTCAAGGAAGCTTGTGGCAACTATTATCCTCAACAAAGAATGTTAAAAATAAACTTCAACACAATTCAAGGTGAGTTTCTTCCTTGTACACCAATTTTAGTCTTCATTTGGTTTAATTAACTCGATAAAGGGAACTGGTAACTCAACCTTAATTAGCTTGACTTTCTTTTGTGAACTTGATGTTAATTCTACTTGTTGTTGAAAATTTATTCAATTAGACCAATGTAGTTAGACTCGGACTTGCAAATACTCGACAGATTCAATGACTCAGATAAGACTCGACAAAGACTCGGTGAATACTTGGGAAAGAATCAGTGGCTTGAATAAGACTCAACAAAGTATAATTAAAGGGGAGGTCTCGACTACTTAATCAATTGTAAACTCTAATTAAAATAGTGCTCTAACATCTTTATTTATTGCTCCCTTTCTTTCTTTTAGTGTTTGTTGATATTAACCTAAAAATGAGAGTCGAGTACTTTCTCTCGTTTCTACATATGGTAAAATGACGCCTCAGTCTAATTGTTGCACTATATTTTTGGGACACCAAGTTGGACTTCCCATTAGCCCCTCCCAATTTATCTTCTCTTCTTTATAGCCTCGTTCGATAACCTAGTCAATGACTCGATTCCTCTAGAAAGATGTCTCAGGTAGGGCCTGACTCGAGAATACTCCTCCTAGATAAGTATAGTATTTGTGCCATTTTTTCCTTTTCTCTCCTCCAAGATGTTGGTATTCATTATTGCATCCCATAGACTGCAGCTATGGGGACGATAATGCAACATCTTCTGCCATTTGCCTCTTCCCTTCCTACATTTTTTGACTATCGCTTCATCTCAGTTCATGCATTTTCTAGATTTTCACTATCATCACTACATATCAAGTCTCAGATTCGTCATTTCAGTCGTAGTTTGTCTACCACTTCATTTTTTTTCGTTGCTTGATAATCCATATTGTGGATCTAGTTTCATCATTGCATTGTATTGTAGTTTAGGATCAATCGTGTTTTGCAACAACTTGTATTTCCTTGTGTGCAGGTTTAGTCAAAAGGAGTGGAACTCTCAAGGAAGCTTGTGGCAACTATTGTCCGCAACAAAGAATGTTAGAAATCAACTTCAACACAATTCAAGGTGGGTTTCTTCCTTGCCCACCTATTTTAGTCTTCATTTAGTTTAATTAACTCGATAAAGTAAATTCGTAACTCAACCTTAATTAGCTTGACTTTCTTTTGTGAATTTGATGTTAATTCTACTTGTTGTTGAAAATTTATTCAATTAGACCAATGTAGTCAGACTCAAACTCACAAATACTTGACAGACTTGGGACTCAACAAACTCAATGACTCGGATAAGACTCGACAAAGACTCGGTGAATACTTGGGAAATAATCAACGACTTGAATAAGACTTAGCAAAGTATAATTAAAAGGGAGGTCCAAGTTACTTAATCAATTGTAAACTCTAATTAAAATAGTGCTTTAACAAATTTATTTATTGCTCCCTTTCTTTCTTCTAGTGTTTGTTGATATTAACCTAAAAACGAGAGCCGAGTACTTTCTCTCGTTTCTCCATATGGTAAAATGACGCCTCAGTCTAATTGTTGCACTATATTTTCTGGGACACCAAGTTGGACTTCCCATCAGCCCCTCCCAATTTATCTTCTCTTCTTTATAGCCTCCTTCGATAACCTAGTCAATGACTTGATTCCTCTAGAAAGATGTCTTGGGTAGGGCCCGACTCGAGAATACTCTTCCTAGATAAGTCTAGTATTTGTGCTGTTTTTTCCTTTTCTCTCCTCCAAGATGTTGGTATTCATTATTGCATCCCATAGACTGCAGCTACAGAGACGATAATGCAACATCTTCTGCCATTTGCCTCTTCCCTTTCTACATTCTCTGACTATCGCTTCATCTCACTTCATGCATTTTCTAGATTTTCACTATCATCACTACATATCAAGTCTCGGATTCGTCGTTTCAACCCTAGTTTGTCTACCACTTCATTTTTTTACTCGTTGCCTGATAATCGATATGGTTGATCTAGTTTCATCATTGCATTGTATTGTAGATTAGGATCGAGCATGTTCTGAAACAACTTGTATTTCCTTGTGCAGGTTTATTCAAGAGGAGTGGATTTCTGAAGGAAACTTGTGGCAACTATTATCCTCAACAAAGAATGTTAGAAATCTACATCTTCACAACTCAAGGTGAGTTTCTTCGTTGTCCACCTATTTTAATATTTATTTGGTTTAATTAACTCGAGAAAGGGAATTGGTAGCTCAACCGCAATTAGTTTGACTTTCTTTTATGAATTTGATGCTAATTCTACTTCTTGTTGAAAATTGATTCGATTAAACTAACATATTTAGAATCGGACCTGACAAATACTCGGATGGATTTGGAATCGGCCGACCCGACGATTCGGATAATACCAGACAAAGACTCAGCAGATACTCAACAAAAACTCGGTGACTACGATAAGTCTTGACAATGATTAATTCAATGAGAGGTCTAAGTTACTTAATCAATTGTAAACTCAAAGCTCCCTTCCAGCTTTTTATGTTGCTCTCTTTCTTTCTTCTAGTGTTTGCTGAAGTATGATATTACCATAAAAATGAGTGGTGAGTACTTTCTTTCCTTTCTCCATATGGTAGAATGATGCCACACTCTAATTGTTGTGCTATATTTTTGGGACACCAAGGTGGATTTCCCATCATACCCTCCCAATTTATGTTTTATTCTTGGTAGCCTTCTTCGGTAACATAGACAATGACTGGATTCCTCTAGAAAGACATCTCAGGTAGGGTTCGACTTGAGAATACTCTTCCTAGATAATTCTAGTAGTTATGCCCTTTCTTCTTTTTCTCTACTCCAAGATGTTAGTATTCATTATCGCATCCCATAGACTACAGCTATGGGGTTGATGATCAATCATCTTCTGTGTTTTGTCTCTTCCCTTCCTACATTTTCCTTACTATCACCTCATCTCACTTTATGCATTCACCAGATTTGTACTATCCTCACTACATATCAACTGTCGGATTTGTCATTTCAACCCTAGTTTATCTACCATTTCATTTTTTTTTCGTTGCTTGATCATCGATATGGTAGATTTAGTTTCATCATTCCATTGCATTATAGATTAGTATCAAGCGTGTTTTGCAATAATTTGTCTTTCCTTGTGCAGGTTCAGTCAAGATGAGTTGAACTCTCAAGGAAGCTTCTGTCAACTATTATCCTTAACTAAGAATGTTAGAAATCAGCATCAACACAATTAAAGGCGAGTTTCTTCGTTGTCCACCTATTTTTGTCTTCATTTTGTTTAATTTACTCGATAAAGGGAATTGGTACCTACGCATAATTAGCTTTACTTTCTTTTGTGAATTTGATGTTAATTCTACTTCTTGTTGAAAATTGATTCGATTAGACCATTGTAGTCAGACTCGACAAATACTCGACAGATTTGGGACTTAGCAGAGTCGATGACTTGGATAAGACTCGACAAAGACTCAACGAATAGTCAGTAAAGACTCAACGAATTGGATAAGATTCGACAAAGACTAATTAAAGGAGAGATATAAGTTATTTAATCAATTGTATGCTCTAATTAAAAAAGTGCTCTTGCATCTTTGTTTATTGCTCCCTTTCTTTGTTCCAGTGTTTGTTGATATTAACCTAAAAACAAGAGCTTTCTTTCTTTCTCTCCTTTCTCCATATGGTAAAATGATGCCTGAGTCTAATTGTTGCACTATATTTTTGGGACAAGTTGTACTTCTCATCAACCCTTCCTAATTTATCTTCTCTGCATGATAAACTCCTTTGATAACCTATTCAATGACTGGATTCCTCTAGAAAGATGTCTCGGGTAGGGCCCGACTCGAGAATAGTCTTCCTAGAAAAGTCTAGTATTTGTGCCCTTTGTTTATTTTCTCTCCTCCAAGATGTTGGTATTCATTATTGTATCCCATAGACTGCAGCTACAGGGACGGTAATGCAACATCTATTGCCATTTTCCTCTTGCCTTCATACATTCCCTTATTATCACTTCAAGCATTTACTAGATTTGCATTATCATCACTATATATCAATTGTCGGATTCGTCATTTCAGCCATAGTTTGTCTACCACTTCATTTTTTTTCGGTTGCGTGATAATCGATATGGTGGATCTAGTTTCATCATTGCATTGTATTGTAGATTAGGATTGAGCGTGTTTTGCAGCAACTTGTATTTCTTTGTGCAGGTATAGTCAAGAGGAGTGGAACTCTCAAGGAAGCTTGTGGCAACTATTATCCTCAACAAAGAATGTTAGAAAACAACTTCAACACAATTCAAGGTGAGCTTCTTCCTTGTCCACCTATTTTAGTATTCATTTGGTTTAATTAACTCGATAAAGGGAATTGGTAACTCAACAATAATTAGCTTGAATTTCTTTTGTAAATTTGATGTTAACTCTGCTTGCTATTGAAAATTTATTCAATTAGACCAATGTAGTCAGACTTGGACTCGCAAATAATCGACAGACTTGCGACTCGGATAAGACTCGACAAAGATTCGGTGAATACTTGGGAAAGAATCAATGACTCGAAAAAGACTCAACAAATACTAGTTAAAGGGGAGGTCTAGGTTGCTTAATCAATTGTAAACTCTAACTAAAATACTACTCTAACATCATTATTTATTGCTCCCTTTCTTTCTTCTAGTGTTTGTTGATATTAGCCTAAAAACGAGAGCTGAGTACTTTCTCTCCTTTCTCAATATGGTAAAATGACGCCTCGGTCTAATTGTTGCACTATATTTTTGGGACTCCAAGTTGGACTTCCCATCACCCCCTGCCAATTTATCTTCTCTTCTTTATAGCCTCCTTCGATAACCTAGTTGGAGTAGATTTCTCTAGAAAGATGTCTCGAGTAGCGCCCAACTCGAGACTACTCTTCCTAGATAAGTCTAGTATTTGTGTCATTTTTTCCCTCTCTCCTCCAAGATGTTGGTATTCATTATTGCATCCCATACACTACATCTACGGGGACGATAATGCAACATCTTCTGCCATTTGCCTCTTGCCTTCCTACATTCCCTTACTATCGCTTCATCTCACTTCATGCATTTTCTAGATTTGCATCATCATCACTACATATCAAGTCTCAAATTCGTCATTTCAGCCCTAGTTTGTCTACCACTTCATTTTTTTACTCGTTGCTTGATAATCGATATGGTGGATCTGTTTCATCATTGCATTGTATTGTATATTAGGATCGAGTTTGTTTTGCAATAGCTTGTATTTCCTTGTGCAGGTTTAGTCAATAGGAGTGGAACTTTCAAGGAAGCTTGTGGCAACTACTATCCTCAACAAAGAATATTAGAAATCAACATCTACACTACTCAAGGTGAGTTTCTTCCTTGTCACCTATTTTAATCTTCATTTGGGTCAATTAACTCGACAAGGGGAATTGGTAGCCTAACGATAATTAGGTTGACTTTCTTTTATGAATTTGATGCTAATTCTACTTGTTGAAAATTGATTCGATTAAACTGACGTAGTCAGACTTAGACCTGACAAATACTCGGATCGGTCTGGAATCAGCCGAGCTGACGATTCGGATAATACCAGACAAAGACTCGGCAGATACTCGACAAAAACTCGGTGACTACGATAACTCATGACAAAGATTAATTAAATGAGAGGTTTAACTTACTTAATCTAGTGTAAATTCTAATTAAAATAGTTCCCTTCCATCTTTGTTCATTGCTCTCTTTCTTTCTTCTAGTGTTTGTTGATATTACCATAAAAATGAGTGGTGAGTACTTTCTCTCCTTTCTCCATATGGTAGAATGGTGCCTCACTCTAATTGTTGTGCTATATTGGTGGGACACCAAGGTGGATTTCCCATCAAACCCTCCCAATTTATGTTTTATTCTTTATAGCCTTCTTCAGTAACATAAACAATGATTGGATTCCTCTAGAAAGATATCTCGCGTAGGGCCCGACTTGAGAATACTCTTCTTAGATAATTCTAGAAGTTGTGCCCTTTCTTCCTTTTCTCTACTCCAAGATGTTAGTATTCATTATCGCAGCCCATAGACTGCCTTTATGGGGTCGATGATTCATCATCTTCCGTGTTTTTCCTCTTCCCTTCCTACATTTGCCTTGCTATCATCTCATCTCACTTCATGCATTCACTAGATTTGTGCTATCCTCACTACATATCAACTGTCGGATTCGTCATTTCAACCCTAGTTTATCTACCACTTCATTTTTTTTCATTGCTTGATCATCGATATGGTAGATTTAGTTTCATTATTCCCTTGCATTATAGATTAGTATTGAGCATGTTTTGCAACAATTTGTATTTCATTGTGCAGGTTTAGTCAAGATGACTGGAACTCTCAAGGAAGCTTGTGGCAACTATTATCCTCAACTAAGAATGTTAGAAATCAGCATCAACACAATTAAAGGCGAGTTTCTTCCTTGTCCACCTATTTTAGTTTTCATTTGGTTTAATTTACTCGATAAACGGAATTGGTACCTAACCATAATTAACTTGACTTTCTTTTGTGAATTTGATGTTAATTCTACTTGTTGAAAATTGATTCGATTAGACCAATGTAGTCAGACACGACAAATACTCGACAGACTTGGGACTGAGCAGACTCGATGACTTGGATAAGACTCGACGAATCGGATAAGACTCGACAAATACTAATTAGAGGAGAGGTATAAGTTATTTAATCAATCGTAATCTCTAATTAAAATAGTGCTCTTGCATCTTTGGTTATTGCTCCCTTACTTTCTTCTAGTGTCTGTTGATATTAACCTAAAAATGAGAGCTAAGTTCTTTCTCTCCTTTCTCCACATGGTAAAATGACGCCTCAGTCTAATTGTTGCACTATATTTTTGGGACAAGTTGGACTTCCCATCAACCCCTCCCAATTTATCTTCTCTGCTTGATAGCCTCCTTTGATAACCTAGTCAATGACTGGATTCCTCTAGAAAGATGTTTCGGGTAGGGCCCGACTCGAGAATACTCTTTCAGATAAGTCTAGTATTTGTGCCCTTTTTTTATTTTCTCTCCTCGAAGATGTTGGTATTCATTATTGTATCCCATAGACTGCAGCTATGGGGACGGTAATGCAACATCTTCTACCATTTGCCTCTTGCCTTCCTACATTCCCCTACTATCACTTCATTTCACTTCATGCATTTACTAGATTTGCAATATCATCACTATATATCAACTCTCGGATTCGTCATTTCAGCCCTAGTTTGTCTACCACTTCATTTTTTTTTTCGTTGCTTGATAATCGATATGGTGGATATAGTTTCATCATTGCATTGTATTGTAGATTAGGATCGAGCGTGTTTTGCAGCAACTTGTATTTTCTTGTGCAGGTTTATTCAAGAGGAGTGGAACTCTCAAGGAAGCTTGTGGCAACTATTATCCTCAATAAAGAATGTTAGAAATCAACTTCAACACAATTCAAGGTGAGTTTCTTCCTTGTCCACCTATTTTAGTCTTCATTTGGTTTAATTAACTTGATAAAGAGAATTGGTAACTTAACCATAATTAGCTTGACTTTTTTTTGTGAATTTGATGTTAACTCTACTTATTGTTGAAAATTTATTCAATTAGACCAATGTAGTCAAACTCATGTTGGAGATATTTACCCAACATGCACACTTAATTTGGTCAATTTGGCCTTATTAAACTATTATCCTAAATTTTATTGACTTAATCGACATCAGATGAGCACACTATGACATTAGTTAAGCTACACCCATTCATTCAATTCGAATGACCTCCTTGGGAATTAGAATTGTCTTGGCATTCATGCACCTTGCATGATCATTGTATTGTATTATTCATTCTTTATTGATTATACAAAGCTGCTACTTTCATTGCAGCACCATTATGCCAATTTTATGCTTAATTGTCTAAAATCTTCTGTGAGACTGTGTTTTAGTCCCTAGATTACTGTGACAGATTAATATGGTATCAGAGCTCACGGTGGGACGAAGCTCAAATCTCTCAAAAACATGGTTTTTGACAGATCTTGCATGAAAAATTGAGCAAAGCTCAAAATTCTAGCACTGCACCAGAAGCAAAGGCTTACCACTTAATACCCCAAGTTAAGGAATTGTTGATCAAGCTTGCTTGATCAACTAGGCTGGGTGGGATGAAAGCCTAAAATGTGCAGGCTGTTCGACCTTACGGTGCCCCTTTGTTGTGATTTGCAGGTTTTAACAGGTGAAAGCATTCGCTCCAGCAATTTAAGATGGCTTCTTCCATCGAACGCTTAACTCCGTTCAATTTCCATTCATGGAAAGGAGATATGGAGATCCATCTACGTGCAAGAGGACTCTATCGGGTCACTATGGACACTGAAGAAGAGCCTACTCATGTGACAGACAAAGCTAGATTCTTGAACAAGAAAGATGAAGCATTCAGATTCTTGTGCCTCTCTATTTCTCGGGATCTTCTTTTCCATCTCTCAGGATTGAAGACTCCCAAGGAAATTTGGGACAAATTGGAAACCCTGTATGGAAAACAGGATGATTTGAGAGTATACCAGCTTGAAAACAAGTTGATGTCTCTCCAACTTTCCAATTTCGAGACCTTAAATGATTTTTTCACAAAGTTCGAGCACATTGTCTTACTATTGAAGCGGTGTAAGGTGGAGAAGGAGGATGATCAGCTCATCCTCGCCATTCTCTCCAAACTTGGAGCTAATTATTCGGTGTTTGTCTCTACATTTCGTGCGGGGAAGCTCACAACCCCTGGATGAAAGATGCCTTCTCTCAATGCCTTCATTGAGTCCCTAACAAGTGAACATGATAAGCTTTTCCAGATGGGGATCATCAGATCCTCCCATGATCAAGCCCTCTATGTCTCGGGGCCCAAAGATCTGAAGGGTAAAGGAAAGTAGCAGAAGAACCCAAAAACCAAATTCGAAGCTCCTAAGCCTAAAGTTGAAAACCAGCAGCATGAAGAGCCTTCCGGCTCAAAGAAGAACAAAAGCAAAGGGCATCATGGAAAGGAAAAAGCCAAGTGTTCATACTATAGGAAGGGCTTCCACCCTGAACATGCTTGCATGAAAAAGAAACTTGATGAAGCTACTTCTCTTCTTGAAAAAAATCCAATCAATCTTCCAGACAACTTTCGGAGGAGAGATAAGCAAGATCGGGAACCACAGCATGAAAGAGGTCATGCTCTCATGGCAAGCACTTCGAAGTCTGGAGCTTCGAATCACATGATGGCTGAAAGGACTCTTTCTCATCTTTGGAGATCGACAAATCCATTCCCATCCACATGGGAGATGACTCCACAATCATATCCGAAGGACAAGGTACTGTAGATCTTGAGCATGGTTATTTTTCCAATGTTTTGTATGTACCATCTCTTGCATCAAACCTCCTAAGTGTTTATCAAATGACACATACGGGAGTGCCCAAGAGAGTCTCATTTAGCCCAGATGATGTAGAGATCACAGAACTTGCGTCCGAAAAACTTGTAGCAAAAGGCCTTTCAAACCATCATGCAAAAGCGTACAAGTTCTCCCATTTTGAGGCGGATGCAAAGCCCACCACATTGCTGACTCATGGAAATGAAGTTAGTAGACTGTGGCATGAGAGGTTCGGCCACCTGAACTTTAAATACTTGCAGAAATTACAGAAGAATTCTATGGTTGAAGTCCTCCCAGTCATCAAAGCTACCATCGAAATATGCAAGGGCTGTGTTGTTGGCAAGCACCCTGAGCATAAGTTTGATCGAAAGAAGGAAAGCCGAGCATCATGCATCTTGGGACTGATACATTCTGATATCAGCGGTCCCATGCCTACCACATCCATGAATAAATCAAGGTACGTTCTCACTTTCATTGATGACTTTTCCAGATACACATGGGTATTTTTTATCAAAAAGAAGTCGGAAGTCTTGGAAAAATTCACTGAATTGAAGCCTTTGATTGAGAATGCATTTGGCAAAAAGATCAAGTTTTGAGATTTGATAATGGAGGGGAGTATATCAATAATGAGTTACTGCATATATGTTCCCAAAATGGTATTCAGATCCAACATTCAGTCCCCTATGTTAGACACTGAGAGGGGGGGTGAATCAGTGTAAAGCCAATTTAAAACTTTTCTTAGCTTGTCACAATTAACTAACAATTCATCATTCTACCAATCTTGTAATCATTTTATAAACTTCATCATTCATATATCATAGCATTTAAATCATCAAGAACCATAACACAAAAGAACACAGCACCATATAATTTTGTAATCTTTTGTATTAGTTTTGGTCCGGCTACGACCGTTAGGTAAAACCAGCACCTACTGATACAAAAAGTACCTACTTTGCATCCAGGACCCTGCCTGGTTTTCTTAGACCCTACTAAGAAGGATTTGAGGTATCATAACCTCAAAAGCAAGACAAGCTTGCTTTTACAATACAGTATACTTGTGTTACCATCAACGTTGCTCATCACATCAATTCTGCTGTAACACTGCTCATCACATCAACTCTGCTGTGATACTGCTCATCATTCTGCCTTATGAACAATCCATTATTAACTGTCTAAATCATTGCTCATCATCAATCATCTTGTTCATTTGCTCATGTATTCAACACTGCTGGTTATCTGCTCATCATCACTACTGCTGGCCATCTACTGCTGCAAATTATCCTCTGATCAGTACTTCTTTTGCTGGTCAACACAGCTCATTAAACTTTGATCATCATTCTTCACTGTTGGTCATCCTCTTCTTGCTGCTGGAACTCTAGGTGATACTTCTAAAGATTGTCACCATCATCATTGTCAAGGAAAGGTTTGGAACATCAATTCTTGCACATCATTGCTGCTGGTCATAGGTCTGCTCATCCTCTTCTCTGATCATTATCAAGGTCTTCATAGATGTAGGTGTAACAGTCTGCTAGTCAAACTTCTGCAATACAACTTGTTATGTCTTCTATACTTGGTCACATCATCATTTCTCTGTGCACATGTCTCTGTCATTAATCTCTGTCATACTGTTGTTCATGGCTTCAAGTTCAGCTAAGACTTCAGGTCAAGTTCAAGCCATCTACTGCTGTAGTAATCCAAGAGATAAGAGATTCAATAGATGTCTTCAAAGGTTAATCAATCTGTTGCTATAATGCTTCAATCAACTGCTGAAGATACAACTGTTGTAGGCATCAAACTGTCATCTAGCCACTTCATCAATCAATCTGCCTACAAATCATTGTCAAGTCAATTTACTCTGTCACTGCTTATATCATCAAAAGTCTTATGAGTCAATTACTGTATAAGTATTGTTACTGCACATTATGTTACTATCACTACATCGTCATATATATATATATATTGGATACAACACCACTGCTTATTGCACAAAACCACTGCTCATCATATGTAACTTTGAGTACTTTATGGAAAGTACATCTCTGTCAAATTATTGTCACTGTACATTTACATCATCCTTCATCACTGTGCATATATATCACTGAGATATCATCCCATATTACTTGTACATCATGCCATAGGTGTAGGCATCATCATATTCATCATATTAGTTCATCATCATAGGATGTAAATCACAATGGATTTATTTCACACATCATTGTTTCATAACCATCATCTGTTGTCATATATATACCATCATCTCAGATCTGTGGACTTGGATTGATGCAGCAAGCATTAACCTTGACTTTGCATACACCAAAACTTCAGATAAGCTTGCAAACTTGGACTTCGTGTCTATACTGTGGAAGACCTTCAACCAATGTCCAAAACTTGTATTGGTATGCAACCTTTGACTTTGTGTAAGCACTAGGTCGGAATATATATTTGGACAGTGTATGTGTGCTGTAGAAGTCCCCAAACAAGACAAACCAAGACTGAGTATAATGGTTGCTGCTGCAAAAGTTCACCTCACCCGAATTTCTTCAGTAGCCGCCACAGTTCAATCAACCTCTACGAATTGTTTTTACCTCAATCAATCTGCCTTCACCATCAAAATTCAGGATTGTGTAGGACTTCAAATCTTGGGCTGTGTGCGTAGAAGAGACCCCGAAACAAGTCTCAAAGCTAGGGCCTGTTTCTATCCATAAGAGATCAGCAGTGAAAGCTCAGTTCATTCATAAAACTTGGGACTATTTTCCTAGCAGCAAAAACATAAATATTAAAACCAAAAGGAATACTCCTTGAAAACTCAAACTCTTTACATACTGAAGAAAATTCAACCTTTGTCAACTTCTGGACTGTGGATAGGCTGAGAAAATTCGACAATGTTGATGACCTTTTGACTGTGTATTTGGGACTGTTTATACCAAGAAAAACATGGTCTGTTCAAGCATATAAAAGGAGCCCAGTAACTATCTTCAAAACACTGTTAAGCACCCAAACCTCAAATTGTTCAAGCACCCCAAATCAAATTGTTCAAGCATGAAGAACTCGGACTGTTTGCTGGTGATAAACCCCAAAAGAAGTCCAAGATAAGACTGTACCAAGCACCTATTAGACACTCGGATTGTTAAGTGAACAATTGTCAAGCATAAAAAACTTGGACTGTATGCTGAGAAGGAGCAGCAGTCATCATGCAAATTCGGGACTGTTTTACTCATCAAATCCGGGACTGTTGAGGAGACCTTCAACTTGTGAAAGCTCGGATCTGTGTGCCATAGAAAACTTCACCAGACTGTGTGTGAACCCTTTAAAGATCAGCATCCAATCCTCATACTCTGTGCAAAACAAGAGAAAGACTCCGAAAAGACAAGGCAGTGTTGAGAAGGGCAACTTCGGGTCTGTCTGCAGCAAGGAAACTTAAGCCAAGAGCTCACCCAAAAAGAAGATGGATGGATGTGATGGTAGGTGTTGGTGACAAAACGCTATGGAAATTTCGTTTTCCTATCTACTGCTGTCAACGAAATCTCAGTCAAAACAATAACTTAACCCAGCGAAGGAGAGCCTCAGTTTGCCATCAGATCTCAATCAAAAACTCGGATCCCAAAACAATTATCTCTTCTGTCTGAAAAGCTCAGGTCTGCTCCTTTATTTCTGCTCTGAATTTCCTCAGTCAGCGAGCCTGCATCAGTCAACAGTCCACCGAAATTCTTCATTGAACAAGTTAGGGCATCATTGCCTGCTCCCACGAATTTCACTACTCCTGCTGTTCTGTGGCTGCCTTAGACCCTAGACCCCCGAAAAAGATCTCAGAGCATTCCACGAAATTTTCACCTTGCAAAAGTGAAGATTTGAGCTGATATTTATACTAAATCTCCACATAATTTTTGCTGGGCCGACCTTCCATAAAAATATTGATTTTTTATTTTTTATTTATTTTTGTTTATATCTGGACGGAGCCGACTTGTCTTTATTGACTTTTAAATTTTTTTTGGAGAATATTAAGGAGCTGACTTTGCATTTGGTTATGACCTTCTTCTTTTATCATATAGATATCTTCTTGTTTCATTGACCTAGTTTCACGTCACCTTTAACAGAATAATTCTTCTTTGTCACATTACCACCGCCATAGCTCTTAGTGGGGTTCCACGTGAAGGACAAGAGTACGAAGACCAAATATCAAATATCAACACCAAGCGTGTTCAAGTGTTTGAACCACTATTAAGCATGTGGGCTTAAGGACCATCTTGTGGGTTTGAGGATCTCTTCAAAAACTTCTTCACCATACCTCCATGTAAGACCATAGCCATCCATCACAATCAAAGACACGGGCTCCACGGCCTTTGCAAGGGCATCATGGTCTTCATCAGGGATACCAAGTCTTCATGGGCTTCTTCATCATACCAAGAACTCCATGACCCCAACAAGGGTTGCAGGGTCATCAAATCACCAACTGTGGGTCCAAGGACATCCCGTGGGGCCACTGCAAGTCCATGTTGGCATCAATGACAATTTTATCAACACCCTACACTCCCTAGCAGAACGGTGTAGCGGAGAGGAAGAATCAGTCTCTCAAGGAGATGACCACTTGTATGCTGGAATAAAAAAAGTTGGCTGCAAATTTGTGGGCTGAAGCCATGCATGCTGTAGCATATATTTAGAACAGAGTGCCACACTCATCCGTGAAAGGGAAGACCCCTTTCGAAGTATATTTCAGACACAAGCTAGATGTGTCGAATCTGAGGGTGTTTGGGTCCATTGCATGGGCCTGAATTCCGCTTGATAAAAGGAGGGCTTTGCAACTGCAAAGCATCGAATGTCTGTTTATTGTATATCCTGATGAATCTAAAGGTTTCAAGCTGTTGGATACCAGAACAAAACAGATTATCATTGAAAGGAGTGTCATGTTCGATGAGCCTCTTTAGGAGGTAGAACTAGTGAAGGAGAAAATTGCTAAATTTCCTTCCTATTCTACTGAATATTTGGATGATGTAATTGGGGGTGATGACTCTGATTTGGATCCTCTAATTTCTGATAATAGTGAATAGCAAACATCAGATGCTAAATCAGAACCTGAAGTACAAAATCATCTCCCGACTTGGGCTTGACAGACACTCTCCTTCGCAGGTGATAACATTGGAAATTCGGATGATCCAAAGAGAACCCGGCCTGAATTCCAAAGAGCAGGTATTGCACTCTCTTGTCCTGATTATTTGCTGTCCGAATCTTGTTATTTAATGATAAGTTCAGATACTAAGTCTTACTACCATGCTCGGAAGGATCCGAGATGGCAAGCTACCATGGATGAAGAGATGAATTCTGTTCAGAAAAACACTACTTGGGAGCTAGTTTCTCTTCCTCCGGGGAGGAAATTGGTTCAATGCAAGTGGGTGTTTCGAACTAAGGTTGCTGCTGACGGCACAACCTGCAAATATAAGGCAAGGCTGGTAGCAAAAGGTTTCTTCCAGGTCCAAGGTGTGGACTACCATGAGACTTTTGCATCGGTTGCAAAAATGGACTTCATCCGCCTAGTTTTGGCAATTTCTGCATCTAAGCACTGGGAAGTGCATCATATGGATGTTAAGTCCGCCTTTCTGCATGGAGATCTTCATGAAGAAATATACATGAAGCAGCTTGAGGGCTATATTTCTGATCCATCTTTGGTTTGCAAACTAAAGAAGTCACTATATGGGTTAAAACAGGCCCCAAGAGAGTGGTATTCCAAGATGGATGCCTTCCTTCTCTTGCAAAACTTCCAAAGGTGTAAATCAAATCCGAATGTGTATATACAACAGTATGATGGTCATTTGATTATTATTGTTTTATATGTTGATGACTTACTGATTACAGGTAGCACAGTTACTTCTATTTCAGTCATCAAAACTGCTCTCCGCAATGCATTTGAATTGAGCGATTTGGGGCTCTTGAAGCAATTTCTGGGGCTTGAAATTGAGCAAAATTTTGATGGGATAATGGTCACTCAGTCCAAATACATATCAAACGTGTTAGTTAACTTTAACATGGCTGAATGTAAGGTTGCTCCATTCCCTTTCCTTTCAGGGATCGGCGTTGAAGAAGGAAAAAGCACACCTCCCATGGACTGCACTATTTATCGACAGCTGATAGGTAGCTTGCTCTACTTGACTCATTCTCGGCCTGATATATGTTATGCCATGAATGATGTGTCAAGATACATGCAGCAGCCTCATGATCTTCATTGGAAGGAAGCCAAGAGGATCCTGCAGTATATTCAGGGGACCAGAACCTATGGCATTCACTATGTTGCAGACTCCGAGCTAGAGCTGGTTTGTTACACAAATTCCAATTGGGCGAGTGATTCTATTGATCGGAAGTCTATTTCCGGATATGTCTTCATGTTTGGTGGTGGCCCCATTTGTTGGTCTAGCAAAAAGCAGGCTACCATAGCATTGTCCTCAGCAGAGGCTGAGTACCGAGTTCCCAAAGTGGTATTCCCGCCAAGTGTTCAGCTTGAGGGGGGGTTTTGCCTCTTTTCCTCACTTAGATTTATTTTTTGAGCAACGGTTTGAGTTACATTATTGTACAGGGTAACCTATGGCCTTTGTTGCCGGGGCCCTAGCATTTTCATGCACTTTATTTTATTTCTCCTGAGTATAGCTTAAGGGGGGCTGTTGGAGACATTTACCCAACATGCACACTTAATTTGGTCAATTTGGCCTTATTAAACCACTATCCTAAGTTTATTGACTTAATCGGCATCAGATGAGCACACTATGATATCAGTTACGCTACACCCATTCATTCAATTCGAATGACCTCCTTGGGAATTCGAATTGTCTTGGCATTCATGCACCTTGCATGATCATTGTATTGTATTATTCATTCTTTATTGATTATACAGAGCCGCTACTTTTATTGCAGCACCATTATGCCTATTTTATGCTTAATTGTCTAAAATCTACTATGAGACTGAGTTTTAGTCCCTAGATTACTGTGACAGATTAATAACTTGGACTCGCAAATACTCGACAGACTCAATGATTCGAATAAAACTCGACAAAGACTCGATGAATACTTGGGAAAGAATCAACGACTCGAATAAGACTCAACAGAGACTAATTAAAGGGGAGGTCTAGGTTACTTAATCAATTGTAAACTCTAATTAAAATAGTGATTTAACATCTAAGTTATTTATTGCTCCCTTTCTTTCTTCTAGTGTTTGTTGATATTAACCTAAAAACAAAAGCCGAGTAATTTCTCTCCTTTCTCCATATGGTAAAATGACACCTCAGTCTAATTGTTGCACTATATTTTTGGGACTCCATATTGGACTTCCCATCATCCCCTCCCAATTTATCTTCTCTTCTTTATCGCCTCCTTCGATAACCTAGTCAATGACTGGATTCCTCTAGAAAGATGTCTCGAGTAGGGTTCGACTCGAGAATACTATTCCTAGAAAATTCTAGTATTTGTGTTGTTTTTTCCTTTTCTCTCCTCCAAGATGTTGGTATTCATTGTTGCATCCCATAGACTGCAGCTACGGGGATGATAATGTAACATCTTCTACCATTTTCCTCTTGCCTTCCTACATTTCCTTACTATTGCTTCATCTCACTTCATGCATTTTCTAGTTTTGGCACTATCATCACTACATATCAAGTCTCGGATTCGTCATTTCAGACCTAGTTTGTCTATCACTTCATTTTTTTACTTGTTGCTTGATAATTGATATGGTGGATCTAGTTTCATCATTACATTGTATTGTAGATAAGGATTGAGCGTGTTTTGCAACAACTTGTATATCCTTGTGCAGGTTTAGTCAAAAGGAGTGGAACTCTCAAGGAAGCTTGTGGCAACTATTATCCTCAACCAAGAATGTTAAAAATCAGCATCTACACAATTCAAGGTGAGTTTCTTCCTTGTCCACCTATTTTAATCTTCATTTGGTTTAATTAACTCAACAAAGGGAATTGGTAGCTCAACCATAATTAGCTTGAATTTCATTTACGAATTTGATGCTAATTCTACTTTTTGTTGCAAATTGATTCGATTAGACTAACGTAGTTAGACTCGGACCTGACAAATACTCGTATGGCTTTGGAATCGACAGACTCGACGATTTGGATAATACCAGACAAAGACTCAGCAGATACTCGACAAAAACTTGGTGACTACGATAAGTCTCGACAAAGATTAATTAAATGAGAGGTCTAAGACTCTAAGTTACTTAAGCAATTGTAAACTCTAATTAAAATAGCTCCCTTGCATCTTTATTTGTTGCTCTCTTTCTTTCTTCTAGTGTTTGTTGATATTACCCTAAAAGTGAGTGGTGAGTACTTTTTTGCCTTGCTCCATATGGTAGAATGATGCCTCACTCTAATTGTTGTGGTATAATGTTGGGATACCAATGCGGAATTCCCATCAACCCCTCGCAATTTATGTTGTATTCTTGGTAGCCTTCTTCGGTAACATAGACAATTACTGGTTTCCTTTAGAAAGATATCTCGGGTAGGGCCCTTTCTTCCTTTTCTCTACTCC
The DNA here is from genome assembly GCA_001517045.1 of Pseudotsuga menziesii. Classification (NCBI taxonomy): domain Eukaryota; kingdom Viridiplantae; phylum Streptophyta; class Pinopsida; order Pinales; family Pinaceae; genus Pseudotsuga; species Pseudotsuga menziesii. Next base: position 98,173 of record LPNX011036072.1, read on the forward strand.
AAGATGTTAGTATTCATTATCGCATCCTATAGACTGCAACTATGCAGTCGATGAGTCTCGAAAGACTAAGCTAATACCCGAGAAAAACTTGGTGACTATGATAAGTCTTGAAAATGATTAATTTAATGAGAGGTCTAAGTTAATCAATTCTAAACTCTAATTAAAATAGTTCCCTTCCATCATTGTTTGTTGCTCTCTTTCTTTCTTCTAATGTTTGTTGATATTACCATAAAAATGAGAGGTCAATATTTTCTCTCTTTTTTCCATATGGTAGAATGATGCCTCACTCTAATTATTGTGCTATATTGTTGGGACACCAAGGTGGATTTCCCATCATACCCTCCCAATTTATGTTTTATTCTTGGTAGCCTTCTTGGGTAACATAGAAAATGACTGGATTTCAATAGAAAGATATCTCGGGTAGGGCTCGACTTGAGAATACTCTTCCTAGATAATTTTAGTAGTTGTGCCATTTCTTCCTTTTCTCTACTCCAAGATGTTAGTATTCATTATCACATCTCATAGTCTGCACCTATGGGGTCGGTGATGCATCATCTTCTGTGTTTTGTCTCGTCCCTTCCTAAATTTGCCTTACTATAACCTCATCTCACTTCATGCATTCACTAGATCTGTACTATCCTCACTACATATCAACTGTCGGATTCATCCTTTCAACCCTATTTTATCTAACACTTCATTTTTTTTTTCGTTGCTTGATCATCGATATGGTAGATTTAGTTTCATCATTCTATTGCATTATAGATTAGTATCGAGTATGTTTAGCAAAAATTTGTATTTTCTTGTGTAGGTTCAATCAAGATGAGTGGAACTCTCAAGGAAGCTTATGGCAACTATTATCCTCAACTGAGAATGTTAGAAATCTCCAACGACACAATTACAGGTGAGTTTCTTCCTTGTCCACCTATTTTAGTCTTCATTTAGTCTAATTTACTCGATAAAGGGATTTGGTACCTAACCATAATTAGCTTGACTTTTTTTTGTGAATTTGATGTTAATTCTACTTGTTGTTGAAAATTGATTTGATTAGACCAATGTAGCCAAACTCGAAAAATAGTCGACAGACTTTGGCCTTAGCAGACTCGATGACTTGGATAAGACTCGACAAAGCCTCGACAAATCGGATAAGACTTGGCAAAGACTAATTAGAGGAGAGGTCTAAGTTATTTAATTAATTGTAAGCTCTAATTAAAATAGTGCTCTTGCATCTTTGTTTATTGCGACCTTTCTTTCTTCTAGTATTTGTTAATATTAACCTAAAAACGAGAGATGAGTACTTTCTCCCCTTTCTCCATATGGTAAAATGACGCCTTAGTCCAATTGTTGCACTATATTTTTGGGACGAGTTGGAATTCCCATCAACCCCTCCCAATTTATTTTCTATTCTTGATATCCTCCTTTGGTAACCTAGTAAATGACTGGATTCCTCTAGAAAGATGTCTCGGGGTGGGCCTGACTCGAGAATAGTTTTCCTAGATAAGTCTAGTAGTTTTGCTGCAACTTGTATTTCCTTGTGGAGGTTTAGTCAAGAGGAGTGGAGCTCTCAAGGAAGCTTATGGCAACTATTATCCTCAACATAGAATGTTAGAAATAAACTACAACACAATTCAAGGTGAGTTTCTTCCTTGTCCACTTATTTTAGTCTTCATTTGGTTTAATTCAAAGTTACATATATCGTGTTGGAGAATATATCGCCGGGGGTCCGGAATGAAACTTATCGGCAGCAACGGCGAAAATATCGGCAAATGTCGTTTTGCATTAAAAAATACAAAAATAAACATTTTTTTTCAATTTTTTTAACATCTAAAGCAACAACAACATCAAATAAACACATTTCCACATAAATATTAAAATACAACTCATATATAAGATGCATAATATGTCAAATGGTGGATCATGATCATATATCGACTATAAACTGAAAATATTGAAATATGTTCTTGATGGAATGATAGAACATCACATCAAATGATCAAAATAAATGTCTCTCAAGAGATGAATCATCATGAGTCATGACTCATGAGGCATGTAGATAGTGTATAGAGTCTAGACATAGGACACCAACATAGTATGATAGTACAATGATAAAAATAGGAATCAAGTCATCGACCCCCTGAGGATGATCCTCTAATCAATCTACCCCTTTTACGGGTCAAGGGCACTGGCTGTGGCACCACTCTTCCTCTAGAAGCAGTAGGTGGTCGTGGAGGTGGTCCAGATAAGCCTGGGGTGGAACTAGAACCTCCAACTGCTCGAGTAGATGCTGTGGATGAGGGGGAGGTGAATGTGAGCTGTCTCCTCCCAGTCCCAACTGTATGACT
>LPNX011036072.1:101354-120588 GCA_001517045.1 Pseudotsuga menziesii
TTTGCATAGACTGAAGAGAAATGAAGGAAATGGCGAATCATGTGATTGCAGGCCGCATCAACTCCTTGTTTCCCGTGAAGCGTCTCATGAGTGAAAGAACATATGTATGATTGTATATATATTTTGTCACACTCTGAGTTGAATCAATGACTTCCTTGATCCAAGGAAGTTTTCTCATGTCCTCTAGCATCAAATCAATGCAATGGGCAGCACAAGCAGTCCAATACAAGCTTGCATACCTCTCCATAAGCATCCTCCCAGCAGCAACATAACTGGCAGCGTTGTCCGTAATGACTTGGACAACATATTGTGGCCCTATCTCTTGGATAAACTTATCCAACAAATCACATAATAAGCGTGCATCTTTAACATAGGGAGATGCATCGACAGATTTGATAAAAACTGTCCCCCTGGGACAATTGACCAAGAAGTTAATAATGGATCTGCCCTTCCCATCAGTCCATCCATTCGACATAATAGTGCAACCGGTGACCGCCCATGACTGTTTGAGCTCATCTAATCTCCGGGTGCAATCAACCTTCTCCTCATCAAGGAGTCTCCCTCTCAAATCATTATAGGAAGGCCCCCTATAATCTGGACCAATAGCGCCAGCAGCTTCAAACATGGCATGATAGTAGGGGTTGTTTTTGGCGATGTTGAAAGGCACATCACCCCATAGAAAACATTTTGTCACAACTCTATCCGCCTCATCCTTCTCCCTTTGTTTGAGCATGGTTCGAACAGAAGGTTGCCTCGAATGCGATGCCACATAAGGTGAGGCTGAAGAAGGCACAGTGGAATGTGGGGGTTGTGTAGATGAGGAGAAGGAATGCATGTCACTTGTGCCCCCCATGGTTCGTGACTGCGTTCTAGATGCAAGTTCATGTCTGAATTCCTCTTTCTCGTCCCTCTTCTTAGCCATGTCAAGAATGGATTGGTTTGCAATCCGCATCACTTCTGGGGTAACAGCGGGACAAACATCCACTTCATGCCCAGCAATTTTGGCAAGGTGGTATTTCAAGTAGCTAATTCCACCAGAAATATCCTTCCCACATAGTTTGCAATTCAACCTTTGCCGATTATTAGGGTCAATTGGCTGCCCATACTCCCACATTGGATCCAATGGCTTTGGCATTGTGTCCACTGTCACCTATGCCACATTGCCACAACAAACAAACAAAAATGAATCAATTTTAAAATGTTATTCTTTAAAATTTTGATTCTTGAAAACAATGAAATTATTAAAAATTTAAAACATTCAAACTTCAAAGAAATAGGAGGGTGGCCTACTTAAAACCCTATAGGCTATGATTGTAATGGCAAATCTACACCCTACACTAAATCTAAACCTAAACCCTACATTAAATCTACATTAACCAACAAATCTCAAGCAAAATAAAAAATAATGAAAGTTTAAAGTTAAGAATACATACCTGATTAAATGCTATGGAAACTTGATTGCCCCCTTCCTCTCTTGTAGAAAATCGCGCAAGATCGCCCAAGACGCCAGAGCTCCACTTCCTCCAAGCCAAAACGTCCAAATGAATGAAAAAAACCGGTCCGCGGCCTCTTAACGGCGATTTTTTTAAATTTTTACCTAGCAGGGCGATATTTTCGATCGACTCACGATAATATCGGAATATATCGCGATCTATTAAAATATCGCAATTTTTTGAAAGTGTCAGAAAATATCGCGATATATTGGTGGTGATATATCGCCGTCCCCATCAACTCGCGATTTATCACGATGTCGGCGATATATCGCCGATATATGTAACTATGGTTTAATTAACTCAATAAAGAGAATTGGTAACTCAACCTTAATTAGCTTGAAGTTTTTTGTGAATTTGATGTTAACTCTACTTGTCGTTGAAAATTTATTCATTTAGACCAAGGTAGTCAAACTCAGACTCGCAAATACTCGACAGACTCAATGACTTGGATAAGACTCGACAATGACTCGGTGAATACTCAGGAATGAATTAGTGACTCGAATAAGACTCAGCAAAGTATAATTAAAGGGGAGGTCTAGGTTACTTAATCAATTGTAAACTCTATATAAAATAGTGCTCTAACATCTTTATTTATTGCTCCCTTTCTTTCTTCTAGTGTTTGTTGATATTAACCTAAAAACAAGGGCTGCGTACTTCCTCTCGTTTCTCCATATGGTAAAATGACACCTTAGTCTAATTGTTGCACTATATTTTTGGGACACCAAGTTGGACTTCCCATCAGCCCCTCCCAATTTATCTTCTCTTTTGTATAGTCTCCTTCGATAACCTAGTCAATGACTTGATTCCTGTTCGGGTACACAGGGTACTCCCAAAAGACCGAACACCTTCAGCAACTGCTTCACACAAAAAGATCACAGATCAACACACCGATGTTTGTCACGTGGTTAAAACCCTCGAGAGGGAAACAGTCCACGGCCCCAGCCAAATAGCTACTTGGAGCAATTTATTATACAAAAGAAAGAAAGTTACATGAGCTTCTCATAATCGATCAACTAGCCAAGGACCCTCTATGCTCTTTAAATAGAGATCATAGACCAATCAAGTGTTAAGCCACGGATCAATGGTAGGTATGATCTAAGAGAAGTTGAACCGTCAGATCACTTTATGTCTAGAACATATCGTGACCGTCAGATTAGAATATTTACAAATGCATACTAATGCATATTAAAGAAACACACTTTTACCTAACGGATATATTACACAAGTTGATCTTAACTAACTCATAAGTGTCTAAATATCCTAACATCCCCCCTTAAGAACAACTTGGGATAGGATTGAAGGATTTACAGAAGTGACACTATTAGGAGAAGGAAGGAGGCATTAGAGCCTATCCCCCCTTAAGGACACATTCCTGAACCCCTAACATAGACCAAAGTTTAGAAAACTTCGCTTCTGTAAGAGACTCGGTGAAGATGTCTGCAACTTGATCATCTGTAGGGCAATAGAGAACTTCAAAAACACTATCATGAACATTCTGATGAAGTGCATGTGTAGCTTAATGTGTTATTGAAGTTCTCTATTGCCCTACAAATGATCAAGTTGCAGAGATCTTCACCAAGTCTCTTACAGAAGCGAAGTTTTCTAAACTTCGGTCTATGTTAGGAGTTCAGGAATGTGTCCTTGAGGGGAGATAGGCTCTAATGCCTCCTTCCTTCTCCTAATAGTGTCACTTTTGTAAATCCTTCAGATCTGCCGAAATGGGTGTTTCTGGAGCAAACAGAAACGGTTTTCAGTGAAATGAAAACTATTTCCCAATGGAAACAACGCTCCGGACGTAATGGAACAACTCCCATAGGCCAAAAATGCACAGAAATTCTAGAACCAAAAACCCTTTCAAAGTTTCAACAACACTGGTTCCAGATCTTGATCAAAACCGAAAGCGGCTCTTCATAAAAGCTCTGATACCATGTTCGGGTACACAAGATACTTCCAAAGACCGAACACCTTCAGCAACCACTTCACACAAAAAGATCACAGATCAACACATCGATGTTTGTCACGTGGTTAAAACCCCGAGAGGGAAACAGTCCACGACCCTAGCCAAATAGCTACTTGGAGCAATTTATTATGCAAAAGAAAGAAAGTTACATGAGCTTCTCATAATCGATCAACTAGCCAAGGACCCTCTATGCTCTTTAAATAGAGATCATACACCAATCAGGTGTTAAGCCACGGATCAATGGTAGGTATGATCTAAGAGAAGTTGAACCGTTGGATCACTTTATGTCTAGAACATATTGTGACCGTTGGATTAGAATATTTACAAGTGCATACTAAAGAAACACACTTTTACCTAACGGATATATTACACAAGTTGATCTTAACTAACTCCTAAGTGTCTAAATATCCTAACAATTCCTCTAGAAATATGTCTCGAGTAGAGCCCGACTCGAGAATACTCTTCCTAGATAAGTCTAGTCTTTGTGTCATTTTTTCCTTTTCTCATCTCCAATATGTTGGTATTCATTATTGCATCCCATCGACTACAGCTACGGGGACGATAATGCAACATCTTTTGCCATTTGCCTCTTGCCTTGCTACATTCCTTTCTATCGTTTCATCTCACTTCATGCATTTTCTAGATTTTCACTATCATCACTACATATCAAGTCTCGGATTCGTCATTTCATCCCTAGTTTGTCTACCACTTCATTTTTTTACTCATTTCCTGATAATCGATATGGTGGATCTAGTTTCACCATTGCATTGTATTGTAGATTAGGATCGAGCGTGTTTTGCAACAACTTGTATTTCCTTGTGCAGGTTTAGTCAAGAGGAGTGGAACTCTCAAGGAAGCTTGTGGCAACTATTATCCTCAACAAAGAATGCTTGAAATTAGCATCTTCACAACTCAAGGTCAGCTTCTTCCTTGTCCACCTATTTTAATATTCATTTGTTTTAATTAACTCGATAAAGGGAATTGGTAGCTCAACCATAATTAGCTTGAATTTCTTTTATGAATTGGATGCTAATTCTACTTGTTGAAAATTGATTCGATTAAACTAACATATTTAGTTTCGGATTTGACAAATACTCAGATAGCTTTGGAATCAGCCGACCCGATGATTTGGATAATACCAGACAAAGACTCATGAGATACTCGACAAAAAATCAGTGACTACGATAAGTCTCGACAAAGATTAACTAAATAAGAGGTCTAAGTTACTTAATCAATTGTAAACTCAAAGTTCCCTTCCACCTTTTTTTGTTGCTCTCTTTCTTTCATCTAGTGTTTGTTGATATTACCATAAAAATGAGTGGTGAGTACTTTCTCTCCTTTTTCCATATGGTAGAATGATGTCGCACTCTAATTGTTGTGCTATATTGTTGGGACACCAAGGTGGATTTCCCATCATACCCTCCCAATTTATGTTTGATTCTTGCTAGCCTTCTTCGATAAAATAGACAATGACTGGATTCCTCTAGAAAGATAACTCAGGTAGGACTTGACTTGAGAATACTCTTCCTAGATAATTCTAGTAGCTGTGCCCTTTCTTCCTTTTCTCTACTCCAAGATATTAGTATTAATTATCGCATCCCATAGATTGCAGCTATGGGGTCGATGATGCTTCATCTTCTGTGTTTTGCCCCTTCCCTTACTACATTTGCCTTACTATCACCTCATCTCACTTCATGCATTTACTAGATTTGTACTATCCTCACTACATATCAACTGTTAGATTCGTCATTTCAACCCTAGTTTATGTACCACTTCATTTTTTTTACGTTGCTTAATCATCGATATGGTAGATTTAGTTTCATCATTCCATTGCATTATAGATTAGTATCGAGCATGTTTTGCAACAATTTGTATTTTCTTTTGCAGGTTTAGTCAAGATGAGTGGAACTCTCAAGGAAGCTTGTGGCAACTATTATCCTTAACTAAGAATGTTAAAAATCAACATCAACAAAATTAAAGGTGAGTTTCTTCCTTGTCCACCTATTTTAGTCTTCATTTGGTTTAATTTACTCGATAAACGAAAATGGTACCTAACCATAATTAGCTTGACTTTCTTTTGTGAATTTGATGTTAATTCTACTTCTTGTTGAAAATTGATTCGATTAGACCATTGGAGTCAGACTCGGCAAATACTTGACAGACTTGGGACTCAGCAGACTCGATGACTTGGATAAGACTCGACGAATAGTCAGCAAAGACTCGATGAATCGGATAAGAATCGACAAAGAATAATTAAAGGAGAGGCATAAGTTATTTAATCAATTGTAAGCTCTAGTTAAAATAGTTATCTTGCATCTTTGTTTATTGCTCCCTTTCTTTGTTCTAGTGTTTGTTGATATTAACCTAAAAATTAGAGCTGAGTTCTTTCTCTCCTTTCTCCATATGGTAAAATGACGCCTCAGTCTAATTGTTGCACTATATTTTGGGGACAAGTTGGACTTCCCATCAACCCCTCCCAATTTATATTCTCTGCTTGATAGCCTCCTTTGATAACCTAGTGAATGACTGGATTACTCTAGAAAGATGTCTCGGGTAGGGCCCGACTCGAGAATACTCTTCCTAGATAAGTCTAGTATTTGTACCCTTTTTTTATTTTTTCTCCTCGAAGATGTTGGTATTCATTATTGTATCCCATAGCCTGCAGCTATGGAGACGATAATGCAACATCTTCTGCCATTTTCCTCTTGCCTTCCTACATTCCCTTACTATCGCTTCATCTCACTTCATGCATTTACTAGATTTGCACTATCATCACTATATATCAACTCTCGCATTCGTCATTTCAGCCCTAGTTTGTCTACTACGTCATTTTTTTCATTGCTTGATAATTGATATGGTGGATCTAGTTTCATCATTGTATTGTATTGTAGATTAGGATCGAGCATGTTTTGCAGCAACTTGTATTTCCTTGTGCAGGTTTAGTCAAGAGGAGTGGAACTCTCAAGGAAGCTTGTGGCAACTATTATCCTCAACAAAGAATGTTAGAAATCAACTTCAACACAGTTCAAGGTGAGTTTCTTCCTTGTCCTCCTATTTTAGTCTTCATTCGGTTTAATTAACTCTATAAAGGGAATTGGTAACTCAACCATAATTAGCTTGACTTTCTTTTGTGAATTTGATGTTAACTCTACTTCTTGTTGAAAATGTATTTAATTAGACCAATGTAGTCAGACTCGGACTCGCAAATACTTGACAGACTAGGGACTCGACAAACTCAATGACTCAAATAAAACTCAACAAAGACTTGGTGAATACTTGGGAAAGAATCAACGACTCGAATAAGACTCAACAAAGAATAATTAAAGGGGAGGTCTAGGTTACTTAATCAATTGTAAACTCTAATTAAAATAGTGCTCTAACATCTTTATTTATTGCTCCCTTTCTTTCTTCTAGTGTTTGTTGATATTATCCTAAAAACAAGAGTTGAGTAATTTCTCTCCTTTCTCCATATTGTAAAATGACGCCTCAGTCTAATTGTTGCACTGTATTTTTGGGACTCCAAGTTGGACTTCCCATCATCCCCTCCTAATTTATCTTCTCTTCTTTATCCCCTTCTTCGATAAACTAGTCAATGACTAGATACCTCTAGAAAGATGTCTCGGGTAGGGCCCGACTCGAGAATACTCTTCCTAGATAAGTCTAGTATTTGTGTCGTTTTTTCCTTTTCTCTCCTCCAAGATGTTGGTATTCATTATTCCATCCCATAGACTGCAGCTACAGGGACGATAATGCAACATCTTTTGCCATTTGCCTCTTTCCTTCCTACATTCCCTTACTATGGCTTCATCTCCCTTCATGCATTTTCTAGATTTGCACTATCATCACTACATATCAAGTCTCGGATTTGTCATTTAAGCCTTATTTTGTCTACCACTTTTTTTTTTTACTCGTTGCTTGATAATGGATATGGTGGATCTAGTTTCATCATTGCATTGTATTGTAGATTAAGATCAAGTGTGTTTTGCAACAACTTGTATTTCCTTGTGCAGGCTTAGTTAAGAGGAGTGGAACTCTCAAGGAAGCTGGTGGCAACTATTATCCTCAACAAAGAATGTTAGAAATCAACATCTACACAACTCAAGGTGAGTTTCTTCCTTGTCCACCTATTTTAATATTCATTTGGGTCAATTAACTCGACAAGGGGAATTGGAAGCCTAACCATAATTAACTTGACTTTCTTTTATGAATTTGATGCTAATTCTACTTGTTGAAAATTGATTCGATTAAACTAACGTAGTCAGACTCGGACCTGACAAATGCTCGGATTGCTTTGGAATCGACCGACCCGATGATTCAGATAATACCGAACAAGGACTCAATAGATACTCGACAAAATCTCGGTGACTATGATAATTCTCGACAAAGATTAATTAAATGAGAGGTCTAACTTACTCTTATTCAGTGTAAACTCTAATTAAAATAGTTCCCTTCCATCTTTGTCTGTTGCTCTCTTTCTTTCTTCTTCTGTTTGTTGATATTACCATAAAAATGAGTGGTGAGTACTTTCTCTCCTTTCTCCATATGGTAGAATGATGCCTCACTCTAACTGTTGTGCTATATTGTTGGGACACCAAGGTGGATTTCCCATCATACCCGCCCAATTTATGTTTTATTCTTGGTATCCTTCTTCGGTAACATAGACAATTACTGGATTCCTCAAGAAAGATATCTCGCGTAGGGCCCGACTTGAGAATACTCTTCTTAGATAATTATAGTAGTTGTACCCTTTCTTCCTTTTCTCTACTCCAAGATGTTACTATTCATTATCGCATCCCATAGATTGCAGCTATGGGGTCGACGATGCGTCATCTTTTGTGTTTTTTGGCTTCCCTTCCTACATTTTCCTTACTATCACTTCATCTCATTTCATGCATTCACTAGATTTGTACTATCCTCACTTCATAACAATTGTCGATTCATCATTTCAACCCTAGTTTATCTATCACTTCATTTTTTTTTCATTGCTTGATCATCGATATGGTAGATTTAGTTTCATCATTCGATTGCATTATAGATTAGGATCGAGCATGTTTTGCAAAAATTTGTATTTCCTTGCGTAGGTTCATTTAAGATGACTGGAACTCTCAAGGAAGCTTGTGGCAACTATTATCCTCAACTCAGAATGTTAGAAATCAGCATCAACGCAAATAAAGGTGAGTTTCTTCCTTGACCACCTATTTTAGTCTTCATTTGGTTTAATTTACTCAATAAACAAAATTGGTACCTAACCATAATTAGCTTGACTTTCTTTTGTGAATTTGATATTAATTCTACTTGTTGTTGAAAATTAATTCGATTAGACCAATGTAGTCAGACCCAATAAATACTTGACAGACTTGCGACTAAGGAGACTTGATGACATGGATAAGACTCAACGAATCGGATAAGACTTGACAAATATTAATTAGAGGAGAGGTATAAGTTATTTAATCAATTGTAATCTCTAATTAAAATAATCCTCTTGCATCTTTATTTATTGCTCCCTTTCTTTCTTCTAGTGTTTGTTGATATTAACCTAAAACCGAGAGCTTTCTTTCTTTCTCTCCTTTTTTGATATGGTAAAATGACGCCTCAGTCTAATTGTTGCACTATATTTTTGGGACAAGTTGGACTTCCCATCAATCCCTCCCAATTTATCTTCTCTTCTTGATCGCCTCCTTTGATAACCTAGTTAATGACTGGATTCCTCTAGTCAGATGTCTCGGGTACGGCTCGACTCAAGACTATTCTTCATAGATAAGTCTAGTATTTGTGCCCTTTTTATTTTCTCTCCTCCAAGATGTTGGTATTCATTATTGTATCCCATAGACTGCAGCTATGGTGACGGTAATGCAACATCTTCTACCGTTTGCATGTTGCCTTCCTACATTCCCTTACTATCGCTTCATCTCACTTCATGCATTTACTATATTTGTACTATCATCACTACATATCAACTCTTGGATTCCTCATTTCAGCCATAGTTTGTCTACCACTTCATTTTTTTTCGTTGCTTGATAATCGATATGGTGGATCTAGTTTCATCATTGCATTGTATTGTAGATTAGGATTGAGTGTGTTTTGCAGCAACTTGTATTTCCTTGTGCAGGTTTAGTCAATAGGAGGTGAACTCTCAAGGAAGCTTGTGGCAACTATTATCCTCAACAAAGAATGTTAGAAATCAACTTCAACATAATTCAAGGTAAGTTTCTTCCTTGTCCACCTATTTTAGTCTTGATTTGGTCTGATTAACTCGATAAAGGGAATTGGTAACTCAACCATAATTACCTTGAATTTATTTTGTAATTCAAGGGAATTGGTAACTCTACTTGTTGTTAAAAATTTATTCAATTAGACCAATGTAGTCACAATTGGACTCACAAATACTCGACAGACTTGGGACTCGATAGACTCAATTACTTGGATAAGACTCGGTGAATACTTGGGAAAGAATCAGCGTCTCAAATAAGACTCATCAAAAACTAATTAATGGGGAGGTCTAGGCTACTCAATCAATTTTAAAGTCTAATTAAAATAGTGCTCTAACATCTTTATTTATTGCTCCCTTTCTTTCTTCTATTGTTTGTTGTTATTAACCTAAAAACGAGAGCTGAGTACTTTCTCTTGTTTCTCGATATGGTAAAATGATGCCTCAGTCTAATTGTTGCACTATATTTTTGGGACACCAAGTTGGACTTCCCATCAGCCCCTCCCAACTTATCTTCTCTTCTTTATAGCCTCCTTTGATAACCTAGTTAATGACTGGATTCCTCTAGAAAGATGTCTCGGTTAGGGCCCGACTCGAGAATAATCTTCCTAGATAAGTCTAGTTTTTGTGTTGTTTTCTCCTTTTCTCCCCTCCAAGATGTTGGTATTCATTATTGCATCCCATAGACTGCAACTACGATGACGATAATGCAACATCTTCTGCCATTTGCCTCTTTCCTTCCTACATTCCCTTACTATCGCTTCATCTCACTTCATGCATTTTCTAGATTTGCACTATCATCACTACATATCAAGTCTCAGATTTGACATTTCAGCCCTAGTTTGTGTACCACTTCATGTTTTTACTCTTTGCTTGATAACCGATATGGTGGATCTAGTTTCATCATTGCATTGTATTGTAGATAAGGATCGAGCGTGTTTTGCAACAACTTGTATTTCCTTGTGCAGGTTTAGTCAAAAGGAGTGGAACTCTCAAGGAAGCTTGTGGCAACTATTATCCTCAATAAAGAATGTTAGAAATCAACATCTACACAACTCAAGGTGAGTTTCTTCCTTGTCCACCTATTTTAATCTTCATTTGGCTTAATTAACTCGACAAAGGGAATTGGTAGCTCAACCATAATTAGTTTGACTTTCTTTTATGAATTTTAGCTAATTCTACTTATTGAAAATTGATTCAATTAAACAAATGTAGTCAGACTTAGACCTGACAAATACTCGGATGGCTGTGGAATCAGTCCACCCGACGATTCGGATAATACCAGACAAAGACTCAACAGATACTCGACAAAGATTAATAAAATGAGAGGTCTAAGTTACTTGATCAATTCTAAACTCTAATTAACTTAGTTCCCTTCCATCTTTGTTTGTTGCTCTCTTTCTTTCTTCTACTGCTTGTTTATTTTATCATTAAAATGAGTGGTGAGTACTTTCTCTCCTTTCTCCATATGGTATAATGATGCCTCACTCTAATTGTTGTGCTTTATTGTTGGGACACCAAGGTGGATTTCCCATCATACCCTCCCAATTTATGTTTTATTCTTGGTAGCCTTCTTCAGTAACATAAATAATGACTCGATTCCTCTAGAAAGATATCTTAGGTAGGGCCTGACTTGAGAATACTCTTCCTAGATAATTCTAGTAGTTGTTCCCTTTCTTCCTTTTCTCTACTCGAGGATGTTAGTATTCATTATCGGATCCCATAGACTGCAACTTTGAGGTCAATGATGCATCATCTTCTGTGTTTTGCCTCTTCCCTTCCTACATTTTCCTTACTATCACCTCATCTCACTTCATGCATTCACTATATTTGTACTATCCTCACTACATATCAACTTTCGGATTTGTCATTTCAACCCTAGTTTATCTACCAATTCATTTTTTTTCTTTGCGTGATCCTCGATATGGTAGATTTAGTTTCATCATTCCATTGCATTATGGAATAGTATCGAGCATGTTTTGCAACAATTTGTATTTCTTTGTGCAGGTTCAATCAAGATGAGTGGAACTCTCATGGAAGCTTGTGGCAACTATTATCCTCAACTAAGGATGTTAGAAATCAACATCAACACAATTAAAGGTGAGTTTCTTCCTTGTCCACCTATTTTAATCTTCATTGGGTTTAATTTACTCCATAAAGGGAATTGGTACCTAACCATAATTAGCTTGACCTTCTTTTGTTAATTTGATGTTGATGTTAATTTGATGTTAAAATTGATTCGATTAGAGCAATGTAGTTAGACTCGAGAAATACTCGATAGACTTGGGACTCAATAGACTCGATGACTTGGATAAGACTTGACAAAGACTAATTCGAGGAGAGGTATAAGTTATTTAATCAATTGTAAGCTCTAATTAAAATAGTGCCCTTGCATCTTTGTTTATTGCTCCCTTTCTTTCTTCTAGTGTTTGTTAATATTAACCTAAAAATGGGAGCCGAGTTCTTTCTCTCCTTTCTCCATATGACAAAATGATGCCTCAGTCTAATTTTAGCACTATATTTTTGGGAGAAGTTGGCCTTCCCATCAACCCCTCCCAATTTATCTTCTCTTCTTGATAGCCTCCTTTGATAACCTAGTCAATGACTGAATTCCTCTAGAAAGATGTCTCGGGTAGGGCCCGAATCGAGAATAGTTGTCCTAAATAACTCTAGTATTTGTGCTATTTTTTTATTTTCTCTACTGCAAGATGTTGGTATTCATTATTGTATCCCATAGATTGCAGCTATAGGGACGATAATGCAACATCTTTTGCCATTTTCCTCTTGCCTTCCTCCATTCCCTTGCTATCGCTTCATCTCACTTCATGCATTTACTAGATTTGCACTATCATCACTACATATCAACTCTCGGATTCGTCATTTCAGCCCTAGTTTGTCTACCACTTCATTTTTTTTCGTTGCTTGATAATCGATATGGTGGATCTAGTTTCATCATTGCATTGTATTGTAGATTAGGATCAAGCGTGTTTTGCAACAACTTGTATTTCCTTGTGCAGGTTTAGTCAAGAGGAGTGGAACTCTCAAGGAAGCTTGTGTCAACTATTATCCTCAACAAAGAATGTTAGAAATCAACTTCAACACAATTTAAGGTGAGTTTCTTCCTTGTCCACCTATTTTATTATTCATTTGGTTTAATTAACTCGATAAAGGGAATTGGTAACTCGACCATAATTAGCTTGACTTTCTTTTGTGAATTTGATGTTAACTCTATTTGTTGTTGAAAATTTCTTCAATTAGACCAATGTTGTCAGACTCGGACTCGCAAGTACTCGACAGACTTGGGACTTGGCAGACTCAATGACTCGGATAAGACTCGACAAAGATTTGGTGAATACTTGGGAAAGAATCAACAACTAGAATAAGACTTAGAAAAGAGTAATTAAACAGGAGGTCTATGTTACTTAATTAATTGTAAACTCTAATTAAAATAATGCTCTAACATCTTTATTTATTGCTCCCTTTCTTTCTTCTAGTGTTTGTTGTACCTAAAAACGAGAGCCGAGTACTTTCTTTCCTTTCTCCATATGGTAAAATGATGCCTCCGTCTATTTGTTGCACTATATTTTTGGGACTCCAAGTTGGACTTCCCATTAGCCCTTTCCAATTTCTCTTCTCTTCTTTACAGCCTTCTTTGATAACCTAGTCAATGACTAGATTCCTCTAGAAAGATGTCTCAAGTAGGGCCGGACTCGAGAATACTCTTCCTAGATAAGTCTAGTATTTATGTTGTTTTTTTCTTTTCTCTCCTCCAAGATGTTGGTATTCATTATTGTATCCCATAGATTGCAGCTAAAGGGACGATAATGCAACATCTTGTGCCATTTGCCTCTTGCCTTCCTACATTCCCTTACTATCGCGTCATCTCACTTCATGCATTTTCTAGATTTGCACTATCATCACTACATATCAAGTCTCGAATTCGTCATTTCAGCCCTAATTTGTCTACCACTTCATTTTTTTACTCGTTGCTTGATAATCGATATGGTGGATCTAGTTTCATCATAACATTTATTGTAGATTAGGATCGAGTGTGTTTTGCAACATCTTCTATTTCCTTGTGCAAGTTTAGTCAAGAGGAGTGGAACTCTCAAGGAAGCTTGTGGCAACTATTATCCTCAACAAAGAATGTTAGAAATCAACATCTACACAACTCAAGGTGAGTTTCTTCCTTGTCCACCTATTTTATTCTTTATTTGGTTTAATTAACTCAACAAAAGGACTGGTAGCCTAACCATAATTAGCTTGACTTTCTTTAATGAATTTGATGGTAATTCTACTTGTTGAAAATTGATTCGATTAAACTAACGTAGTCAGCCTCGGACTTGACAAATACTTGGATGGATTTGAAATCGGTTGGCCCGACGATTCGGATAATACCAGACAAAGCCTCAACAGATACTCGACAAAAATTCGGTGACTACGATAAGTCTCGAGAAAGATTAATTAAATGAGAGGTCTAAGTTAGTTAATCAATTGTAAACTCTAATTACAACAATACCCTTCTATCTTTGTTTGTTGCTCTCTTTCTTTCTTCTAGTGTTTGTTGATATTACCATAAAAATGAGTGGTGAGTACTTTTTCTCTTTTCTTCATATGGTCGAATGATGCCTCACTCTAATTGTTGTGCTATATTGTTGGGACACCAAGGTGGATTTCCTGTCATACCCTCCCAATTTATGTTTTATTCTTTGGTAACATAGACAATGACTGGATTCCTCTAGAAAGATTTCTAGGGTAGGGCCCGACTTGAGAATACTCTTTTTAGATAATTCTAGTAGTTGTGCCCTTTCCTCTGTTTCTCTACTCCAAGATGTTAGTATTCATTAGCGCATCCCAGGGACTGCAGCTGTGGGGTCGATGATGCATCATCTTCTGTGTTTTTCCTCTTCCCTTCGTACATTTTCCTTACTATCACCTCATCTCATTTCATGCATTCACTAGATTTGTATTATCCTTGCTACACATCAACTGTCAAATTCGTCATTTCAACCCTAGTTTATCTAGCACTTCATTTTTTTTCGTTGCTTGATCATCTGTATGGTAGATTTAGTTTCATCATTTTATTGCATTATAGATTAGTATAGAGCATGTTTTTCAACAATTTGTATTTCCTTGTGTAGGTTTACTCAAGATGACTGGAACTCTCAAGGAAGCTTGTGGCAACTATTATCCTCAACAAATACTCGGTGAATAATCAACAAAGACTCGACTTATAGGATAAGACTCAACAAATACTAATTAGGGGAGAGGTATAAGTTATTTAATCAATTGTAAGCTCTTATTAAAATAGTGCTCTTGCATCTTTGTTTATTGCTTCCTTTCTTTCTTCTAGTGTTTGTTGATATTTACCTAAAAACGAGAGCCGAGTTCTTTCTCTCCTTTCTCGATATGGTAAAATGGAGCCTTAGTCTAATTGTTGCACTATATTTTTGGGACAAGTTGGAGTTTCCATCAACCCCTCCCAATTTATCTTCTCTTCTTGATAGCCTCCTTTGATAACCTAGTCAATGATTGGATTCCTCTGGAAAGATGTCTCAAGTAGGGCCCGACTCGAGAATAGTCTTCCTAAATAGGTCTAGTATTTGTGCCCTTTTTTAATTTTCTCTCCTCCAAGATGTTGGTATTCATTATTGTATCCCATAGACTGCATCTATGGGGACGATAATGCAACATCTTTTGCCATTTGCCTCTTTCCTTCCTACATTCCCTCACTATTGCTTCATCTCACTTCATACATTTACTAGATTTGCACTATCATCACTACATATCAACTCTCAGATTCATCATTTAAGCCCTAGTTTGTCTACCACTTCTTTTTTTTTGGTTGGTTGATAATCGATATGGTGGATCTAGTTTGATCATTGCATTGTATAGTAGATTAGGATTGAGCGTGTTTTGCAACAACTTGTATTTCCTTGTGCAGGTTTAGTCAAGAGGAGTGGAACTCTCAAGGAAGCTTGTGGCAACTATTATCCTCAACGAAGAATGTTAGAAATCAACTTCAACACAATTCAAGGTGAGTTTCTTCCTTGTCCAGCTATTTTAGTCTTCATTTGATTTAATTAACTCGATAAAGGGAATTGGTAACTCAACCATAATTAGCTTGACTTTCTTTTGTGAATTTGATGTTAACTCTACTTGTTGTTGAAAATTTATTCAATTATAGACCAATGTAGTCAAACTCGAACTCGCAAATACTCGACAGACTTTAGACTCAGCAGAGTCAATGACTCGGATAAGACTTGGTGAAGACTTGGGAAAGAATTTGCGACTCGAATAACACTCTGCAAAGACTAATTAAAGGGGAGGTCTAGGTTACTTAATCAATTGTAAACTCTAATTAAAATAGTGCTCTAACATCTTTATTTATTTCTTCCTTTCTTTCTTCTAGTGTTTGTTGATATTAACCTAAAAACGAGAGCTGAGTACTATCTCTCCTTTCTCCATATGGTAAAATGACGCCTCAGTCTAATTGTTGGACTATAATTTTGGGACACCAAGTTGGACTTCCCATCAGCCCCTCCCAATTTATCTTCTCTTCTTTATAGCCTCCTTTGATAACCTAGTCAATAACTGGATTCCTCTAGAAAGATGTCTCGGGTAGGTCCCGACTCGAGAATACTCTTCCTAGATAAGTCTAGTATTTGTGTCGTTTTTTCGTTTTCTCTCCTCTAAGATGTTGGTATTCCTTATTGCATCCCATAGACTGCAGCTACGGGGACGGTAATGCAACATCTTCTGCCGTTTACCTCTTGCCTTCCTAGTTCTCTTACTATCGCTTCATCTCACTTCATGCATTTTCTAGATTTGCACTATCATCACTACATATCGAGTCTCAGATTCGTCATTTCAGTCCTAGTTTGTCTACCACTTCATTTTCTTACTCATTGCTTGATAATCGATATGGTGGATTTAGTTTCATCATTGCATTGTATTGTAGTTTAGGATCGAGCGTGTTTTGCAACAAATTGTATTTCCTTGTGCAGGTTTAGTCAAGAAGAGTCGAACTCTCAAGGAAGTGTGTGGCAAATATTGTCCTCAACAAAGAATGTTAGAAATCAACATCTTCACAACTCAAGGTAAGTGTTATCACATATATAGTAGCCGGGCTACCATATTCTATTTTTCAGATACAATACATTTTTCAGCCAGATATCTTACATATGAGATGCTGAGATGAGCAGTTTTGATGGATCATTATTTTATTTGTGGACTAGTGTACTCTCCCATGTCAGGACTAAGTCTCAAGACACCCAGATTTGATGACCGATGTAGCCATTTAGTCATTACAGAGCAGTTATTGATGCCCAGTTTTATAACAGTGCTTTCTCATTGGACAGATGATGTTACAGATCGATTATATGCATGATTATGACTCAGCTTTTATTATAATGTGTTATGGTTATCATTGCTCTTATACTCATCTTTGTGACATCTTTGTAAGAAACTCAAGGAAGCTTGTGGTAACTATTATCCTTAACAAAGAATGTTAGAATTCAACTTCAACACAATTCAAGGTGAGTTTCTTCCTTGTCCACTTATTTTAGTCTTCATTTGGTTTAATTAACTTGATAAAGGGAATTGGTAACTCAACCATAATTAGCTTGACTTTCTTTTGTGAAGTTGATGTTAACTCTACTTGGTGTTGAAAATTTATTCAATTAGACCTATGTAGTCAGACTTGGATTCGCAAATACTCGATAGACTTGGGACTCGACATACTCAAAGACTCAGATACCTAACAAAGACTCGGTGAATGCTTGGGAAAGAATCAGTGACTTGAATAAGTCTCAGTAAAGACTAATTAAAAGGGAGGTCTTGGTTACTTAATCAATTGTAGACTCTAATTAAAATAATGCTCTAACATCTTTATTTATTGCTCCCTTTCTTTCTTCTAGTGTTTGTTGATTTTAACCTAAAAATGAGAGATGAGTACTTTCTCTCCTTTCACCATATGGTAAAATGACGCCTGAGTCTAATCGTTGCACTATATTTTTGGGACACCAAGTTAGACTTCCCATCAACCCCTCCCAATTTATCTTTTCTTCTTTATAGTCTCCTTCTTTAACCTAGTCAATGACTGGATTCCTCTAGAAAGATGTCTCGGGTAGGGCCCGACTTGAGAATACTCTTCCTAGATAAGTCTAGTATTTGTGCCGCTTTTTTCTTTTCTCTCCTCCAAGATGTTGGTATTGATTATTGCATCCCATAGACTGTAGCTACGGGGACAATAATGCAACATCTTCTGCCATTTTCCTCTTGCCTTCCTACATTCCTTTACTATCGCTTCATCTCACTTCATGCATTCTCTATATTTGCACTATCATCACTACATATCAAGTCTCAGATTCGTCATTTCAGCCCTAGTTTGTCTAACACTTCATTTTTTTACTTGTTGCTTGATAATCGATATAATGGATCTTGTTTCATCATTGCATTGTATTGTAGATTAGGATTGAGCGTGTTTTCCAAATAATTGTATTTCCTTGTGCAGGTTTAGTCAAGAGGAGTGGAACTCTCAAGGAAGCTTGTGGCAAATATTATCCTCAACAAAGAATGTTAGAAATCAACATCTACACAACTCAAGGTCAATTTCTTCCTTGTCGTGACCAATTTTAATCTTCATTTGGTTTAATTAACTCGAGAAAGGGAATTGGTAGCTCAACCACAATTAACTTGACATTCTTTTATGAATTTGATGCTAATTCTACTTGTCGAAAATTGATTCAATTAAACTAATGTAGTAAGAGTCAGACCTCAAAAATACTCGGATGGATTTGGTATCGGGGGACCCGACGATTTGGATAATACAAGACAAAGACTAAGCTAATACCTGAGAAAAACTTGGTGACTACGATAAGTCTCGAAAAAGATTAATTTAATGAGAGGTCTAAGTTACTTAATCAATTCTAAACTCTAATTAAAATAGTTCCCTTCCATCTTTGTTTGTTGCTCTCTTTCTTTCTTCTAATGTTTGTTGATATTACCATAAAAATGAGTGGTCAGTACTTTCTCTCTTTTTTCCATATGGTAGAATGATGCCTCACTCTAATTATTGTGCTATATTGTTGGGACACCAAGGTGGATATCCCATCATACCCTCCCAATTTATGTTTTATTCTTGGTAGCCTTCTTTGGTAACATAGAAAATGACTGGATTTCTCTAGAAAGATATCTCGGGTAGGGCTCGACTTGAGAATACTCTTCCTGGATAATTCTAGTAGTGGTGCCTGTTGAGGCCTGAAAATTCGCAGGCGGCAACAGTAAGGGATTCTCCCCAATCAGCGTTCCCAACTAGCCCGCTGACTGTTTGGTATAGGGAATCCGTCCGGTTTGCGGTCCGGCTACCGTAGGTCAAAGTAACAAACAAAGGCTTTACCGATTGCGGCCCGGCCCACCGAGTTTTTTGTATTTTAACTTAATATGCAATGCATATGCCTATCTAAACCATGTAGGGTGATAAGGATGCCGGGAACCACACAATGTGCTGCGCAGGTTCTTACCTCTCGTCTTATGTTCACAACATCTAAACCACATATGCAGCTATGAACT
>LPNX011036092.1:0-46569 GCA_001517045.1 Pseudotsuga menziesii
CTGTGCTTGCCCCCAAGGTCACACCTCTCCCACTTTCTCAAGTGAGGAGACAGCTTTCGGAAGATTTATGCTGCTGGTGTGCAATCGGCGGACAACATTACTCAAGGAGGTGCAACGACTGGAGAAGATGGACCACAACCACAAGTGTGATTGGTTGGCAAGAAGAAAGAACATTTTGATATCGCAACCAAGAGAGATACCTTTTTCGAAGCTCGCGAGGAACTTAGAAGAAATCCTAGTAAGACACCTATTTTTGGCATGCCTTCTTCTTTTGATTCTTCACTGTAAGCTAGACCATCACAGAAGTATGGTACCTTAAAAAAGTTCTTCGAGATTTGTTTATGCCTGGAAATATATCCCAATGCTCTAGTTGAGATCAAGAAGTTTCTCCACCATCCGGATAGAGACTTACAGGACTCCATGGTAAATTATTTATATAAGAAAAAGATGGGTAAGGAAATGTGGATGAACATCCAGGTTAGGGACTACGAAGTTGATTCAGTTATTTTGGATCTTGGGTTAGATGTGAATATCCTAACGAAATAGACATGGAAGAAGATGGGGGAGCCAAAACTTGGTTGGCCCCCAATGCAGCTGTGATTGGCTAATAAGGCCAAATTTCAACCAATAGACCGTGTGTTGAATCTGGTCGTAGATGTCAAAGGTACGAGGACTCGTTATGATTTCAATGTAATCAAATTCATTGATGGAGGGGGCTCCTATCCCACACTGCTAGGGATTGGATGGGCCAATGACAGCATGGTCATGATAAATTTTAAGAAGCGGTTGATGACATTTGAGAACCAAGATATCTGAGTCATCGCCCTTATCTATCCTAATGAAGGAAGGGGATATATTGAACCTGCCAAAGTTGATGTTGTTAGAGGATAGGATCACATTTACATTATTATTGAGGATTACATCCATCCTATTGCTGATGGATAACTGGGTTGGTGCAACGCTAGCTCTGCATCCTCTGATTCTGATGATGTGCTAGAAAATTAGCAAAATCAGATGCATGAAGTATCACTCAAACAATGTGGCTTGATCACACAGACGCTAGACCATGCCTCGACTGAAATCATTGATTTGTCGATATATGAAGGACTATCAGAACTATCTAGGTTCCTTGAGGAGTTTGAAGGGAAGGTATCTAAACCTCAACGCTTATTGGAATTAGGAGAAGCATTGAAGGACACTCGAGCATGCTGGTGGGGAGTTCATATGAAGACCATTCATGAATGGGCATAGTGTCAATGGTTGATGACTGTGCACTTCAAATATCTAGAGGTATATCACACTGAGAGAGATGATGGGATGAATAAACCTTGTAGTCATCAAAGGGAATCCTAGAAGCAATGGGAATCGTGACCCAAGGATGAGTGGCTCCATGCTTTTATTCACACATTGGATGAAATGCCAAGGTCTTGGTACATATCAGTTGAGCTGCATAGAGAAATAAACACTTGGGAGGAGTTGACTGTCTTCTTTGCACATACCTTTGGTTTTTTAGATGCTAATGTAGAGGTTAACAATGCACTACGGATCATTCAGGACATAGTTCTAAAAATTGACCCAGTCGCATATCCTGTGGACCCACATGTGCATTTCCACATGCAATCGATGATGGAATGCTACAACCTATATAGCGAGCCAAAAGATGATGATGATGAATTATGCAATATTAATATTCCAGAGTCTAAAGGAAGTCAGGATGTCGCAACACCAGATGTGTCGATGGATCCCATGACTTAACCGTTGAATATTAAGTTAACATTGGGATGGAGGAGAATACGAAATTTGCCAATATTTGGGACTAATAGGATGAGGAGACTATGGAAAAGATCACAGATCTATTGCATGAGTTTTAAGACTTGTTCCCAACAAAATTCTCACAAATGAAGGGGATATTGGGTGACCTAGGGGAAATGAAAATCCCATTAAAACCAGATGCAAAACCACTGTGACAGAGGCCATATCAGCTGAATCCACGATATAAAGAACGGTTCAAGGTTGAACTTGATCGGATTGTAGATGCAAGGATTATTGATCCTATTGAAGAATCAAAATGGATAATTCCTAGGTGGTTCAAGATAAGAATACTGGGAATTCTGAATCTGTGTCGATCTAAGGAAGCTAAATGATGCTTGCATGCATGATCCCTTTCCAACACCATTCATGGATGAGTTTCTTGAGGGAGTAGGTGGTCAATAAATGTATTCTTTCACAAATGGATTTTTTGGGTATCACGAGATCAGAATTGCAAAGGAATAACACCACAAAACCACATTTGTCACTGAATGGGGTTGCTTTCAATACATTGTAATGCCCTTTGGGCTCAAGAATCCTTCTGTGGTATTCTCTCCAGTTGTCATTGCTGCATTTAAAGATTTTATTAAAAAAATTCTGCAAGTATATATGGATGACTGGACAGTCTACGAATTGATCAAGGATCACTTGGAAAACCTTCGCTTAATCTTAGAGAGGTGTCAACATCACCATATCACATTGAATTCAAAGAAGTGTATCTTCTATGCACCATTCATGACAGTTTTGGGTCATATCATTTGTAAGCAAGGGATTTTAGTTGATCCAACAAAGATTGCACTCATTCTGAGCATGCCAGCACCTACAAATAAGAAGATGCTTTGCACGACACTGGGACGCACTGGGTTCTATCACAAAATTATCTGTGGTTATGTTGCGGTTACTGCCCCCATGGAGAAAATGTTAAAGAAGTATTTCACATTCATATGGAGCTAGGAGTGTCAAAATAGCTTCGACACATTGAAGGCCAATATGGGTTCAACACTCATACTTGTGTTCCCCAATTGGACTAAGGAGTTTCATGTCCATGTCGATGCCTCATCCGCTGCACTGGGAGTTGTACTCACGCAATCAGGAGAAGGAGATATGGATCACCCAATTTCCTTTCTTAGAAGGAAGTTATCCTTTACTTAGAAAAATTATATGACTACAGAAAGAGAGGGGTTGGAAATGGTATATGTACTGCAGAATTTCAGGCACTATCTCTTAGGCGGTCACTTCAAAATGTTCACTGACCATTCAGCTTTGAAATATTTAGTTAATAAGCTATGTTGGGGGGTAAGATCTGTCACTAGCTACTTCTCTTTTAGGAATTTGATTTCAAAATAATAGTGAACCCAGGAAGCCTGAATGCTGGTCCCAAGCACCTATCCCACATAGAAATTGTTGGGGCGTGCACCTTAACGGTCCTTAACTTTGGTAACTCCGCGGTTTTTGTGGAAGCCTGTAAGCGGAGTTACGACTCAAAATAGTCTTAGGGGTGTTGGGGTTGAGTCAAAGCCCTCTTTTTGTAATTAACCCATGGTTTAAGTCCAGGGTTTAGGTTTTGGGATTCCCATGGTTTAAGCCCATGGTTTTGTAATAAGTGCACTGTATAAATAAGCACTCTTGTAAATGAGTCAGGTTAGGCTTTTGATTTAAGATGAATTGATGTGAAGTTAAGGCCTGGTTTTGTAAGAAAGGTTAAGTCCTAGCTGTGTGCGTGGACGACCTCTGCAACTGTGTGCACAGAGGGTTTTTGGGTGATTAAGAAGATCTGCAGTTGTGTGCGTAGAGGACTGCAGCTAAGTCCGTAGCTTGAGGACTTGAAGGGATCTGCAGCTGAGTGCGCAGATCAGAACTGTGGTTTTTGTAAAGAGTTGAATAAACATAGTTCTGTGGACGTAGCCCCTACACTGGGGGTGAACCATGTTATATCTTTTTTTTTGGTTCTTTTGTGTTGTGTCTGTTATGTTCTTTTATGCATTGATAAGTAAATAACTGATAAAGTAAGATCACTGCTAAATACTAACTTCACTGTGAATTCCTAGTAAAGGGTTGAGCAAGTCACTGTTTGTTTATCTAACTGTGAAGTTATATATGTGAATGTCGAATATCTGTGTTGTATGATTATAAGTTATTAAAGGCTAAAGGTACAGCAATATCCCTCTTCTGCTTGCAGAAACCTAGTTCTGTAGCACCCCATAGCTGTTTCGGGTGAGACTGCAACCTGTTCCCAGGTTGTTACTGAAAGGGCCTGTTGCCGCCTTTCACACACTTGGGTCACGTGGCAAAAATATTCAAGCCACTCGGTGTGTCCTTGGGGGAAAGTCTCGAGTCAAGGCTATCACCTTGTTCTTGACTCCTCCGTTTAGGCTCAACTCCTAATGAAGCCAAGGGGGGTAGACCCTATTAAGTTACAAAGGATGATTTCTTAGTGTGGTGATGTCAAACTGAATCAGTTATTTAGGAGTTTGAATATTTTAACTATAAACAATTTAAAGATGACAAGATACGAAGATAAACACACGAAAGCACAAAGCTGATACACAATATATATATATAAAGCAAAAAATGATCAGTGCCTTAGAATGGAGTCAAATCAAAATGATCAATGTGCTTACATGTGCTCAGAGTGAATGTTTTGTGATTGCATCTTGGTATGTTTTAAGTTAAAATTGAAGTATGAATTGATTAAATTAGGCTAAGGGGGGACTCCAGATATACCCGAGAGTACTTGGAGTATGTCCAAAACTAAACCTTCACGGCTACCCGCAAGGAATATGTGGGCTGAAATGGAGTCTCTAGGGCTGTTGTTCGTAACGCACCCATTAGGGTGTGACAAAGATCAATGCCCCAAGGTCGCTTTTCAGAAATTCCCGCTTCCTTTGGGTATTTTGCCACCGTAAAGGTTTGATGGAGGTGTTGGATTTTCACCTAATGGTTTGTCAATTGGGGAGGGTGAATCCTAATTATACTAGTCACCCAAGTGCTTTTGATACAGCTTGACTGATCGGATGAACCGCAGCCAAGTGTAGAGCATACACACTGGAGTCTTGTCGATTTTAGTAAGTTTTAAACTGGATGTTCTTGTTTAAAAGAAAAGCCTCCAAGAACCTCTTTCGATCCAAGTGGATCTCAATCGGGGAATCGAGGAGGGGTTAATTTTAAATTGTTGATAAAAAAAAGATGAAAAAATAAAACAACTGCACAAATCTGGTTTTCTGATTAATCCTACCATGAATCTCTTTCCCTTTGCGGGTCACTAGAGAAATCGTGGGGTAAATATTATGATTACTTTCAAATGTAAGATATGGAGTATGGAATTAAAAACAAGATCAAGTATACTACCCTACAAATCAGATCAATTCTAGTGAAAAATAAATAAGCAGAAAATGACAAAAATGGCACCGATGCGAATCCCCCAAGGGGGATGGGGAATGGGCTCGAAAGAGCCTATTCAAAGAATGATTTTATTATAGTGGTTACAATATCAAAGCAATGATAAATAATAACTTTCTTGGTCCTTATACAGGCTGTAACCAAGATCTTGCAGCTATACAAAAATTTTACAAATTTTGTGACAAAAGAGACACCCCTGGGGGGATTTGAGTGCTCCAAAAGCCACTTTGGACAGTACATTCCTTTCTTCTCTATCAAACCTGATAAAGGATAGTAAGTGTGTTAGAATAAAAAATGCCCGAAAGCACTTTAAGAGTACCTTTGGGTCAGCCTACTTTATCTCAAAAAATAATGAAATTAAACTAGCTAAACCGACGAAAAAAGGAACCAAGGAAAGCAAGCTTTGCTTGGGATCTTGGCTTGATGTTTGTGCAGCCAATTAAAATGCACTAATATTGCAGAATATTGAGTTTTATCATTCAGCAAATGAAACTACCTTAACAGCAAGCTATGAATTTTCACTAAATTGCTTGCGAAAATAAGGTACTTTTAGCTAGATCTCTTGAAATTGAACTTTATGTGCAAAATGAAACTAAGATCTAGAAATTGGAAGGGATATTGATAATTATATCTATGTGCTTTTTTCTTGATGACATAGATAAGATTAATAAGAAACCTTTAAAGTAACCAGTTTCAGGAAAGTTTAATAATTTTTAAAGGAGAGAAAGGTGCTTGTTGTTGAAGCAGATCTGCAGAGGGAACTTGGTAGAGAAGCACTGAGGGGCACGATCTTAGAAATATCTGATAGAAATCAATGGAATCAAACCTAAAACATATATCTTCTAGCCACGGTAAACCTGTAAGCTACAACACAACTCCTGTAGACAAAACAATCAGATCTAAAGATACATATGAGAAAGGGATGATACAGTATGCAAATAACCTTATTTAACATACATGTATTAACTCATTCAAACATATGCAGCAAATAGAAATTAAGTAAGCTTACTTACAATGATCTATCCTTATGATTTCAGAAACCACTCAGGCAGACAATAATTAAGTGCAAAAAATTGGAAAAATAGCAATTTCACCTCGAATGCAGCAAGACAATGACAATCCACACATGAAAGGTACTCCACAATTGAGCCTCCAAAGATTCTCTTTATTTCAACAAATGAAAATTAGTACACAGTTACAATGGCAAGCCCTTTAGTCTAGCTCTAACTAGCTTGGAAGAGGGAGCCTCCAGCAGGATATATACAATTTGCAGGCCATCTAGCCCAGGGGGGGCGCAATTCCTCATGGAATCAACTGAAATCAACTGATGGAGAGTTCATCAACGCACAACTGAAGCTGGAATGAGCCTACTTGTCAACCAGGGGCCTGATGTGGCTAACACATCAACCCATACACTGACACATCAGCCCAAAACTCATCCAGATCAGCCAAAACGTGTTGAGGAGAGAGGGAGGGTGAAATTCCCCATAAAGGATGCTCAAGATCAACTCTGGATCTGATTTGATCACCTCATTCAGTCAAGGATTTGTCAGATAAAGTCAATATGCTTCAAATCTGACTGATTTCAATCAAATCAGCTAAGTATCCATTGATTTATTGATTTTGGATTTGCTCCATTATTCATCAATTTATTAATTTAAATAATCAATAATTGATTTTTGGGGCTTTCTGACCTGATTGATGGAAGATCACCCAAAACTAGGAAACAGTGGGTCCATGGGTTTACATAGTGCTCTTAGCTTGAAAATGAGCACCTACATGACTGAAACTAATTATTTGATCCACTTTTATTACAAAATCAATTTTTCCAATTAAACTATTAACAAATAGCCTATGTTTTGGAAAAATTAAATTTTAATAAAAAACACTGAAAAAACTAAAAAATTGAAAAATTGAAACACACCTAGGGGGACTTAGACATGTTCATATGACTCAAAAATGATGTATAACATGCTTATACATTGACACATAGACTCTAGTAAACTCAATAGGCCCAAATTCCAAGCCGACCACCCCAACTTTGGAGGTATGGAGTGAAAAACTCAGAAATTATCAGTCGTTTATTCAACAGCCAATAATAACCAAGAAAAAAAACACCCTGGGCTGATCGGATTGACAAATGAAGTCTAAGAGACTGAGTCTTTTATAGACACTATCATGCTAGAACATTTATTACAATTCCCTCATGGGGTATGGACATGTGAAATAGTACAACAAGCACTTCCCAGAAGTACTTCCATAGGTCCTCTAAAGTCCGAACAAGTTAACCTTGTCTGGTTCACCAGGCTCACTTGATCAAAAACCACTAAGTACAACTTATGTGGTAACATTTTGGCTCCAACTGTGGGACGTGTGCTCAATCTGGTCTTTAAGGAAAGGAGAGGATACGAGAACACCAGAATCTCTGGTTTATATACCCTGTAAAAACATCTCAACTTGACAAGAAAAACCTCAGCAGCACAAGTTTTATAAAAAATCAAATGAATGATTAAGTTGATTTATTTAAAAAAAATAAATGTAACTAACTAAAAGAAGCAAAGTTTTATTATAGCTAAGTAGAAATGCAGAAAGTAAATGCTCTCTTTCAAGGAGCTTATTTTCCTACTCTAAGCATGATATAAAAAGGGTTAAGTGTAATCAGAAATCCAATGTAACCACCTAAGCATTTTATTAACATGAAAAAAAAATTTCCTTGTCTTTGGTTACCAGCCAAAGTAAGGATACCTTATTCAGAAAATGCAAAACTACGTGATGATTCAGGATGGGCAAGATGGATGGGAGATCATAGGCATGAACAATGTCATAAAAAATCTTCCCAAACTTGTATGTGCTCCTGCAGGCTGCTTCTATCCATGACTGGATAGGACTGACATACCAATCAAAACGATGAGGTAGAATGACTCCATCATCATACTGATCATCAAGGCTTATCAAATGATAACTTGTTGCACAAGCCCCAAGTAGCTCCAAATCATAAGGAACCTCTATATGTGAAAAAGATGGTTGAGACTGATATTCCACTGACTGCATTACATCTAACTTTTCACAATACTGTTTCTCAATGTCTTCATTGCTGATACCCTTGTGCAGCTCTACATGGTATGATTTTGAATGATCACATGAAAATTCTAAATGCTCCTCTTCCATACTAAGGTTTTCCCACGATACATTCAAAATTTGTAAAACCATCTTGTGGAAGTCCAATCTACGATACATTCAAAATTCTAAATGCTCCTCTTCCCTCTATGGATGTATCGTAGATTGGACTTCCACAAATTTTTGAATAAACACTCCCATTGTTGGACATATCATGGATGGGATTCTCAATAAAATTTTCACAAGTTGGATTATCTATGAAATTTCAATAGTCATCACTCCCATCCATGTCATATGTGGGGGACTCTTCATCCATGGCATCATGCTCCTGCCTATCCATGTCTTCCTTGTATTCATAACAATCTTCTTTAGATAAAATGTTACAAGGAAATAAACTTTCCAAACCTTCATCAACATGAGGAGAACAAGGTCTAGTGTCACCACACACCGTAGTGATATTATCATAGGTTTCTTTATGGGCTTCTGTTATGATATCATAAAGAGGATCTTCAATCTTATCTTCAATCAAGGAAAGTTTTTGGACATATTCAATGGGACCACTTGGTATGTGTTGCTCAATGGATTTCTCTAGAGGGCTTTCTAGAAAGGTATCAGTGTTGCAATGCACTTGAGAATACACCAAATCTTCAGTGTCTTCAGCTATGGTGACGTGAGAAGAGTCTTCAACAATGTGTTCCATCATGGGCTCCTCCTGGAGCTCTTCAATATGATCATCTTGGATTTTCCCTTCCTCAGAATCTTGCTGTGTATTGGGAGATACCTCATTTGCTTTAAGAAGACACTTGATTTCTTCATTTCTTAAATAACCTCTAGGATTCTTTTTTATGGGAGTATCATGCACTTCCTCTTTACTTAAATGTTCAAGAAGTGATTCCAAGTCTTCAATACTTTGTATCATGGAAAAAGGTCCGTCATATGTTTCCGTGTGATACTCTGTCCCAGATAGGTAGAAGGTACAGATCTTTTCAAGGAGCCTTTTTAAACCATTCATACTACCCCTACCATCATGCCACTGCTCTAAAAAAATCCAAAGGAAGCTTGGAAAAGAAGCTATACATTTATCAAGAAGGCCTTGATAGAACCAATAATAAGCCTCACCCCCAAAAGTACTAGCAAACATTTGCATCATATCATCTTCATGGAAAATATTGAAGTCAACAATCAACTAAAGCAAAGATTTGACATGCCAGATGGCTGAGTCACCATAATCTCCATAAAAAGTTGGAAGCCAGTTATACACATCCACCAAACCATCACAATAGTTAGGAAAACCCGAGATGTTTGAGAAATCGATAGGTTGAAACCTTAAGGCTAACTGGGCACCATATTTCTCCTTTAATTCATCCAAAATAGTATCCATTTGATATAATGATTAAACCTTGTACTGATAAGGTGGAGCTGTCATGTGATGAGCTTTAAAGGTTTTAACAGTCGCATGGGCTCATCTACACACAACAAAACTTCACAAGTTTTTGAGATAACAGGGTTTTATCCCTTCAATGGAGTCGCCATGTGAAAAAAGAAAAATAAGCTTTTATAAATATTTTCACAAATTTTTTTTTTTTTGCTTTTCTTTGTAAAAATAAAACTGGAAAAAGGTCAGTGGAGTCGCCAGATGAAAATTAAATATCTACTCTAAGCCTTCATCAAACAAAGCAAAAACAAAAAGAAAGAAAACAAAAGTTGTACTCAAGAATAAAAAGATTTATCCCCGGAAACGGCGCCAAAAAGTGTTGCCACCTTTCACACACCTGGGTCACGTGGCAGAAATCTTCAAGCCACTCAGTGTTTCCTTGGGGGCAATTCTCGAGTCAAGGCTGTCACCTTGTTCTTGACTCCTCTGTTTAGGCTCAATTCCTGATGAAGCCAAGGGGGGTAGACCCTATTAAGTTACTAAGGATGATTTCTTAGTGTGGTGATGTCAAACTGAATCAGTTATTTAGGAGTTTGAATATTTTAACTATAAACAATTTAAAGATGACAAGATACGAAGATAAACACATGAAAGCACAAAGCTAATACACAATATATATATATAAAGCAAAAATGACCAGTGCCTTAGAATGGAGTCAAATCAAAATGATCAATGTGCTTGCATGTGCTCGGAGTGAATGTTTTGCGATTGCATCTTGGTATGTTTTAAGTTAAAATTGAAGTATGAATTGATTAAATTAGGCTAAGGGGGGACTCCAGATATACCCGAGAGTACTTGGAGTATGTCCAAAACAAAACCTTCACGGCTACCTGCAAGGAATATGTGGGCTGAAATGGAGTCTCTAGGACTGTTGTTCGTAACGCACCCATTAGGGTGTGACAGAGATCGGCCCCACGAGGTCACTTTTCAGAAGTTCCCGCTTCCTTTGGGTATTTTGCCACAGTAAAGGTTTGATTGAGGTGTTGGATTTTCACCTGATGGTTTGTCAATTGGGGAGGGTGAATCCTAATTATGCTACTCACCCAAGTGCTTTTGATACAGCTTGACTGATCGAATGAACTGCAGCCAAGTGTAGAGCATACACACTGGAGTCTTGTCAATTTTAGTAAGTTTTAAACTGGATGTTCTCGTTTAAAAGAAAAGCCTCCAAGAACCTCTTTCGATCCAAGTGGATCTCAATCGGGAAATCCAGGAGGGGTTAAATTTAAATTGTTGATAAACAAAAGATGAAAAAATAAAACAACTGCACAAATCTGGTTTTCTGATTAATCCTACCATGAATCTCTTTCCCCTTGCAGGTCACTCGGGAAATCGTGGGGTAAGTATTATGATTACTTTGAAATGTAATATATGGAGTATGGAATTAAAAACAATATCAAGCATACTACCCTGCAAATCAGATCAATTCTAGTGAAAAATAAATAAGCAGAAAATGACGAAAATGGCACCGACGCGAATCCCCCCAAAGGGAATGGGGAATGGGATCGAAAGAGCCTATTCAAAGAATGATTTTATTACAGCGGTTAAAATATCAAAGCACTGAAACCAATATCTTATAGTTATACAAAAATTTTACAAATTTTGTGACAAAAGAGAGACCCCAGAGGGGATTTGAATGCTCCAAAAGCCACTTTGGACAGCAACTTACTTTCTTCTCTGTTAGAGCTGTGAAAATATAGCGAGCATGTTAGAATAATGAATGTCTGAAAGCACTTTAAGAGTACCTTTGGGTCAACCTACTTTATCTCAAAAAATAATGAAATTAAGCTAGCTAAACCGATGAAAAAAGGAACCAAGGAAAGCAAGATTTCCTTGGGATCTTGGCTTGCTGTTTGTGCAGTCAATTAAAATGCACTGATATTGCAGAATATTTAATTTTATCATTCAGCAAATGAAACTACCTTAACAGCAAGCTATGAATTTTCACTAAATTGCTTGCGAAAATAAGGTACTTTTAGCTAGATCTCTTGAAATTGAACTTTATGTGCAAAATGAAACTAAGATATAGAAATTGGAAGGGATCTTGATAATTAGATATATGTGTTTTTTTATTGATGAGATAGATCAGATTAATAAGAAACCTTTAAAGTAACCAGTTTGAGGAAAGTTTAATAATTTTTAAAGGAGAGAAAGGGGAAGAAAGGTGCTTGTTGTTGAAGCAGATCTGCAGAGGGAACTTAATAGAGAAGCACCGAGGGCCACGATATTAGAAATATATGCTAGAAATCAATGGAATCAAACCTGAACCATAGATCTTCCAGCCACGGTAAACCTGTAAGCTACAACACAACTCCTGCAGAGAGAACTATAAGATCTGAAGATACATATGAGAAAGGGATGGTACAGTATGCAAATAACCTTATTTAACATACAGGTATTAACTCATTCAAACATATGCAGCAAATAGAAATTAAGTAAGCTTACTTACAATGATCTATCCTTATGATTTCACAAACCACTCAGGCAGACAATAATTAAGTGCAAAAAATTGGAAAAATAGCAGTTTCACCTTGAATGCAGCAAGACAATGACAATCCACACATGAAAGGTACTCCACAATTGAGCCTCCAAAGCTTCTCTTTATTTCAACAAATGAAAATCAGTACACAGTTACAATGGCAAGCCCTTTAGTCCAGCTCTAACTAGCTTGGAAGAGGGAGCCTCCAGCAGGATATATACAATTTGCAAGCCATCTAGCCCAGGGGGGCGCAATTCCTCATGGAATCAAGTGAAATCAACTGATGGAGAGTTCATCAATGCACAACTGAAGCTGGACTGAGCCTACTTGTCAACCGGGGGCCTGATCTGGCTAACACATCAACCCATACATTGACATATCGGCCCAAAACTCATCCAGATGAGCCAAAACGTGTTGAGGAGAGAGGGAGGGCGAAATTCCCCATAAAGGATGCTCAAGATCAACTCTGGATCTGATTTGATCACCTCCTTCAGTTAAGGATTTGTCAAATCCAGTCAATCTGCTTCAGATCTGACTGATTTCAATCAAATCGGCTGAGAATCCACTGATTTATTGATTTTGGATTTGCTCCATTATTCATCAATTTATTAATTAAAATAATAAATAATTGATTTTTGGGGCTTTCTAACCTGAGTGATGGAAGATCACCCAAAACTAGGAAACAATGGGTCCATGGGTTTACATGGTGCTCTTAGCTTGAAAATGAGCACCTACATGACTGAAACTGATTATTTGGCCCACTTTTATTACAAAATCAATTTTTCCAATTAAACTATAGTAAAAAATAGCCTAAGTTTTGGAAAAATTAAATTTTAATAAAAAACACTAAAAAAACTAAAAAATGGAAAAATGAAAAAACACCTAGGGGGACTTAGACATGTTCATATGACACAAAAATGATGTCTAGCATGCTTATACATTGACACATAGACTCTAATAAACTCAATAGGCCCAAATGCCAAGATGACCACCCCAACTTTGGAGGTATGGAGTGAAAAACTCAAAAATTATCAGTCGTTTATTCAACAACCAATAATAACCAAGGGAAAAAACACCCTGGGCTGATCGGATTGAAAAATGAAGTCTAAGAGACCGAGTCTTTTACAGACACTATCATGCTAGAACATTTATTACAATTCCCTCATGGGGTATGAACATGTGATATACTACAACAAGCACTTCCCAGAAGTACTTCCATAGGTGCTCTGAAGTCCGAACAAGTTAACCCTGTCCGGTTCACCAGGCTCACTTGATAAAAAACCACTAAGTACAACTTAGGTGGTAACAGGGCCAACACTGTGGGTCTTTTGTTGGTGCGAAGACAAAAGTATAGAACCCGGGTCTGCCCATAACCCAACAAACTGGTTCTGTTTCCGGTTGAACTCAATAATTGCTCAAGAGGGGTTTACGTCGTACCTAGAGGGCTATATTTTGGAGGCCCTCAGTGAAGGAAATTGGTGATTGGTTTGACGAGACTTATCTGAAATTTGTTGAACAAGAGCACAAAGATCCGCGTCATAGTGCAAACGACTTTTTACAAAGGTATTTTTTTTTTATGTTTATGAAATTTTCTTTGGTAGTATCCCCATAGAGTTGCACTAGTGGTTATCTAGGTTGACAGAGAGATGGAAAAACTTCCAAGAAGGTTAGTTTCCTGATTGGACCCCCACAAGAATTAATATATTGAAAAGGGTGAACAACGAGATATCCCGAGCTGTTGATTTATGGACAACATGAACCTTTGAAGCATTTGTGACGGAGTTCACCATCGACACGAGTACTTGCTTCAGTGAATCCGAATGACAGTTTTTCAAAGGACCAAGGGGTAAGTACTTCAATTCATTTAGTTTGAGAATTAAAATGTTATTGGCTGAAAAAGGTATATTGCTCATTGAATCAGACTGTTAGATTTCGTATTACTAACCTATGTTTGCAAGTGAAAGTGACTTCGACGAGCAAAGTGGTTTGCTGTGAAGTGGAAAAAGGTACAAGAGATATTTTGGATCTTATACCCTAGGTTAGAATACCGAGTATACCCCCATAAGTCCACAAGACTCAGAGCCCGAAGAAACCCCTTCTATTGGAAACCCTCCGCTAACCCCACAGTGAAGACCTGTTATCCCTGAGAATCCATCACAATTCGAAAGTAACCCTAGCCCGAGTATTCCTGTCGCAGGTTAGTCTACCCAAGTAACTTCCCCCCCGCCTACTACCAGTCCCCCTCCCTCCCCCCTAGATCCATGATGGCCCATATGAATGATGACATTAAACTGCTAGTATTTAGAGGAACTAGATCAGAGGATCTAGAACAGTTTTGGTTTTTATGTGAAGCAGTGTGGACCGCCAAGAACATTATGGACCAAGATATAAGAAGACCACAGCTGGTGAGTTCTTTCAGAGACCGGGCTTTGACCTGGTTCATGAAATTCTCCAGTAACCATAACCATGCCTTAGATGATATTAAAGCAGCAATGATCAAAGAGTTTAAGAAGCCTAAATCCGAGTCACAGTGTATAACTAAGCTCAAAGAGATTCAGCAGAGGCGAGGAGAATCAGTCTGGGACTTTGATCAGAGGTTCAAAGTTCTGTTAGATCAAGTTAGTTTCACCATTGGACTAGCGCAGCACAAAGAATGGTTCATTGCAGCTTTGTTATCGCATATCAAGACCCCACTCATGCAACAAAAGGTTGCTGATCAGCAGGAGGCTCTAGAAATTGCCATGAAGCTTGAAACAGCTCATGTCGAAGATAATTCTGGTATAGCTCAAATACAAGCGCAGTTGGTAGAAATGGATTTGGAGCTTCGCGACATGAAGAAGGGGAAATCTAGTCGTGACGAGGTTTGGTGTACATGATGTTAGGCAGAGGTTCATGACAAAGAATAGTGTCCTCCGGTAAGAAACTACCTGAATTCTGGTGCACCAAACCCATTCAACCCTAGTGTTTTATATTGTGATATCTGTAGGACAATTGGTTAGCATCGACCTGAAGACTGATATCTACTACAGAGGTATGTGCAAGTACCTAAGAACCCCTATTGCAAGTTCTGCAAGTCAGTTGGACACAACGAAGATGAGTGTCGTAGCTTTGACCTCATGAGAGAATGAACCTATGATGCTTATAGGGTACAAAAGGAGGGACAAGGCAATGATGGATATGGGTACCGTGGTAGTACATCAGGTAAAGGTACTTTTGGAGGGCATGGTCATGGTGATATGGCTGGCAGAGGACAAGGTTAGGTTGTATGTTATAATTGCAACCAGGCAGGACATCTAGCTAGAGACTGTCAGAACCCAACTACAACATGTCGATATTGCAGAGCAGTAGATCATGTCATTGAACAATGCCCATAGCTGATAGCTAAGATACAAGAAAGGAATAGTGCTCTCACTCAGAATATTTAGATGATTTCGGTAGAGCAAAGACCTGTCCCAGGAATTAATGTGGTTACAAGGAGTGGAGCCATGACGCAAATGAAAAATAAGGAGAAACAGCTTGACGAGGCTTGGGTTCGTAAGATCCCAAAAAAACTCCCAATGTTTGATGTTGAAAGAGAAAAAGAGACATTCATGGAAGCCAAAAAAGACTTTACTAATCCGAGCACATCAGTAGCACCTGCGCAACGGCAGCCACAGTCTCAAGAAGCTTCGATGGATAAAGTAAGTACATTGTCCTCATTTTTACAAAGTTGTATGAAGCTCTTAAGAAATAAGAATTCTTTAAATGAGTTGCAGAAAGTTATTGCTTCTTGCGAACCTCAGCAAAGCTCTGGTAAGGAAAAAAATATTAATAGAGTCAGAAGAACTGGAAGAGAAATGAGATTGCATGCTCAGATAGGAGAGTATGACATGACTGATGTCATCTTAGACCTGGGATTATAAGTAAACATCCTAACTAAGTAGACATGGGAACAGATGGGAAAACCTATCCTTGAATGGTCCCCCATAAAGTTGAGATTAGCCAATCAGCAGAAGATTGTGCCTCTGGGAGGACTCCCTAGTATCCCAGTAGATATTGATGGGGTCAATACTTTAGCATACTTTGAATTCATTGATGACAGCAACCCCTATCCAACCTTGCTAGGTATTGAGTGGGAAATAGACAATGATGCAGTCATTAACCTTAAGAAGAGATAGATGACTTTCAAAGGGAAAGGTTTGAGAGTCATAGTACCACTGGACCCTTCTCAAGGAGAAAGGTACACAGAACCACTCAGAGATGAAGATCAGGATGTGTTGGATCATATCTACAACATCACAGCTAAGGGAGAAGATTATGTTGATTCC
This sequence comes from Pseudotsuga menziesii, assembly GCA_001517045.1. NCBI lineage: Eukaryota > Viridiplantae > Streptophyta > Pinopsida > Pinales > Pinaceae > Pseudotsuga > Pseudotsuga menziesii. The sequence continues at coordinate 16,547 of LPNX011036092.1, forward strand.
ACTACTGAAGGTATCATGGATTGGCAGTGTGACAGCTCCTGCATGACTGATTCAGACGATGGTTTAGAGAATTGGCAGAATAGAATCTATGACCTACATGGACATCGATGTGCTAGAATTACCAAGTCTCTCAGATGGCTTGGTTCATAGACAAGAGACTTGCCTACCTTTGATGGCTTGATAGACCCAACAGGTTTTATTGTACAATTCTCAGAGGAGGTACCAGACTCACAAAAAATGAAGACTCTAGATTCAGCATTCAGAGCCACAACAACCAGATGGTGGAATGTAAATAAAAAGTACATTCATATTTGGGAAGCTTGTCAGAAGTCCCTTCACCTGAGATTCAGGGATCAGCCCCAGGAGGTGCGAAGCAGGTTTAATGGTAAGACTAGCCCTCAGGAACATTTGGAGCAATGCTATGAAGTCTGGAAGCATGTACCTTGTGAATAGTGGGTACATAGGTTTGTGCATACTCTGGAACCTATAACAAAGAACTTGTATGTGGAGGCTAAGCTTCGCCAGGATACTGTAAGTTGGGATTGTCTTATTGATAGTTTTGTGTTGACATTTTCTAGTAATGAGGTTTGTCCTGCTTTGGACGCAGCTGTTAGGCTGCTCCCTACTAAAGTGTTTGATGATTAAGAAATAGAAGAATACCAACCTGATTGGAAGGAAGAGGAAGCTAATGCAGTAGAATGTTATAACCTCGCAATTGATGAGGATGATGATCCGTGCAACATTGAAATTCCTGAGTCAGAAGGATACTACGAAGTACACAGACCAGGAGTCGAAGCACCTGAAGTGACTCAGCCCCTAAAGACGTGGACCATAAACATTGGATTAGAGGAACCACCTAAGTATACTACCATTGGATATTATTGGGATGACGCAATGGTGAGAAAAGTGACCCAACTTCTCCATGAGTACCAAGACCTATGTCTGACAAAGCTCTCATAAATGCAAGGAATTATTGCGGCAATGGAAGACATTCTGTTGTGGGTGGAAGATTGCAGTTATGTCGATGCTAGTATCAGGGAGGGTCGAATGTCCTCATTATGTTGCATCCAGAGTTCTTGCCTATTTCGAAGAAGGAAAGATCTGTCAAAGCTTAACATACTATCATTGGATGAAATTAAAATTGGCGGCGCCGGTACATTACCCGTGTTAACTACCTGTATTAATGAGATCTGGGGAAATCTACTGTCATTTGGACAAGATCTTTGTCAGATTTGGTGTCTTCAATGCACACTTATGACAGATTTCATGGATGGATTCTATAAGAAGACACCCACAACCCTGAAGTTCGCATTACGCATTGTCTTTAGTTTTACAATTGAGCCCATGACAGCTGATCGCAAGCTTCAGGACTTAGTAAGGGAATTTGAACAAGGGGGTTTGCAGGATCTTTTTAGCCACGCATCTGCATCTACACCCTGCGAAGAGACTCCCCCGGCACTGACTTTGCCAATGTAGACACGATCTTCCAGGAAAAAGTTTAAGCCTGAAGTTCGCTCTAAGTAGAACGAAGACCGACACAAGCAATCAAGGAAAACACCATAGGATCACGAGATGAATCCATCTAGTTCAGCAGAGGTCCCACCTGAAGGGGATGAGAAAATTTCACCGCAGCATCCACCATATCTCCAGCCTGTTCGACCCGGAGTCTAGCTACCTTGGCGGGCAAAGAAGTTTACATTACGCACCCCTTTGCTACCACCGAGTGTGCAGCTGGTCGGGACCATGACAGGGAAAATATACCGGCTTAAGTATGCAGAACATGATACGAATGATCATGGAAATTTTCCACAGTTCACACCAGGAACATACTTGCACTTTGTCAAGTACCCCGAGACTGGAGAGACATTATTAGAAGTGCAACAGTGGGCTACTGGCTTGGATAAGGTAGGTCTGTTGAAGATGCTCGATGTTCCCCACTTTGGTCGCATCATGCAGGTGACCGTGGTGGTTAAGAAATTATTGGCATTGGTGCATGATGGGCACCTATGGATAGGAAACCAGAAAATCACTATCAATGGAGAACTCATTCACTAGATTACGGGCCTACCGAAGGAAGGGCCTGACCCTAGCATTGAGTTTTTGGGAAAACATGAAGATGTAAAGCTAGCACAAACCATGAAGGAACGCTTTGGGCTGATGAAAGGGAAGTGCAGATATCACACCTCGGCCATTCAGCATCACAACATTTGATTTGTAGCGGAACTCTTAGCTTGCAAATTAATAAGGAAGTGCAGACCAAATGAAGTTCCCACCCCGATTGTCCGTATTGCTGCAAATTGTGCGGAAGGCTACAGTTACAACTGGGCAGCGTACATTGCTAAGGAATTCCTTGAAGATGCCTGTGACACGCAGGAAAAAGGTAAACCCTTTCATTATTCATGGCTGATAGTACTTATTGCACTGATAGGGTGGAAAGAACCCATCGAGGCACAGTTTATTGAAGTACCTCCAAGCATGCCGGGTGCAGCGAGGTACACATCTCTTTGGGTGTCGCAGGACAAAGAATCCCAGCAGATGACAAACAATGTGTTCACCTTCTATGCCATGAGCATATCCTATGAGATCCTGCAAACACCATGGCTCACTAATGAGATGTTCTCTCAATATGACGGCACAGCCACCTTCAGCGCTGACATGCATCATATTTATATTCCAGGCCCGCGCAGATCAAAAGCATCAATGGTTTAAGTTACCATATGTAGTAACCAAAGAAGACATCCTCACGGTAGTTCAGCAGTGGCCGGCTGAATGGTTGAAGGATGCAGGAAAAAAACCCACCATTCTAGTTCCCCCAGTTACCAATGTGGGCGCAAGCCCTATTTAGACGCAGCAACAAGACCCACCAGAGGACAACGAAGACCAAAGTGAGTCGCAGCAAAATGGAGATGACCAAGGTGGAGATGGCGAAGATGAAGAAGAGGAAGAGGATTTGGTCAAAACTGTCTCAGACCCTAATCGACCAAATAAGTGCAAGACGCCAGAGGCAGAGGAGGTGACCAAACCTCAGTCCCGAAAGAAAACAAAGGCATCGAAGGACAAGAATATCGACGAAGAGCCCGGCCTGACAAGTGAGGAGCTTGATCAAGCTATGTCAAAGTCCACATAAGTTCTCACCAAGAAATGGTTAGAGTTCGCAGCTACGCATCTTGATGCAATCACCGATGTAGCAAAGCACATCTCGGAGCTGAAAGAGTTAGCAGAAAAATCAGCAACTGGCCCTGCAGCAAGCAGTGCCCCAGTAACTGCACAGCCAGACATAAGACAATGGCTGGTTAGAGAAAATCAAGGACAAGTGTCAAGTGTCTCCCTCATCATAACCGATGCCGCATCTTGCACAGAGATGAGCATGATAGTTGGAATAGATTACACCAAGATGTCCATGATGGAATTACATCTCTGCCAGTCAGCTATCGCGAAGGAAATCCAAGCGCAAGACCACTACTCACAAATACAGTTGGAAAATACCATGAAGCAGAATGATAGCCTCGCAACACGGTTGGAGGAAGTGGAGCAGAGGAAGAGCGACGCAGAACATAAGAAGGTCACATTGGCACAAATATTGGAGGAGGCATGTTGAAGTCTTCTTGACTTCGACATCCAGGATGCAGAAGAACCGAAGCAAAGAATTGCCAAGCTAAAAGACTATGCCCAGCAGTCTCACAGTGAAATAGAAAAGCTCAAAGTAGAACATGAGGCTCAGATTACGGAGCTTCAAATTTGCATCATCTCTGAGAGCCCACCAGAGGTCAGGAGCAATGCCACACAGAAATTCAGGACTCAGCAGTGAAAATATTAGATATTGTGAGCAGCACAGCAAAGCTGCTAAAAGACAGTGTCGAGGCCTGGACAACCCTACAAGAACATCCAGAAGTAGGACAGCTACAAGAAACCATCAAGCAGCGATAGACAGAGCTGGATGCAGTAAAAGCAGAAATTAAGACTCTTCCTCCTATGCAGAAAATGCTCAAGGTAAAGAAAAGTAATGAACTCCTACAGGAAATTGAGTCATGCAGAGCAAAAGCAACATTGTTGGAAAATTCTATGCAGCCACTTGTCAGCGAGGCTCTGGAGTTGAGTACTGCTGTGGAGAGCCAACTCAAAGTCCTGAAGGAATATGACGCATTTGCACAGGAAAAGGCCAGCGAAGCATTAGCAGCAGCATTGCAGGAGTTGGTGGAGAAGGAGTAAGCAGCCAACAATATCATGCATGGCCTCAAAAAGTAGTTCACTATCTTCTCCAGCAAGGTTCTCCCACCAGACAACCAGCAGAGTGTCCCGGGACGGGCCACTGGTGAGTCTTAGGGGCCTATTGGGGCATGCACCTTAACGGTCCTTAACTTTGGTAACTCCATGGTTTTTGTGGAAGCTTGTAAGTGGATTTATGACTCAAAATAGTCTTAGGGGTGTCGGGGTTGAGTCAAAGCCCTCTTTTTGTAATTAACCCATGGTTTAAGTCCAAGTTTTAGGGTTCGGGGTGCCCATGGTTTAAGCCCATGGTTTGGTAATAAGCGCACTGTATAAATAAGCACTCTTGTAAATGAGTCAGGTTAGGCTTTTGATGTAAGATGAATTGATGCAAAGTTAAGGCCTAGTTTTGTAAGAAAGGTTAAGTCCTAGCTGTGTGCGTGGACAACCTCTTTAGCTGTGTGCATAGAGGGATTTTGGGTGATTAAGAAGATCTACAGCTGTGTGCGCAGAGGACTGCAGCTAAGTGCGCAGCTTGAGGACTTGAAGGGATCTGCAGCTGAGTTTGCAGATCAGAACTGTGGTTTTTGTAAAGAGTTGAATAAGCATAGTTCTGTGGACGTAGCCCCTACACTGGGGGTGAACCACGTTATATCTTGTGTTGTGGTTCTTTTGTGTTGTGTCTGTTATGTTCTTTTATGCATTTATAAGTAAATAACTGATAAGTAAGATCACTGCTAAATACTAACTTCGCTGTGAATTCCCAGTAAAGGGTTGAGCAAGTCATTGTTTGTTTATCTAACTACGAAGTTATATATGTGAATTTTGAAGCTCTGTGTTGTATGATTATAAGTTAGTAAAGGCTAAAGGTACAATAATATCCCTCTTCTGTTTGCAGAAACCTGGTTATGCCGCACCCCATAGTTGTTTCAGGTGAGACTGCAACCTGTTCACAGGTTTTTGCCAAAAGAGCCAACACTGTGGGTCTTTTGTTGGTGCAAAGACAAAAGTATAGAACCCGGGTCTGCCCATAGCCCAACAGAAACAAGTGAAGATCCCACCAATATTGATGATGGATTTCCAGACCCACAAATGTTTCGAGTTGATCTCATAGATGACCATTATGCACCAATAATTTAGTTTTTGGCAACTGGAGTTGCGCCGGAGGAGATGACGACTAGTCAAAAGAAGCAGTTGGTAGTGAAGGATTCAAATTTCCAACTGATCATTGGGAACTTATACAATATTGGACCCGATGAGATCCCGCGATGATGTGTTCTACCTCATTAACAAGGACAAATTATAGAAGAAGCACATGTAGGAGTTGCGGGTGGACATTATGGAGGATGAGGAACCGTGAGTAAGGTACTGCATGCCAAGATATGGTGGCCTACTTTGCATAATAATGATACAGACTATGCATGGAGCTGCGATGTCTATCAACATGTAGGGAAACCATCGCGGTGAGACGAGATGCCATTGGTACTGCATGTAACTTTACAACCTTTTGATAAATTGGTTGTGGACTTTGTGGGTCCAATCAACCCGCTAGGGAAGCGAACCAGTGCACTATACATGATCACAACAACTGACTATCTGATAAGGTGGGCGGAGGCCACACTAGTTGTGGATTGCATCGCTGCGATAGAAGCAAAGTTCATATTTGAAAACATCATGATGCGGTTTTGATGCCCTAGGATATTGATGAGCAACCAGGGAAGTCACTTTATCAACCACACAGTAAAAGCATCGAAAGAGGAATTGTAGGTGCAACATAAGAAAAGTACCCCATATCATCCACAGGAAAATGGAACCATAGAATCTTTCAACAAAATCCTAGAAACTGCGCTGACAAAGGTATGTAATGGAAAATGGGATGACTGGGATTTAAATATCCCTGTGATGCTGTGGGAATATCGCACCACTTACAAGAGGATAACAAGGTAGACACCGTTCAAACTGGTATATGGGAAAGAGGCGGTTATGCCTATGGAGTACATTATTACTAGCTTGTGCATCACCACAGCAACTGGGATGGCCGATGAAGAGGCACTTGAGGAGCAAGAAATGCAGCTACTTCAACTGGAAGAGAACCACTTCATCACAGGATTCTAGTAGTGTGTCGAGAAGGATCGATCGAAGGCATGGCATGATCGCCACATTAAAAACAAACAATTTTCCTAAGGAGATTTGGTGATGTTATACGAAATCAAGTTCATGAAGCATCTAGATAAGTTACACATGCACTGTTTAGGCATGTATCTTGTCCATTCAATTACTTTTATGGGTGTAGTTCAATTGCAGCAGTTAGATGGAGCAGTGCTTCCAAAGATCGTGAATCGTAGCCGCTTGAAGACGTATAGGACAGGGGTGAAAGAGGGCACTATGCAACAAAAAATAAAAAGAGAGAAGATAGAGATGGGTAGCAAGTGAAATGAGGGGCCCATGAGTTAGGGGCCATATTAGCTTAGAAGGTAGTAGATTGAGCAGTTAATATCCAATTAGTGATGAAAAGCGGTTGCGCAAGAACAACATGGAACAATAGGAAAAATTTTGTGTGTCAGCAGGTGCCTACACTGAGCAGATAGGTCCAAATCATGCAAAAGGGGTGGGGTTCCATGACCGAAGGTAACCACAGATGGAAAAGGTGGAAGGTACGGGTGACTTTGTGATGGTGTCTGGATGTCACATCACAATAATGGATTTCAAATATGGAAATGATGGCATGGTTGACATCACAGTTAATGATAGAATATGTAAACAAGAAGGAGGTAGAATCGATGACGTATTTAGCACACAATGAATGATTCATTCATAATTATGCACTCGAGCAAGTCATGATGGCAGCTAAGCAAATGTTGGGGTTATAAGTTGTGGACTTGTAGCAGTCTACAGTCCACTCAGAAGTGCTACACTGGGAAAAGTTGTTGAAGAGTTGGTTTGAGTCATTGAAGGAAGCTCTACTGTGTAAGACAATGGAGGTCAATAGGGCAATGCAGGCCTCCCTTGATATGGGGCATCCTGTAAGTGAAAATGTTGTCTTAGTAGAAATTGATGACCAAGTAGCGAGTAGGCAAGTTAGTTTGGCTAAGATAGAAGTCTCTGGTGAAGTCATCCTTGGTTATAATTCTCCTATTCAGTCTGAGATGCCAATTACAACACCCATGAGGAATCCAGATGGGATCAGAGTTTCTACCCCATTTGTCTAAGTCTGCAAGAACAAGGAACTGAGTCCACTTTAGGTAGTATGGGATGGGCTTGAAAGGACCAAGTGGATAGAATCGGGCTAAGCCTAAATGCAAGAAAGAAATAAGTGCATAGATGCAGCACTGTAGATTTGGTCGTCAAACACTTCTTGAAGCGCAACCACAAATGGAAAACTATGTAGTATTCACAGAACCTAGAGCACGATGGCATTGTCGGTTACATAAGTCTAGAATTTTGCATCAATATGCTACAGTTGATGTTGAAGGAAGAATTTTTGAGTTGGCATCTCTAGAAATAGTTGCATACTGGTGCATATACAATGATTTCCACTCTTCAAGATCATGGAAGACACCATCGCCAACCGATATGGCTCAAGGACAAGCCACAAAACTATGTTGGGGGCCTGTTGGTAGGGGTTTTGGGTAAGTGAGTTGCGCAGCACTACGGAGGCTACAGAAGCTCATGCGAACAAGCCAAATATAGCACGATGGGTGAAAAACAAACTGCTTTTGAATATTTTATGCATATTTTTATATCGATTAGCCACATTTTGTGGATATAGATCATTATTGGTTAAATCAGTTAGGAATTTAGTTAAAAGTGGGCCTTGAATGTAAAGGCATAAGCCTATATATAGATTAGAATTTAAATTGAAAAAGGGAGGAGATACGGAAGAGATGTTGTTATCGGATAAATCTACTCAATCATAATTAAGCCAGATCTCCCTAGTCCAAGTGGATCTATAACAAATTAAATACATAATACAATCTACTTTCCTAGATCAATTAGAAATGCAAAGCAACAGATAGATCGCTTACCTGTAATATGAAAATCCTTTTCTCTCTTTTTTGATCCAAGCTCTAGAATCTTCAGATCTACAGCTACAAAACCCTATAAAGCATGTGGAAACAAGAAAACAACATATGTGTATCAAAACATATAATTGATCTAAGCTAACAATTAAGGAAGAAAGATTTAAACATCATCAACAAAACAACGTTTATGGAAAGAGATTTGTATTAATGTAATCAAGGAGATACATAGAATTACAATGAGAAGGAACATCGCAACCTAGCCTTAACACTGCAATATTCCATCCAACAATATAAGACAAAGCCTCGAAAGCAAAATAGTAAGCCACCTAGAAATTCCATCAGCATAAGAGTACCATAGTCCTTCCTCCCTTCCAAATGGAGAGAGGGTTTAATTTATAAGGATAAAGGGATAAAATAGGTTTAGGATTAGGAAGAGGGATCAAAGGGATCTTCCCTATAGGTTAGGAACTGAAATGCCACCTCACCTAGATAATAGGGATAAACATCCACCTCATCCACCTTCGAGAAGGGTCTCAAAGCTACATTTTTTGCCCTCAAAACGCCACCGACACTCTTGGCAGGAAGGGAAAAAGCGCAGTCGGAGGTCCTAGAAGTGGGAGATAGAGCGTCGACATTGGTACACCTAACATGAAGGGAAAAGGTACCATCAACGCTCTTAGCATAAAGGGGAAAAGTGTTGACCTTCCTAAAGAGGGAAAAAAGCAGGAAAAACCTCAATCTCAGTCAACTTTAGTTGACAGAAACTTGGGGATTAGGAAAATGGTTGACACATGGATCAAGAGTGCAAGATTTTAGTGTAACAGATGTGTATAAGACTGAGGTGAGTGATTGAATCTTTTGTGACCTATAAGCGACTCTGTGGATTGATCTTTCTCTTGCTGTGGAGAAATACAACTATTGTTTTGGATCTATTGCGATGAAAGTAATGTGATACAACAAATATTGAGATAAATCAATGTTGTCCTTGTTCCCTATCATATGTTGAGATGTCTTTTTCTGTATCTATGTACTACGATGGGTCTGTCTATGAATGAAGAATGTAATACTATTGCGATGAATAGATGAATGATGCAATATGTTAGATCCATGATTTTAATGATAGATATATGATGAATGCTACGATATCTGATAAATAGATCTACTAGACCTGATAGTTATGTTGAATCGTTGATGCCTCGATCCTCCTCCTTACTGCCATAAACTTGGTTCTGATAGATCTCCCTCGAACATATTAGGTGAGACTTCATCCGCTCTACGGGTGTTGCTGGGTAGGGTGAAACCTGTCTAGGCTAGTGCTCAGGGAGATCATGTTGGTTGGGCATCGACAGGGTGAGAACCCCTGTTGTTACAACTGATTTTACCACACATGGTAGATCACACATTTATGGCCTTCCCAGTCCCTCTGCAGACTCTTTGGACCCCATGGACCATTTTTGTACCTTTTATGTTTCCAAGATCATCCCTAAAAACACTCATTATTTTCTATACGTGACTTTTAAACCCTTTCTCGTGTATACATGTGGATATAACCCTTAAACCTGCATACATCGAGATGTGTGAAAAAGGCCAAATATTTTTTGGAGTTTTCCTTGATGTGGATCTGAGTCACTTGTATCCTGGCCTTCCATATGCCTCAAGATTGCTCAAATTTCACCTTCCATTACCCCAGTGAAGCACTATATAAGGATCCATTTGGATACATTGAAGAAGAGGGAATAAAAGAGAAAGAAAACTATAGTCTATTGTTGCCGTAGCTTGTTTATACTTGAGTCTACATCCCTTTGTCCCTTGGAGCACTTGGTGTTCTTCCCAAGCTTTCCTTTTCTTGTGAGCTTTCTATCGAGAGATGGAGGATTGAGGTGGTGGAGGCCCAGGTGGAGGACTCAGTTTCTCCAGTTCGCAGATGTGCCGATAGATGTTATCATTCATGTAATCTTTGATTTATATTAAAAGAAATATTTTTTCCTGTCCAATGATGTGCATTTAAATGAATATTGAATCCATGGATGTTTTTATTTGCTTATACATTAGTGATTGTATATGCTAGAGTAGGTCTAACACCATTATATAGAATGCTTTTCTTGTTTGTTTTTGTTGAGAGAGAAAATTTTTAACACAAGCAAGATTGGAAAAAGCTCAATGGAGATCTACATCAACCGTCCGGAATAAGGTGTGTCTTGAGATCCTTTAGTATTAGATTTCTTATTTCTCTTGCATATTGGGAAGGGATTGATTTATGTGGTTACTCTGTCTATTGTGGTACACCCCAAGCCATAGGAAGTTTTCTCCATAATAGAATTGGCAACTCCACTGGGGAAATTCCTGGTCATTTCTTTTTGGGGGTTTGTCGGCATTCAATGTTCTTGAATTGCTCTAATTTCTCTGTTTCTGAGTCGGGTGTGGGGGCATGTTTTCCCAGTAGTGTCTTACAGGAGTAAATTTTGTCTTAGCTTGTCTTTTTTCCTTCTTTTTATCTCTTTTTCTTCATGTCCATGAGTTTTTCTTTCACAGTAGCATGTACATGCGAGTTTTCCCTGTATAGTCATGTATATACGTGGATTTACTAAGAACAGTTGCGTATACCTTGATTTTTTATTTTTTGGGAAGATTAAGTGTTGTTGGGTGAGTTTGGATGATTGCCAAGTCTTCTTGGATGCTTCTGGAGTCTGTATACATCCCTGTTTTTTACCAGAGACACCTTGTTAGCTTAAATTTTTTAAAATGTTTTTGTCATTTCATTTTCTATTTTTTGTTTTGGGATTAGTGCATTAGGTCTCTTTTACCTTGGTGCTTTGCTTGATGTTTGTCTGTTAGTGCTTGCATAGTCTGATGTTTGTAGAGTTATACTTTTGCTTTTTTTATCTCATTTAATTCGAAAATACAAAAACATTTACTTTGTGCATCATTATGCATTGTTTGCATTTTTCATTAGCATGGTACTTGCATTAGGTTTTCTTGGAGAATATTAGTCATATCTTCATATAGGAATGATTGCATATTCATTTGAAGGAAAAATTTTGCACTTCACGTAGTAGCATACCGTATTCTTCATTTGACACAGTGCATTTGCATTGATTGTTAGGTGTGCATTTTACTTCATGTTGCATCATAACATCATTAGTTGCATGACCATTTGACCTTTGAGTAATAAGCCAAATAAAATCAACACATAATCAAATGAATTACACTCTTTTCTTTTATAGGGTGCACCAAAAGACTAGGTTTTAGGGTCTTGGAATAGTTCATTGTGAGTAAATTCTTTAAGACCACTAAACAAAACATTTATGTTTATGTCCAGGTGAGAGTGTGAAATTCCTTTAATTAGTGTTCTCAGGATCCTCCTCTTACAAGGGATTTAGGCACAAGGTAGTGTGAGCAGTTATGATTGGGATGACCCTTGGTTGTAACTGAGTAGAACCAGAGATATTTTTAGGATTGTATTCATATCTGGGGGCTCTTTCGAGAGTTTCAGGATTTACTAACCTACCCATATGGTCAATCCTACCTGCAACTATCCACCTGAGAATTGATTATATTGAGGTGACCTTAGTTTCCTTACCTAGGTTATCAAGGGGGTACTTCGTAGAGGTTATTTTGTAGGTGTCTTGGCCAAGTAGGGGTCGGACAACACAGTCGCTATATGCGTTGAAGCCGAGGGCCACTATAATTGGTTACAAACCTATGCTTGTTGTGTATGGGAGTCTCAAGACTCTTCTAGGTGAGACATATCTACTTCATTCGGGATCTCAAATATCCTACCCTTGTTTTCTTGTGGTTTGGCTTTACATTTTATAGGTGCATGCTCTGTGCAAGCTAGTTTGCCTAGGGTTTGTGTAATTAGATCAAGTCTTTTTATTTTTTGATTCATTGTGGATTTGGGTATAGCACTTCTCCATTCTCATTGTTTAGCAGGACTTCCACCTTCCATGTCTCCTCCTCCTTTAGGAGAGAGAAACAGACAGTCTAGGTGGACTACTTATCACTTTGATTCACACACTATGGGAGATCATGAGGATGAGATTCCAGAGATTTCCTCTCCACCACACAAGGTTGGGGAGGAATATCCTATTCCCATATATGATCCTTCACTAGAAATACCTTCACAATCTATTTATGATCCCTCATTCGCAGGTCACCGGTATTGGTTTCTAGGCGACGAGACTCATTATGAACCCACAAGCACTAGTCATGTTTGTTATGGCATGCCCAATATCCCTACACCCGATCTGGCACATCATGTCAAGTCAGAAGTCAAGCCTAGCACTACGCCTAGGGGCACTCCTATTCCATTCCATGCAGAGAGATTTGGGAGCACTAGTGACATTAAACCTTCCATTCTTGTGGTGGAAGCAACCTCACATGTTCATCGTAAACCTAGTGTTAGTAATTCTATGTGGATATCAAAACCGAGATGGGTGAAAATTGGGAACACCACTTACATTCCTTCACATGTCCCTTCATCCTTGAACCCTGTTCCTTCAAATGCATTTTTGACAACCCTTCCTCCCCCTCATTCAGATGGTCTTTTGGGCCGGAATATTGCTACTAGCCATGTTCATGCTGCGACTGCTCGCATGGTAGTATCTCAGAGTCAAGTACCTTCTATTGTGTCAGGAGGTTATATCCCTATTTTTGTATCATCGTATATTCCATCTCAAGGAGTTCCCCATATCCCTAAATATGGACATTCTCATGGGACATCCCATGGGACACCTTATGGAACTTTTCATGGACATTATTATGGACCGCAGTATGGACAGAACTATCAACCCTATGGGTACAAGTATCAACAACTTGCTTACTCTTCCAATTATGGATTTGTAGCACTGCATAATCAATGCACCCCGCATCACAATGCTTCCATGCATCCCTACATGGGTCAAACAGGATGAGGTTATTATGGCCATGGCCATGGTATTTACAGCAATCAAACTTACATGAACCAAAATTACCAGGGAGTGTGGCATAGACTGGCTCAACCTAGGCTCCATTTCCTTGCAACATTGAACTTACCTAACTTATCGAGAATTATGAATGATCCAGTATCTCATGAATAGGCCTAGCCGGCCGTCCTTGACAAGATTCCTTCAGACATTCCCAAGTTCGATGCCAAAGTTGGAGAAGATCCTAGTGAGCATGTCACTGCTTTTCACCTTTGGTTCTCTTCCAATTCCTTACATGACGATTCAATCCGTTTGAGGCTATTCCAATGCACCCTCATCGGGCCTGCAACAAAATGCTATATAGAGTTACCAAGGGGGGCATACGCTCTATTTGATGACCTTTCCATGACTTTCCTCAATCACTTTCAGCTACCCATACATTACAACGTTGGTACCGAACTCTTGTCGACATTTCGACAAGAAAAAGCCACACATATCTCAGATCATATTCAAGAGTGGCATAGACAGAAGCGGTTTATTAAAGCCTTTATACCATCAGAATTTCTCCTTGAGTGGTTCCTCAAGTCGTTGTTACCTTACATCACGAAGGATGTTTCTACATCTGGAGTCCAAGACAAGGAACAAGCAATCTTTAGGGCACAAGAGTTGGATTTGATCTACGCTCAATCCATACTTTTGTATGAGATTATACCTAGTGCTCCATGATCTAGTTCGATCCCAAGGTCAAGCTTGGGCCACATGCCAATGGCATTATGGGCTCTACAAGTACCAAACCTGTGGATTTTGTTGTTAAAAAAGTGAGACAATTGTCAATTAATCAATCCACGTCGGTACAAGCCACAACTTTGTCTCAACCTACCCAATCGGTAAGTGTACTTTATGTGCAATCGTTAGACCAGAAGGGAAACCAGCAGCCTGGAAGGAATAAGAAAAAGGGAAAAATAATCATAAGGGTGGGACTAAAAATGAAAATGATAATTATAATGAAAAGAATTCTCGTAATTCTTGGGGGGACAAGCATACTAAACTTAAGGTAAAGTTTCCTTGCAAGTTATGTAAGGAGGACCACCTCACTCACCTATGCCCTCATATGGAAGATGCCTCGAGGTTCATAGCAGAGGGCCTAGCCGTGCTAACTAATACTTCACCTAACAATCAAAATATGAACCCAAGGATCATTGATCCTCATTATACATTGGTTGGAGATCATAATCCGTCGGAGGCCAATACTGGTCATGGTTGCATCAACATGGTGCATGCTACTAAGGTTGTGACTCGTGTGAAGGACTATGGTTTGTCGCAACCAAACCTTGGAAAGGAACCCTCTCCACTCGAGAGCCCTTTATGTATTGAAAAACCTATGGATAAACCTAAATTTCCACCTCACATTCCTAAGGGAGTCCTACAGCATTCAAGGCACAATCCTAATTCTCGAGCCGCCCATAACTATTTTGTTGTCGAGGATTTGGGCCAAACTCCTTGTGTGATGTCCATGCTTGAAGTACTTCAGACTTATCCTCTGCAAAGGAGAGCCTTTCTATCTAATCTTGGGATTAATGATGATAACTCTTCTTCTGTTATCAAATTTAAAACCATGGGAATACAACCTTGCTTTCCTTACTATGTGTCTCTTTTTATTCATGTAGAGTGTCTTAATATGACCATCAAATGCACTATTGTTGATGAAGGTGTTGCTGCTTCCGTGATGTCTTTGTCATGTTGGAAGGGTTTGGGTTCTCCCGAGTTGTCTCAATCCGCTACTATGTTGACAACTTTTGATGGTAGATCATTTCGGCCGGATTAGATTCTTCCTTTTCTTAAGCTCCAATTGGGAGGGAAGGCGGTCGTGATTGAGGTGGAGGTGGTTGATGTGCTCCTTGACTACAATCTTTTGCCAGGCTGGAATTGGTCGTATAGTATGTAAGTTGTAGCCTCTTCTCTCTTTTGAGTGATATCCTTTCCATTTAATGGGAAGATCATTATGATTGATCAGATGTCATTCCATAATCCGAATGTTAATGCATCATCAGGAAATTCTATCTCAATTATCGATCATTCTCAGTCGGCAACTAGGAGTGTGGGTGTCGGTATGTATACATCTCTTATGGAAATCTTTAGATGTCCTACACTTGTTCTTATGATTGAATCTAATTTTGGTGGGGCTTCACCCTCATTGAATTTTGTGTCTTTTTGCACTATCCATATGGAAGATCCTTGGATTCTTCCTTCATCGAGTCCTTTGATTGGACCTATTGAAATGGATGTATCGTTGCATGTAATGATGGCAGCATATAAAGTGAATCTTGATCAAGTTATAGAGCCTAGTCCTTCCTCTTCATGGATGGAGAAGGAGGACCCGTATGTGCTACCTGCATGGGTAGTTGAGTCCTCTCACACACATGATTGTCTGGGGTTGAGCCACCTTGGGAAGAGTTACATCATTGATCATATTTTCTTCCTGAACTTGACCGTATGGAGCATGATGACTTTAGGGAGATTCTTAATGGGAATAATGGTAGTCCCATGGTTCCATTGAGCTTTCCTGGTCAGATGGCCGATGGGAACATGGAGAATTTATCACCTACTATTCCTATCAATATTTCTCATGATCCTAGAAAAGTTGAGAATGTCTACATTGGGGCGGGTTGTTCCCCTAATGAGATCAAGTAGTATACTGAGCTATTTAAAGAGTTTCATGACATTTTTGCTTGTTCATACAAGGGAATTCCAGGTATTGACCCTCATATTTCCAAACATGATATTAAAACCTATTCGAATGTGAAGCTAGTTCGACAACGTTTACATGCAGTGAATCCTAGAAAAGGACCCACCATAAAGGTTGAGATAGAGAAACTATTAAAATCTGATTTTACCTATCCTGTTCCCCTGATGGAGTGGGTTTCAAATCCCATTCCGGTTGATAAGAAGCAGGGAGAGATCTGTATATGCACTAATTTCCATGATTTAAATCGTGCTTGTCCTAAGGATAATTTTCCTACACCATTTATTGATCAAATTTTGGATGAGTGTGTGGGAAGCGAGGTATTCTCCTTTATGTTTGGTTTTTCCAGATATAATCAGATTCAAATCAAACCTGAGGATCAACATAAGACCGCATTTATTTGTCCTTGGGGTACTTTTGCATATCAAAAGATGCCTTTCATCCTTAAAAACATCAGAGCTACATTTCAGTGGGCTATGACCTTAATTTTTCATGATCTCAAAACGATTATCAAAGTGTATTTGGATGACGTTGCTGCTCATTCTCATTTGAGAGTGCGTCATCCATACCATTTGAGGTTAGTGTTCGAAAGATGTCGCCATTACCAAGTTCATTTAAATCCTCATAAGTGCATCTTTTACATGTCTATTGGTCATTTTCTAGGGTTCAGCATATCCGAGGGTATAAGATTTGATCCCTTAAAGGTTGAGGCAATACTTCAATTGTCTCCCCCATACAATATTAAACACCTTCAGTGTTTGCAAGGCATGGAAAATTTCTTGGGGAGATTCATAGTTAATTTTTCCAACTTGACTAAAGGATTTATGCATATTTTAAAGAAGGAGACTCCTTTTTACTGGGATGAGCAAGCCTAGGAGTCCTTTGATGCTATTAACCAAGTCTTAGCATCGATCCCCGTGTTTAGTCCACCTGACTATAGCCGTGATTTCTTGATTTAGGTGGCCACATCTATGGAGATGGTTGGTATGGTTTTGGTTCAGGAGGATGAGGAGCTCCATAAGCATGTCATATATTATTTGAGCTGAAACCTTATTGATGCAGAAATCCATTATTCCCATGTGGAGAAGCTTGCCTTGGCCACCGTTCATGTAGTTCATAGATTGAGACATTACATTCTCCTTCACCAAACCTTGGTTGTAGCTCATATCAATCTGTTTCAGTTCGTCCTCACTAGAAGGATGGTTGGGGGAAAATAAAATAAATGGATTGTTATTTGGCAAGAGTTCGATCTCGAATTCGTTTTGGCAAAATCAAAGAAACCGTTGATCTTTGCGGAGCTCATATCTGATTTTCCAAGTTTGGAGGAGGAAGAGGTTTATGAGGATACATTTGTCGATGGGCATATTTTCCTTATCTCAACTTTGGACCCATGGTATAGGGATATCATTGTATATTTTCAAACATTGAAGGTCCCTACTCACCTTTCACGGGATGAGCGATGACGATTACATCATGTAGCTAAGAACTACCTTATAGTGGATAACACTTTGTACCACCATGGGGTAGATTCCATTTTGTGTCGTTGTTTAACCCATGAAGAGGCTAAGGTTGTGCTAAATGACCACCACAAAGGGGTATGTGGTGGTCATCTATCTGGGATTTCTACAACCCAAAAAAATTTGAGAGAAGGATATTTTTGGTCGTCAATCTTTAAAGATTGAGTTAATGCAGTCAAGAAGTGCCACCCTTTCCAGGTGTTTGCATGCAATATGCACTCGCATCTAGCCTCGTTACATCCTATTGTCACCTCTGATCCCTTCACCAAGTGGGGGATTGACTTTATGGATTGCAACCCAGCTTCGACTGGGGAGCATCACCATATTATAGTGGCTGTCGATTATTTCATGAAATGGGAAGAGGCTATTCCCATGGTTAAATCCGATGGTGAGACAACTACACATTTCATTTTCAACCAAATTATTACTCAGTTTGACATTCTGAAAGAGCTTGTCACTGACCATGGTAGGCACTTTCAGAATAAAATGATGGAAGAATTGGCTTTAAAGTTAGGGTATAAGCAGGATCACTCCTCTTCTTATTACCCTCAAGACAATGGAAAGGTTGAAGCAGTGACTAAATCACTTAATTCCATTCTCCAACAAACCATCATACAAACCAAGACGAATTGGCATATCATGTTATATCCTGCTTTGTGGGCCTATAGAATCATGGTTAAGACTCCCACTGGTTTCTCTCCATATCAACTTGTACATGGGGTGGAATCTGTCTTGCCAGTTGAATGCGAAATCCCTTCTCTGAAACTAGCTATAGAGATTTTACCAGACACTTCCACATTGGAATAACATTTGGTCCACTTAGAGCAGCTTGATGAGTAGTGCTGAGATGCCTTAGTGGCTCCAGAAGTAAATAAGTGTCGCATCAAGGTCCAATTCGACAAGTCTGTCCATCCGAGGAAGTTTAGTGAAGGTGATTTGGTCCTTTTCTGGGATCAAGCTAAAGAACCCTTAGGGGTAGGGAAGTTTAATCCCATGTGGCATGGTCCTTAAGTGGTCAAACATGTGTTAGAGAAGGGTGCCTATGAGCTAGTGGATTATGAAGGGACAGCCTTGGCAGAGCCTGGAAATGGGCTCTATCTTAAAAAATACTATGCATGATCTTCAGCCAAGGATGATTTTTGTATATTATTGTATTGCTTGCATTACATAGTTAGGTTTTCTTATGGTGATCAGGTTTGATTGATTAGATTTTTCTTCTTATGGCAAATGTCGATGGAGACTTTCATGCATATAGGACTCACTGATGGTGCTAGCCGCCACACTCAAAATTCAGCCTCAACTACTTGGGTGATTTATAATCCTATGGGTCGGGTATTGTCTTCATGAGGCGTATGTTTACGGCCTTCTTCAAACATTGTTGCTGAATATAGTGTCATCATTGAGTTATTACATGATGCTATTTCACATGGCATTCATTCTCTTGAGGTACGTCTTGACTCGTAGTTAGTGGTTTCACAGCTTAATGGCTTGTATCGCATTAGAGATCTGACATTATTACGAAGATTCTTAAGGGTTAGATTGCTAGAATGACAATTTGAAAATATAACATACATTCATGTTCCAAGAAATTTTAGTCAAGTTGTTGATTCATATGCTAACTATGTGTTACATTGGCATTTGTTTCATAGACTATAAACATCTCACAAACATACATTTTTCCACACATGTAAATAAATAAAATCGATCATCATAAAAAAATTTCATTAATATCCAAAAAGTGATGTCATAATACATAAGTGTCATAATACAACATTGGGGATTCTAAGCCACCAAAACATAATACATGATCGTGCAAACAGGAATACTCTCAGGTCTCTAAGCCTGATGGGGAGGGGGGTTTTGATCATGGTAGCACACCACGGCTCTATCTAGCCATCAGAATAATCGAACCCATGCTCATGGTACACCAACCACCTAGCATTGCATAGCCTTAGGCAAGTCCTTGACTTGAGCCATGGGTACCCTGTACGTCAAGTGTATGAAGTTTATGTGAATGCTTTGGAGCTTCTGCTCCGCATCCACACCCATGATATCATCTCCTCTTCTCCTCCGTTGATAAAAATGGAAACCATTCGTTCGTCATGGTCCTACATCTACATACACATGATAGATTGTCACTATGTGTCATCACACCAAAAACATGTCTTTTGAGTCAATATATCAAAAAACACAAAATAAAAATTTAAATAATTCAAAAAACTTAAAAATTGGGTTTGGGATTCGTTACCTATGTCACCATATGTCGCTCCTAGTGGTAGGGGCATGTCCAGATCTCCATGGAAGTCTAGCCCTGCATAAGGGTAGTCATCTATGGCGATGATCTACCTCTGCCACCATGGAAAGAATTATGATTGGTATGGGTTAGCCACCCTACCTCTGCCTAGTCTGTGCATTAAATTTTCCTAGTGTCATTGGGCTGAATCTCGAACTCCATGTGGAAGAATTTCCACTCTAGGGATTATCCCTGGTACTCGCTCAAAGAAGAATGTGCTCAGTATACTGCTGAAACTGAAGTTCCACACCCTGCCCATTTTGCAGTCACTGAGCTGTTGTTTCATGTTTCTCAAAAATGTCGTGCTCCAGTCATACACTATGGGTCTCATACACTCCACCACATAGAACATCAGTGGCCGAGAGGCCTAGTGGAGTGAAGCTAATTCGGTTATCCTGCCTAATGCTAATAGTATGGCCTTCAGTCCTAGATCCTGGATAGAGTTTGTCGGGATTTGACTCCCAACCTTTTCTGTGTTCGAAAAGCAGTACACAACTATGTACTCATCAATAGTTAATCCACCTCCTAGCCCATGAGATCAGAGATTTACCACCTCTACTTGTCTGGATAAACCAGTGATAAAGTATATTTCCTTAACCTCAATGCTGAGCGACATCCCATCAATATGAAAAGTCTCAGAGTCTGGATCCCAGTAATCCACTAGCAGTTGGAGTAGTCCTGGTTTGTCCATCAGGCTTCCATGACACCAAAACTTATACAAACCACACACCCGTAATGCTTGTTGGGACATAATATCACCTTGCACGGCCTCCTCCACATCACCATGCTCTCTTTCCCTCCACTCTAACACCATCCTGCACAAAAAACTATAGTTTTGAATAGCATTTTCCTTTGAAAACCTTATTTGTGGCCTCATACATGACTGTTTTCAAAACAGTCATGTATGTATGCGGGTTTGGGTGTTTTTTCCACATATGGTGAGCCCTATACATGGAAAAAACCTTGATTTCCACGTGGGCCAAAACACACAACTATGGATGGCCTAAAAAATTGATTGGACCATGAAAACTTAAAAAATCTAGATGAAATGGGAAGGGGAGGACATGAGAAGTTACCTGGATCAAATGGGGTCAGATTTCGTTGGATGATGCTCCCAAAATTTCTGTCAGAAGTTCTGAGCTCAAATGAACTATGTTGGGTAAAAATTCCAAATGGTATGGAATTTTTAATTTTTTTACTATTTATAGAAATTTTTTGAAATTTTTTACCCACTTTCTATAGTTTTTTACCATTTCTGACCATTTTGGACCATTTGAACTAGTTTGATGATGTAGGAGTCTGTTTTGAGCATGGTTTGACCATGTTTTTGACCCATTTGTGCCTATTTCAGGTATTATGCCTAAATTGACATATAGGTTAGGTTTCACATCCATTTTCACTTTGCATGACTTTATGACCGTTTCATTCTAACCTTAGGTACGAACCCATTCTATCTTGTCACGGAACCTTCTTGTTGCTTTTAGAAGTGACATGATGTGAATGGTAGAGCTTAACCATACATGGGTACCCTAGTTAGCTCCTATTTTTTATTCAGTTCCCATGCCAACATTTTTCCTTTAGGGTGTGGGAGTCTTTTGTATAGTATCACCATGACTTTGTGCAAGAAATTCATACTCCTCTTGATCGTTTTGCTGGCCTTTTCCCCAAGACTCCCTTATGTCAAGTTGTAATTGCATTATCATGAGTTTTGCTTACCTTATTGGGCCTTATGTCAGCTTCCCTAACTTTGATTATCATCCATATAGCCCAATCTTGTCTCATGTCCAACCAAGCAGAGCCATTTTATATATTTTTTGTAGCTTGGTTCCCCATTTTTTACTAGGAGGGGACTTTCCCTCGAGTGTCATTATCCTACACATGTTTCCCTGGATTGAGCATAGGTATGTTCCACTGCTTGGAACTAGTTTTTTTTCCCCTTAATAGTTGTCTCCTCCTAGATTTGTAACTATAAAGCACTTTTATTCTTTTTCAAGCTTTTCAAAATATCTGAAAAAGTCCAAAAAAAATAAAAAAATGAAAAATTCAGATAGGAAAAGATGTTATCTTTGGCAGCAGTTGAGTCATGTCACCTTCAAACAGAGCACTGCATATCACATCCATTGGTTGGGTTAATAGTTTGACTTTAGGAGCTATACTTTTTTCTTTGAGTTTATCTCCATCGACTAGTTAAGCTTCTAGTCCCTATGGAGCCTCTGTCAATGCCTCCTGTGTCGTAGAGATGTCTCAGTTTTGTATATTAAGTCTATGTTGCCTACATTCAGTCACCATTCACCTTTATGCACTTGTTCAAAGGAAGTTGAAGCTTGAGTCGGCCATTCCTTAGTTTTCTTGACTTTGGATGTCGACCATTCTCGGTACTGGTACTGGTTTGAGCACATTATGATCGAGTCCTTCCACATTATACAGCTTTGCCGAGTACCTCATGTTGGATGATGGGGGATGTCTTAATGCCCTCCTTCTAATGGATTCTATCCCATCGACTTCATATTATTTATTCTAGGATAGGAGTCTATAGTCATTTGAGTGCCTTGAGACTTACAGTCAACAGTGGTAGGTTCTCTTACAATCAATAGTTTTGGGAATACATCAATTTCTTTTGATCGATGGATTGTTTCAAGTGTTCGACCTCAACACATTTATTCACACTTGTTATATTGCACTATAGTACCTTTACTCCCATTTTCATTATCTGTGGGTGATCTCGCATCTGTTAACAGTATATATCAATGATCGGTAATCAGAAAATGGAATACTATGTTCGACCTCGACACCTCTATTAACATAGTAGGACATGTACTTGTAGCAGGTTGTGTAGAAGACTTTCCAGATTGGTGGCATTTTTGATATCCTACCTCCTTGATTGTGCTAGTGTTCATGAGATTTCAGCTCTCGTGACTTGATTCTAGTGTATGTCATATATCTTCATCTTTCATGGAGATTGTGGTCCTTTGTATATATTCATCATGGAGATTTTGATATATCTATATTGTACATGTTGATGACCACACATGTCATATTTTATATCATGCCTATTCATGGCCATTGTACTCTTATTTATCTGGGACTTCTGTATGTATTTGCAGTCATATACAGAGATATTTGTACTATATTGTTAGATGGCTGGTTCTTCCACCTGGTTCTTCATCACTCGACTTCTGGGATGGACTTATAATTTATTTCAACCATCATATCACCCCTATGACCTCACACATTAGGGGGCATCTGTTACAGCTGATTTTACCACACATGGTAGATCACACATTTATTGCCTTCCCTGTCCCTCTACATACTCTTTAGACCCCATGGACCATTTTGGTACTTTTGATGTTTCCAATATCATCCCTAAAAACACTCATTATTTGTTGTACATGACTTTTAAACCCTTTCTCGCATATACACACAGATATAACCCTTAAACCTGCGTACATCGAGATGTGTGCAAGAGGACAAATGTTTTTGGAGTTTTCCTTGATGTGGATCTGAGTCACTTGTCTCATGGCCTTCCATATGCCTCAAGATTGCTTCGATTTGACCTTCCATTACCCCAGTGAAGAACTATATAAGGAACCCTTTGGATACATTGAAGAAGAGGGAATAAATGAGTAAGAAGACTATAGTCCATTGTTGTCGTAGCTTGCTTATACTTGAGTTTGCATCCCTTTGTCCCTTGGAGCACTTGGTGTTCTTCCCAAGCTTGCATTTTCTTGTGAGATTGCTATAGAGAGATGGAGGATTGAGGTGGTGGAGGATTTAGTTTATCTGGTTTGCAAACATGCCGACATAGGTTGTCATTCATGTAGTCTCTGATTTATATTAATAGAAATATATTTTCCTGTCCAATGATGTGCATTTAAATGAATATTGAATCCATGGATGCTTTTAATTGCTTATACATTATTGATTATATATTCTAGATTAGGTCTAACATCATTATATAGCATGCTTGTCTTGTTTGTTGTTGTTGAGAGAGAAAATTGTTAACACAAGTGGGATTGGAAAAAGCTCAATGGGGATCTACATCAACCGTCTGAAATAAGGTGTGTCTTGAGATCCTTTACTATTAGATTTGTTATTTCTCTTGCATATTGGGAAGGGATTGATTTCTATGGTTACTCTGTCTATTGTGGTACACCCCAATCCATAGGAAGTTTTCTCCGTAACACCTATTGATGAGGCTTTGTTGCTTGGTTTTGTCCAAAACCATGCGAGGATAATTTTTTTGTTCCAGGGTAACCTTTCAGGACTTATTACGTTCAAATAACCTATGTATCATGCCAATATATTTTGCATTCCAAGACTACCTATATGACTGATTACATATGAGCAACCTACATACCATGCCAGGGTATTTTTTACTTTAGGACCACCAGTACCAGGACCAATTACACCTGAGCATCATGTTTACCATGCCAAGATATTTTATACTCAAGGACAACCCACATGATTGATTACATCTGATCAACATGTTACCAACTAAGCTGTACTTAGTGGTTTTTATCAAGGGAGCCCAGTGAACCAGACAGGGTTAACATGTTCGGACTTCAAAAGACCTGTGGAAGTACTTCTGGGAAGTGCTTGTTGTATCATATCACATGTTCATACCCCATGAGGGATTTCTAATAAATGTTCTAGCATGATAGTGTCTGTAAAAGACTCGGTCTCTTAGACTTCATTTGTCAATCCGATCAGCCCAGGGTGTTTTTTCCCTTGGTTATTATTGGTTGTTGAACAAACGACTGATAATTTCTGAGTTTTTCACTCCATACCTCCAAAGTTGGGGTTGTTGGCTTGTCATTTGGGCCTATTGAGGTTATTAGAGTCTATGTGTCAATGTACAAACATGCTAGACATCATTTTTGAGTCATATGAACATGTCTAAGTCCCCCTAGGTGTTTTTCAATTTTTCAATTTTTTAGTTTTTTCATTGTTTATTATTAAATTTTAATTTTTCCAAAACTTAGGCTATTTTTTAATAGTTTAATTGGAAAAATTGATTTTGTAATAAAAGTCGGCCAAATAATAGGTTTTAGTCATGTAGGTGCTCATTTTCAAGCTAAGAGCACAATGTAAACCCATGGACCCACCGTTTCCTAGTTTTGAGTGATTTTCCATCACTCAGGTCAGAAAGCCCCAAAAATCAATTATACATTATTTTAATTAATAAATTGATGAATAAAGGAGCAAATCCAAAATCAATAAATCAGTGGATTCTCAGCCGATTTGATTGAAATCAGTCAGATCTTAAGCAGATTGACTGGATATGAAAAATCCTTGACTAAAGGAGGTGATCAAATAAGATCCAGAGTTGATATTGAGCATCCTTTATGGTGAATTTCGCCCTCCCTCTCTCCTCAACACGTTTTGGCTCATCTGGATGAGTTTTGGGCTGATGTGTCAGTGTATGGGTTGATGTGTCAGCCAGATCAGGCCCTTCGTTGACAAGTATGCTCAGTCCAGCTTCAATTGTGCATTGATGAACTCTCCATCAGTTAATTTCACTTGATTCCATGAGGAATTGCGCCCCCCCTGGGCCAGATGGCCTGCAAATTGTATATATCCTGCTGGAGGCTCCCTCTTCCAAGCTAGTTAGAGTTGGATTGAAGGGCTTGCCATTGTAACTGTGTACTGATTTTCATTTGTTGAAATAAAGAGAAGCTTTGGAGGCTCAATTGTGGAGTACCTTTCATGTGTGGATTGTCATTGTCTTGCTGCATTCGAGGTGAAACTGCTATTTTTCCAATTTTTTGCACGTAATTATTGTCTGCCTAAATGGTTTCTAAAATCATAAGGATAGATAATTGTAAGTAAGCCTACTTACTTTCTATTTTCTGCATATGTTTGAATGAGTTAATACCTGTATGTTAAATAAGGTTATTTGCATATTGTATCATCCCTTTCTCATATGTATCTTCAGATCTGATAGTTCTGTCTGCAGGAGTTGTGTTCTAGCTTACAGGTTTGCCATGGCTAGAAGATCTATGGTTCAGGTTTGATTCCATTTATTTCCAGCAGAGATTGCTAATATCGTGCCCCTCGATGCTTCTCTACCAAGTTCCCTCTGCAGATTTGCTTCAACAACAAGCACCTTTCTTCCCCTTTCTCTCCTTTAAAATTTATTAAACTTTCCTCAAACTGGTTACTTTAAAGGTTTCTTATTAATATGATATATCTCATCAAGAAAAAAACACATAGATCTAATTTTCAATATCCCTTCCAATTTCTAGATCTTAGTTTCATTTTGCACATAAAGTTCGATTTCAAGAGATCTAGCTAAAAGTACCTTATTTTCGCAAGCAATTTAGTGAAAATTCATAGCTTGCTGTTAAGGTAGTTTCATTTGTTGAATGATAAAATTCAATATTCTGCAATATCAGTGCATTTTAATTGGCTGCACAAACAGCAAGCCAAGATCCCAAGGAAAGCTTGCTTTCCTTGGTTCCTTTTTCGTCGGTTTAGCTAGTTTAATTTTCATTATTTTTTGAGATAAAGTAGGCTGACCCAAAGGTACTCTTAACATGATTTTGGGCATTTTTTATTATAACATGCTTGCTTTCCTTTAGAAGTTATGATAGAGAATAAAGGAAGCTGCTGTCCAAAGTGGCTTTTGGAGCGCTCAAATCCCCCCAGGGGTCTCTCTTTTGTCACAAAATTTGTAAAATTTGTGTATAACTGTAAGATATTGGTTTCATCCTGTATAAGGACCAAGAAAGTTCTGATTTATCAGTGCTTTGATATTCTAACCACTGTAATAAAATCATTCTTTGAATAGGCTCTTTCGATCCCATTCCCCATCCCCCCTAGGGAGATTCGCGTCGGTGCCATTTTTGTCATTTTCTACTTATTTCTTTTTCACTAGAATTGATATGATTTGCAGGGTAGTATACTTGATTCTATTTTTAATTCCATACTCCATATCTTACATTTCAAAGTAATCATAATACTTACCCCACGATTTTCTGAGTGACCCGCAAGGGGAAAGAGATTTGTGGTAGGATTAATCAGAAAACCAGATTTTTGCAGTTGTTTTAGTTTTCATCTTTTGTTTATCAAAAATTTAAAATTAACCCCTCCTTGATTCCCCGATTGAGATCCACTTGGATCAAAAGAGGTTCTTGGAGGCTTTTCTTTTAAACAAGAACATCCAGTTTAAAACTTACTAAAATCGACAAGGCTCCGGTGTGTATGCTCTGCACTTGGTTGCGGTTCGTCTGATCAGTCAAGCTGTATCAAAAAAACTTGGGTGACTAGCATAATTAGGATTCACCCTCCCCAATTGACAAACCATCAGGTGAAAATCCAACACCTCGATCAAACCTTTATGGTGGCAAAATACCCAAAGGAAGCAGGAACTTCTGAAAAGGGACCTCGGGGCATCGATCTCTGTCACACCCTAACGGGTGCGTTATGAAAAACAGCCCCAGAGACTCCATTTCAGCCCACATATTCCTTGCAGGTAGCCGTGAAGGTTTTGTTTTGGACATACTCCAAGTACTCTCGGGTATATCTGGAGTCCCTGCTCAGCCTAATTTAATCAATTCATACTTCAATTTTAACTTAAAACATAC
Source organism: Pseudotsuga menziesii (assembly GCA_001517045.1). NCBI lineage: Eukaryota > Viridiplantae > Streptophyta > Pinopsida > Pinales > Pinaceae > Pseudotsuga > Pseudotsuga menziesii. Next base: position 43,818 of record LPNX011036092.1, read on the forward strand.
CAAGATGCAATCGCAAAAAATTCACTCCGAGCACATGCAAGCACATTGATCATTTTAATTTGACTCCATTCTAAGGCACTGGTCATTTTTGCTTTATATATATATAATGTGTATCAGCTTTGTGCTTTCGTTTGTTTATCTTCGTATCTTGTCATCTTTAAATTGTTTATAGTTAAAATATTCAAACTCCTAAATAACTGATTCAGTTTGACATCACCACACTAAGAAATCATCCTTAGTAACTTAATAGTGTCTACCCCCCTTGGCTTCGTTAGGAGTTGAGCCTAAACGGAGGAGTCAAGAACAAGGTTACATCCTTGACTCGAGACTTGCCCCCAAGGACACACTGAGGTGACCCAGGTGTGTGAAAGGCGGCAACACAACCTACATACCATGACAGGGTATTTTATACTCGAGAAAGACCTGTCTACTTTCCAATGTGATATCTCATGCATATTTGTCTTTTGGTCTCTCACCATCTCTAGCATAGGAGCACTCCATGAATGATTATGTCACCAAGAAAATGTGCAGCTCTGACTATGCTAGAACTCGTCACTCCCTCTTTTTACGAGCCTCTTCTGTATCACACCATGTCTTTCTATGAAGTACTTGAACTTCACTCTCGCTAGAAACTTGGTCAATACATTATTTTCTACTTGTCTATTTCCATGTACAAGAGCTTCATTGCTCCTTTCTGCACCATATCCCTAATATAGTGGAATTTGATTTCTATGTTCTTCAACTTATCATGGAACACTAGGTTCTCTGATAACTTCACACAACTATGGTTGTTGCAATAAATACAATACGCTTATAACTGGAGATCAAACAAAACATACAGTAGATTCTGCAGCCATACTGCCTCACAACTATTCCGACAAGATGCAACATACTCTTCCTTGGCTATAATTAGTTCCACACAGGGATACTTCTTATTATATGAGGAGATCATGTCAGATTGCAAACTAAAGCAGGAACCCAAAGTGTTATTCCTATCAATGGTGCTACTTTCCCAATTTGGATAAACATAACTCTGTAGGTTAATATTATGATTCACATCATACTTGATGCCATACTTGATTGTACCCTTTAGGTGCCTCAATACATGATTTGTAAAAACTAGCTGAACATGTATCAGATCCTTCAGGAACTGGCTCAGTGTGTTTACAACAAATAATATATCGTGTCTTGTATTTGTTAGGTACATCAATTAACCAACCATATGACGATACATCGTTCCATCAACCGACTTTGATGAAGCATCACACCGAAGATTCAAGTTCAATACCATAGGTGTGGCTATCACCTTGTATTCCATCATTTTGAATCTTTTCATAATATCCACTCCATACTTTCCTTGAACAAGGAAAATCCCATATGCACTCTGCCACAACTCCATGCCTAAGAAGTAGTGCATCATCCCTAAGGATTTCATCTTAAACTCACTGGAAAGATTCCTCTTTGCACCTATAATGAGTTCGTCCTCTCCCATTAGGAGCAGGTCATCGACATATAGCAGGAGCATCATTGTTATTTTTTCTTCAACCTTGAAGTAAATGTTGGAAGCCTCTTTCCTATTAGAAAATCCTAAGCTCATCAAGAAGCTATCCATCTTGTTGTACGATGTCCTGGGTGCATGTTTCAATCATTACAAGGCCTTTCTCAACTTCCACACATGAGTCTTCCTGTCATGTGTCTTGAATCCCATTAGTTGTTCTACGTACACTTCCTCTTCGACTACACCATTCAAGAATGATGTCTTGATGTCCATATGGTGTATCTTCCATTTCATTATTGTAGCCAATACAAGTATAGATCTAATGGAAGTGTACGTCAATACAAGTACAAATGTCTCCTCATAGTCTATGTCTTCTTTCTGTGAGAAGTTATGCACCACAAATATTTCCTTGTGTTTCTCAATTCTACCATGTGCAACATTCTTGATCTTGTAGATCCATTTCGAATTTACAACAGAACTCCCTTCCAGTCCCATAACTATCTCCTAGACATCATTCTTCATAATCGGCTGGTACTCCTCGATCATGGAATCCTTCCATTATTTATTTGTTGCATCCTATTCATCGTTGGAGGGTGTAGCTAGGAATTTTTCACCTTCTATGGACAGGAGTTCTTCCTGTAGTCTGAATGGTTCAAATCTAGAACAAATGGTACACGACAATATTGGAAGACATTCCCTAGAATGGGTGGATATCTGGAATCAAGTCTGTTTGATACACTAGTATATATGTTTCATGCAAAAATGATCTTTCATGGATGTACTTGCATAATCACAAGAGAAACAACAAATGAGATCAAATAGAACGAGAATATAAACCATTATTCTATATTGATGACTAAGGAATTCAATAATAAAACATACGATAATGACACAATATATTTTATGGGAAGGGAACCAATTTTGCATTAGATAATAGAGAAGCAGTTTACAACCTATGCCATAGTGCCGATGTACTCCTTCACAAATCTAACACACCGTCCCCAATAGCTCCAACTTGCTCCCTCAATCTCACTGAACTGATATAGGTCATAATATCAAAGCAACATCATGAATTTACTCTCTCCTCAACCATAGAGTATGAGCGTTCTTTTATAGGCTTGGAATGGATAGAGATGGTTGAGAAATTTGTGGTTGACGTTGTAGAAATTCAGGCCTGCAGTAGATTAATTTCACTCACAGCAATTAACAATTGATCATGCAAATTATCAACAATGGAGACTGAATATGGAGCTG
>LPNX011036092.1:50464-103005 GCA_001517045.1 Pseudotsuga menziesii
CTATCTACTTTTTCATACAAGAGCTTTCAGTATGATTTCCCTTATTTCAGTATGAGCACTTGTTCATATCACCTTTGTTTTTCTTCTTCTGGGTATTTTTGTTGGGACCTTGTTGATCCTCTGGAGACTGCTTCTTGTCTCTTCCTTTCTCAGGTGGCTTTTTAGCTTTCTTCTTGCTTTTTGAATCCACCTTCGAATCTCTAGCAACCAGAGCTTGGTCTTTGGAAGGTTTGATGGTGCCCATCATCACCAGCTTGTCTTGTTCCTGTGTGAGAGATTCCATGAAATCTGCAAGGCTAGGCATCTTCCAGGTTCGAGCTGTGAGTTTTGTGGCATAGAAGGTCGAAACAAAGATTGAGTAATTAGGCCCTAGCTTCGAGAGGATGGACAATACGAGCTGCTCATATTTCTTTTCAATACCACACTGTTTCAGCTGCAAAACTAGTGCTTTGAACTTGGGGAAATATAGCTGCAGGGATTCAAAATTACTAGGACTCAGGGAAATCAATTCATTTTCAATTTGGTGTCCCCTCATCTCATCTGTCTTTCCAAAGAGTTCAGAAAGTTTCTCCCATACTTGATCTGGTGAAGTCAATCCATCGAGATGGAAAAGGAGGTCTCGGGAAATACTGAGACATAGGAGGCCGTAGGCCTCATCTCTCCGATTGTGCCATTTGATCTTCTCTGCAGCAGCATTGGGCTCTGCTTCTGTAGCCATAGTCACCCTGTAGAGGCATTTCGCTCTCAACAAGATCTCCATCTCTGCTTTCCATTCAAAATAGTTGAAGGGAGTGAGGATAGTTTTCTGTGAATCCATAGCTTTAGAAAATCTGTCCCGGCTGCGGTAGAAGGCTCCCAGTCTTGATGTCGACCCTGCAAAACAATTTTTGGAGGAGAGTAACAACCTACAATGGCTCTGATACCATGTATAAATTCAGGTCTACAGTAGATTAATTTCACTCACAGCAATTAACAATTGATCATGCAAATTATCAACAATGGAGACTGAATATGGAGCTGTAACACAAAATTATATTAACTGAGTGTACAATAGCCAACCCTATAATAACATAGGCTTCTGAATATATAGAATACATGAGCAAATCGAATGCATAAGGAATCATCCAAATCTAGCATAAAGCAGGCTTACCCAAAATAGGCAAATCCCCCATAGGTGTAAAAAGCTGATCCCAAATCTATCAAGGACCCCACGAATTAGCAAGGGCGCATGGGCAAGCTAAAGAGTGGTCAAATGGCAGCTCATACATGATTTTTCATGGAGGAAAGAGTGGAGGATGAAAGGGGAATAAAACAGGTTCACCTCACCTAGTCTAGCTTTCCTTATGTGCTTTAAAAATTGGAAAAGCAGTCAACAAAGAAGAAAAAGAAGAAGGGCGCCTAGGAGGCCAGGAATAAAGTAGATTTTATTCCCAGGACTTTCCAAAGTGCTCCATGAGTCAATAATGGCAAGTTTGACCTCTATGGATAGGCAATTGACAACTTGCACATGGTGGGACTCATGGACTAGGCAAATAAGACAAAATAAATGAAATAATGTCTAAGTGGGTAAATACTATGGGTTGATTATTCTAATAGAGGTGGCTAGGATATCCTACAAGAATGGATATTGAGCATAACTAGCCCTAGTGATCATGGATAAGGGTGCCACAAATCCTTCTTTCGAGAAGCTTCATGAGAACCTCTCTTTTTTCACTTTTTACCAAGGGCACCGCTTCTTCCTCATTGAGACAGAGTGATGACATGGCAGAACCACATTTTGATCAAAGGGTAAAGGTGGAACCATAGCTTACTATCAATGCATTACAGGTAGTGTTGAAGAAGGTGCCACTTTTTTACTAAAGGGTAGAGGTGGTGCTAGATTTTCACATATAGATTTGATGTCTGGACCAATATTATTACCTCAAAATTTGGGATTAAGGGAAAACACTGAATTTTGGGATCGCATCACATGCTAATAATGATATTTAGGTGTAACAACCCCCCCCCCCCCCTCCCCAAAAGCGTGAGGCTATAGGGATATGATAGGCGAGCAATTTGAAAGAGAAAGTTATCACTTCAAGGAAAGAATCAGCTTGATCAGAGATCATCAACTAGGAATATCCAACACTTCAATACTTTTGACTCATGAACAAATATGTCTTCATCATGGCTGCAGACAAATGGAACGTAGATCCATGAGAGAGATAAACAAACATGGCTACTAGAATATAGTGTAGATCCATGTGATAAAGGACTCAAACTTGGATATAGCTACTAGATGTACGATGTAGATCTATGTCATACAAACATAACTTTGAGCATAGCCATGACCATACAAATGTTGATACATGTTGGTACTTCATACAATATACTCCATGGAAACCTAGGGATAAATCTATGAGTGCTTTCCAACATACACCCAGGGTATTCATCTCGTCTTTTACAAAGTACGATTATATCCATGTAATTACAATGATATAAATTCAAACATGGTAGAAACCACTTGATTACCGGCCAATGATGTGAACTGTTAATAAGTGTGAGGGAGATCATCATTAATGTCAATGATTCCAAAGGTACTCTAGTACAATCTACTAAGTGTGAATAGATGATTCGATGTCAAACACTCAGTCAAATATCTCGATCAAAGGTCAATGATGTGAACCTATGTCGAGAGTGAGAGAATATGTCATTAAGGCATACAGATCTCAAGGTACTAAAATTGTTTCTAAGATTAATTCCTAGATGATGAGCCAATGTCGACAGGAATAGTCTTGTTGAAGGAGGGCCATAATGAATCCCACATCGACGACACAAACCTCATAAGAAATTTTTGGAATGTTGTAGATGATGTAACCATCGTACTGCCTCAAAAGTACTAACAGAAAGGTTGTTTTAACTGCAGAGGTAAAATTCTAACTTCCCTTTGAACATCAGGTGGTACAACAAAAGACTTGGAAGCATTGACTCGACGAGGCAAACACAATAAGACATTGGACAATGCATTCTTTGAAATAATTAAAGGAGTGACATGACTCATGAAAGTGGATCAACTCAAAGAAAAGCCGATTTACCCAATTGATTGAATGAAATCTAGACAAGTGCCATGTTCAAAGGTAATGACAAACTGCCATATTATTTGCAAAATGAATTGATTCCCTTCACTTATTTTCCCCACCATGATTGATGAGTGCCTCTTTTCATTTTTACGAGTTCAAATAGGGTAACAAACACTCATTGTAGCTCATCCAAAGACAATTCCATTTTCATATATTTTACAAACCTAAGAAAGGAGGGGTTCATTCCCAAAAAAGGGTCTCTCAGTGTTTAGTTTAATGAGTCCATTGAAAGTTAACTCGGTATCGTTCATGTTTAGAGATTCTGGACGAAGACGGAAGAAGACTCCAAAGGGTCCTTTTTCATATAATTTAGTCTCTAGGGCCTGAAAAAGTATAAAATAATACCCAAGAGAACTCTTCTAGTCATGATTGGATGGAGTGTTCCTTTTTTGTAAATAGTCCAACCGAACCAGAAAGGAGATAACCTACTGTCGGAAATATGACTCTTCAAATACGTTTATGAGTATGAAGAAGACAAGTACTCGACAATCTTTTCATATTTAGGGAGTTTGAACAGAGCTTAAAGAAGAATCCATTAAGGGGTTCTTTTTTCATAATCCAATTTTAACAAGCCTGAAAAACACTAAAATTACACTCGATACCTCTTCAATAATTTTTTAACGAGCATGCCAAAGGTATAAAAGGTTCTCGGAACCTTGTTAATGTTTGAATCCAGATCACAAAAAAGCAATAATGTAAGCTCAAACCAATTTCCATGTTTTAACCAGAGCACAAAAAATGAAAAGTAAGCTCAGCATCATCTTACTGTTTTTAACGACCTCAAAGATTAATTAAAAGAATGCTCAGGTTATCTTCTTCATTTTTTAACGAGCTTGTAAAAGAAGAATAATTCTGCTTAAAATGACATGTTTCATTTTTATACAAGCTTGAAATAGAAAATAACTATGCTTCAAACATGGTTTCATTTTTATGCAAACTTGAAACCATAAGGTAAACTATGCTTGAGGGCATCCGGTTCATTTTTTAACGAGCTTGACACAGAAAGGAAACTTTGCTCAGGGAATAGTTTCATTTTTATACAAGATTGAAACCAAAAGGTAAACTATGCTTAAGGATTTGTTTTATTTTTTAATGAGATTAAAACCAAAAGTAAACTATGCTCAAAACCACTTGTTTCATTTTTAAACAAGCTTGACACAGATAAAAGGAACTATGCTCTTAGGAATCTGTTTCATTTTTTAACAATATTGGCATAGAAAAATAACTATGCTCACAGACATCTATTTCATTTTTTAACGAGATTGACACAGAAAAAAAACTATGCTCTCAAAGATATTTAATTTTTTAACGATCTTGACACAGAAAAAGAACTATACTCGTGAACCTTCTCTTAGCCAACATGATATCCAGAGGTTGGTAGGTTTCCCCCATTACATAAAATCTAGCGGCTTAACTCGAGTATGATGTCCATACACTAGATCCATGCCCCCCATTTTACCTATGATGGGAAGGAGCTAACTAGAAGAATGGGAAGGAATGATAAGAACATGAGGAACATTTAGGGCAGTCTAATTACTAGGAATGATGCGATGGTAGGGTGTAACAAAGGAAAGCTGATCAATGGTCACAATATTCCCATCATGGGGAAAATTCATAACTCTAAAGAGTGTGGACACTACAACCTTCATGCCGTAAACATAATCACGTCAAAGGAGAAGATTGAAATCTAAAGGACCTTGGACCACCATAACATCAATACAGACAGTTTTCCCTCCTAAAGTAATACGAAAATGAGGAAGGATCCCTAAATGTGCAGTAGTCCTATGATTAAAAGATAGTATCTAATTGATGGCTGGAACAATATGAGGAGAACCTAAATCTTTCCAAGAAGTTGAGGTAGAATGCTAACATAAGCCCCTTCATCAACAATAGTGCGAAGCATGCGCCTAGCTGTAACATTAACAACTATCTGGAAATGAACACACGAATGCATACAAGACTCTGTTAGGTTACTCCATCCAAAGGAAATAACCTCACTACTTGGAGAGGGTTCTATCAAAAGAGACAAAATTTTCTCTTGTTGAGAACAATCAGAACGAAGCATAAAAACTTCAGTAGGTTTTAGTTCACTCTCTACTGGAAGAGAAGAAAAAGAAAAAGATTTGGTCAAAGCGACTACTTCAGTCTAAACACTCTCTAATGAAAGAGTGGTATCGGGTGGAGATGGCATCAACTCATCCAATTTAACTTCACTCTTCAAAGGAAGAGTGGGATCAACCACAGATGAATACGAATTGACCACTTGGAATTCACTCTTGGAAGGAAAAGTGGTATCGACCATGGATGAAATTGAATTGACCACTTGGTCAACAAGTGGGGGTTCAAGAGAGAACTTATGATAAACTATTTGAAGCCATTGATGAGAAATAGTAATATCTTCTAACAAATTAGAAGCTTCATCCATGAGAGGACAAAGGTAAGTAAAGTGCATGTCCTTACAGAGAAAACAAGGATTTTTTACTTTACCCTATCGATTCTTAACCACAGAGTCACTTATTGAGGGGGGATCATCAGTATGATGACCAAAGGATGATGACACATGTTATTTAGATGATACTTCTGAAAGAAGGGAAATATTGAGGAAATCTTTGAGAAGGTGATCACCCTTACAAAGCCTACAAGGGAATTTTGGCTTACACAAGCCAGAAACAGGTACATAAATACTCCTAGTGTGATGACCATTGGTTGGTGGGCTCCCAACATGATGATCATAGGTTGGAGTAGTGACCCTTGTAACACCCCAGTTTTGACCCCGTTTGCATGATGTATATAATGTAATTAATCATGGTGAGGAGCTAAAGGCAAAATCCCCACCATCGATTTGGTTGTGTATTTTTGGGCAATGGGGATAGTTTCCGATGGTATATCATGCTATCCAGCACATTATAGTTTGGAATCATGTAAATACACACATCAATTAAAAATAAACCCACAACTAGCTACCACAATGCAACGTTAGAATGAAAAGGGCATGATTCCAAATGATAAGGGTGTGGGGGATGTCAAACCTTGGTCTATGGGGGGAAACTCATGTGTTACCACCGTGTTTGATTTGCCATCTTCCCTTGTCTCATCCAACCACTTTAATGTCTTGTTTTTGTTAGTTGGGGAAGTTATTGCTGAGTAGTGGTGGGTGTGGCAGGATTGATAGTCCTTGCCCACATGCCCACTCCACCAGTAGACTCTCCTCTTCATGTCGCGTGGGGGCAGAAGAAATATTCACGCCACTCTTTCCTTGTCGGTTCAATCTCACGCAAGGCCGTGCAGAGAGACCTTCTATTTTTCTCATGCACTCTCCACTACGCAGGATCTCGGTGGTCTGTTCTTTCCTCACATTTTGTTGTTCATCTGCGCGCATAAGCGGAGCTGTTCATCCTCACGCATGAGTGGAAGTCTTGTTCATCCTCACGCACAGGCAGTTGGTAGAGCTCTCCACCTTTTGTTGATTATGGTCTATGTAAGTTTCCCCTTCACGCAGGGAGTACAGTTTTACCTCACACACAAGTCAGGATTGTGTTCTCCTGTGGCGAGCTTGAAGAGCGGTCTGAGAGGCACGATTTCTTCTGGGTATGCTTTTCCCTTACCGATTGAGGTCTATGCATATGTTATTTCCTAGGCGTGAGCTGAGAATCTGGATTCTTCCCATTTTTGGACTGTGTAATTTTCCTGCTATTTCATTGTGATACCGGGGCTGTTATTTTCCCCACGTTTTTATTGGCTGTGGTGTCCAATTATGTTTTGGGCCACTGTGTATTCTTAGTGAGCTGTAGACCGCTTTGTTTTCTTCCACATTTTTCCTCAGCTATGTCTTTACCTTTGCGCACAGGAATTTTGTGTTGGTTTTCTTCACACAAGCAACAGGAGAAATCGTGGCTGTCACTCGGGATTTTCGGGTGCAGGAGCCATTTCACACTTAGGGATGTGTGCCTATGGGTTCCATACCAGTTTCCATGGTATGTCTATGTCTCCTTGTCGATTGTGGCCATGTATGCTATCTGCTATGGTCTGCGGTTGTGTTTTCCTCTGTCCACGCTGGGAGTTTGGCTTCTCCTCTATTTTACGGACTGTGGATTGTTGCCATCATTCATTGTGTGTTGTGGCTGTTGATGTACCCTCATTTTGGGTTGCAGCTGAGTTGTTTTGGCCACACTAGGGCCAAGAACAACTCAGAGTTTCCTTGTGGGCTTGAGCTGTGTTTCATCTTTTGTTTGGGACTGTCCCCGGTTGTCTTTGCCTTCTTCACGGAGCTGTGAAGGGATTGTTTTGCTGCGGTAGGCAGTGGTTGGTCTTTGGACTGTGTTGGCTTGGCCAATTGGTTGATGGCCTGATAAACCAAACGGTGTTGGCTTGCTAATTGGTAACCTTGGCTATGTGTAAGCCTTCATTGACCCTTATTCTTGGAGCAATCATGCCCAGCTTGGGGGAGGCAATGTTGCTGAGAGATTGATGAGCACGCTGGCCTATGGTTGGGTGGAACATTGCAGCGATGTAGCTGGTTGTGGGGCAAATTCTTCATTAAAAGATAAGTACTGCTGACTATTTCATATCTGCCATTTAATCTACTATTTCATGAACTATGATGGACATGTGGAATGCTAGAATGTATATGTGTGTTGCTTCCGCTGAATGTTGTGTAGCTGTGTATGCTTGTATGTTTTATGCATCTTAGTTTGCATTATGTTTGCCTAAAATTTTAATCTCAGCATTTATCCTTCTCCATGTTCATGGGGCTGTCTGCCCATTCGTTTGTGTGGTGTTATTCATGTCCTCTTCACTAATGTGAGGGTCGAGGACGTGACAGAGTGGTATTAGAATGAAGGTTGCAACATGGGCCTGAATGGGCGTGAAGGTGCAATGACAGAGTATGTGTTGCAACAGTGGTCCTCTATAGGCCAAGAAGGAGAAACTGACAGAGGGTAGAATTACCTTCTATGTCCAGCAGAATAGCAGCAGACAAAAGAGTTCCAAAAATTATCTAAGTGTTTGAACAGTTGGTTCATCGGAACACTTAGTGGAGAAGGCTTCCGATGTAGCGGAAGAGCTAGGAAAAAGCATACCCAACGGAGGAAAATTGGAAGGAAAATTGCAAAAATTTTCTAAGTGTTCCATGTTCGTCGGCAGAAAATAGGTGTTGGGGTCACCGACACCGCAGAAGAATTTAGCATTTGATAGTCCGCCATTGCGGCTGCCGAAAGGACTAAAATGCCGATGCGGCCATGTTAGTGGAACCGATTGCCGATGGTAGGGAAATTTTGAAATTTGGCTTAAGTGTTAAAATTGTTGGAGGAGAATAGTTGATCGAGTGCCCTCCATTGCGGATGGCTAAACAACTATGTGTCCAACGAGTAAGGCCTTCGACTGCCGATGTTATAAAGAAAGTTCAAATTTTTTCTAAGTAATGAAAATATTAGTCACCGGAAGAAGAAAGTGTTTTGCGTGCCGCCGTTGCGGAAGATGAGAGCACTAACCTTCCAATGAGAAAACATCACCAATACCGATGAAGTTAGGTCACCGATCAGGAGAAGATCTAAGATTGTGTTTCACCATTGCGGCTATTGATGGAACTACTTCGCCGACGAAAAGAAGAGAATGGAGCCGATCAAGCGGCGAAAAGGAAGACTAAAGGGGGAAAATTTCAAAAAAATTTCTAAGTCCTGGAGTCGTCAGCCATCGGCAATGGTTAGTGGATAGAGCTTCTGACAGCCGATGAGCTACGTCGGATGAAAGATGAAGATCAGACCGCCGAAGTGTTGGAAGCTCAGAGAACTAGCCGTCCGACAAGTAGAGGATTCGATCGCCAATGAAGTCTAGAAGCGTAGATGTGGTAGCAGAAGGAATAAGAGAAATTTATAAAAAAAAATTCTAAGTATAAGAAAGCATCGAAAAACTTTAAAGGATTGGACTTCCGAGACGTCAGGAAAAATTAGAGGATCAGTCCGCCAATACCTCAGAAGCTTAAACGAATGGGGATACAATACAGTGGAAGGATTTAGTTGATTGGATTGCCACCATTGCAGATGTCTAAGGAACTATCCACCTGATGGATAGTGGTTCTGGTCACCGACACAGCAGAGGAAATTAGATGTTCTAACCACCGAAACGTTGGAAATTTTGTTGGGATGAGACCCGATTTTGACAAAGGAAATTTTTGGGTTTTCAAAGTGGAATTTTCTCAACAAATTCCAATAGTTTTTCAGTGGATTTCAGTAGACTATCAGTGGGTTACAAGGCTGAAAAGAAAGAAAATTTTAGGTGGCTGAAGTTTGCCTTTCAGACCTAAGTACAGTTGGTTAAAAGCATCATTTTTAAGAGGTGTGGTTTTCACACCCGAGGTCAAAATGAACCCCGTAGATAGGCATTGGAAAGCTTATCCAACAGGGAACAAGGGAGAGTCACTAGAGTTTGAATGTGGTGCTGCAAAGTACTAGTGATTGCTTGGTGAAGAAATGTGCCACTGTCAATATGGACAAATCCGAAAAATGCATGCCTAGAGGTAGCAAGACCATGAAGGCTAACCAGCTCTTGTGTGGAAGAGGAGTTCCATGCAAGGATGTGGAACTTGAAAAGGGAAGTTTCGTTAGACCCTATCTTGCTGATTATAACTACATTTCCTAAGTTTATAGCTAAAATGTATGAGGATATGCTTTGCGTACATAAGATAGTAAGGATTATACATTTATAATGAGACACTAATGATAATAATTGCATTGGTGTTGGCATTAGTGGAAAAACCAACGACGACATGGACCTAGCTGAATATGTTGTTGATGCTGAAAAATGTGACTAGAAACCCTATGGAGAAAGGGATAAAGCAACAAGTCCATAAACAAAAGTTGGTGAGCAAATTTTGCAATCTCCTACAAAGGACCAACCAAATTGGTCATGTCAAGGGTGTAAGTAGGACCCATGAAGGTAAGAGCTTAATTATGACAAGTTTCGAGGAGTGGTAAAGGTAAGAGACCTCATACCATGTGGATATTTGAATATAGAAAGGTGTCATGGTTGTATATGTTGATCGAGCTTAGTAGCACAAGGAAAGTAAGTACTGATGATCTTGATTGTAGTAATGCATCCTATATGAAGTAGTCATGGTTAGGCCATGCATGGTATGTTGAAGGAATAGTATTCCTAAATCAATGCAAGGTAGCATTGAATGGATATGTATTAAAAATATTTTTATGAATCTTGTAGACATGCATTGAATGGTGTGAGTGACTGATTGCATAAGTATAGGTGCAAATGTTGTGATGCATTGCATGAATGCATTGAGATGAGTGCATGTGATATTATGAATAACTAATGGCTGAAATGATGAATTGATGACAATTCAGGAACCATTTCAAGAGCTGTTATGAATGCAGGATAGTAAGTGCATAAAGAGGATAGTCATGATCAATTGGTTGCTAGAAATGCTCTATGGAAGAGCAAGGTGGTATAAATGATACGCTTGTGAAGTTTCAGGTAGATTATTTAGAGCATGGCAATGAGAGTAAGACCATGAAAAATGTCGGAATCTACCATGTGAAAGAGCCAAACCTTATGAAAAGAGTCTCATGGCTGTGAAAATAGTTGGTATGCATAATGGGTTGTTAAATTTGAATTGTGAATTTCGGATTTAAGAAATTGCTGACAACTACTAATCACTACTGGCTTGCATAAGATTGTGTCAGGAGGACGCATTGTAAGTGGGTATTCATATTATGCTAGTAAGCATAAAATTGTAATGGGCATAGTAGTGATACTTACAAGAAACCCACAAATGAGGATCACCTCATTGCTAAGCAAATCAATTTCTGTAGTAGATATAATATCAAATTCCTATTGAATTTGATTACTAATGTCATTGCTTAGTTATAGAACAATCAATTTGGATTGTATTATCAGATAATGATTGACTGTTTGGATATTTGATGAATGTGTCAGGGGTACACACTGCAGGAAGATCATGTGTGATGGCCTGCAAGAGCCAAACTTCTTGGGAAGGTTTTCCCTTATCTTGGAAATGGGTTTCGGGTGAAACTCCATTGGACATTTTGGAAATGTCTCATCTGCACTACATGTTTGGTAAGAAACATGAGTGAGATGGTATGGATTATTTCGGTAAGACATATGTGGATATGAAATGCAAAAAGGAGTTGGGATGGCTAACCGAGGGACTGTCAACTCAGAGAAGGGAGCCACCATTCCTTCTTAACGAAAGAATACTGCGTCGACAAATGGATAAGTGTTCTATGACCCTTGCTAAGAATATGCATGTCAAATTGTTAAAATTCCATATGCAGAATATGTTTTGACTTTATTTCCATAATGACCGATTGCTTGAGTATGAATAGGGCCTACATGGAACACATCGGGAAAGGGGTGCACACTTTTTTGATGTCAAGTCATGAAAGGGTTTTCAATATTGATTACACCCTATAGAGTGGACACACTCCTGGTGTCTCAATACTGGATAGTGAATGATATGAAATATGATTACAGTTTTTAGAGCAATAACGCTGATGAGTTTTGCTTATATTGCTTGTGTTGACAGGCTAAATAGATGCAGTTGGGTGTTGCACCCTAAAGGTAAAAGGTAAAAGGTTGTTGTGAGGGGTTGCAGAGTAACGGTTATTGTTGATATAAGTGTATGTTGGTATAAGTGTGTGTTGGGCTGTGATATGCCTGAGGATCCATAGTAGATCCTAGACCTAGAAATGGTCTTGGTAAAGTTCCAAGCCCATTAAACATGAGGATGTACTGGCTAGACAATAATTATTTGATGTTGTGGAGCATCCTACGTGCTGACCTAACATCCAAGTCCATAGGTGATCCCAAGGCTTGCAAAGCGAAGCAGGATCCTGTGGACCAACGAGGAAATGCATAATACAGATAAGTATTGGATTATTTTTCTTATGAATGAACATGTGTATATGATTTGGTTATGATGTTTTAAGCTTTTGTTTTAGAGATAAAACTGATGAGAATAAACTAAACATGTGAATCTATTCAATGTTTGGATATAGGTATCGCTGGGAGCGAGGACTATGAGAGCATCCTAGGGGTGCATGTGGAAATGTGACTGTCCTAGAGAGCTCGGATTGAGCGGTAATGAAAAAGGTGCTAGTGAGACTGTGAAGTTCCTAGCAGCCAAGAAAAACCATGTGGAGAGATTCCATGGTTTAGAGGTCTGGAATAGACCAAAGACACTGAGTGTCATGACCAAGAAGGATTGGTCTAGAATTCATGGTGAAGTGAAAGAGGCTGAAAGCATGAAAAGCCACCGCAATGGTGTGGGTTCCAGGATGGAACAAAACAAAGAGGGGAAAAACTCTTACTGCTCTCTCTTGCCTTTTGATTATATATATATATATATGTTTATGCATTGCAAAAACAAAAGATTGTTGAATGCATGTATGATTGAGAATGAAATGTGTGTATTTGCTTAAGTAAATTTGTGAATGCTGGAATAGTTAATTCCCTGCCCAGGAATGGACATGAATGAGCTCATGTGCCTATTGGGAAGGCATGAAAAATATGAAAGCCTCCTTGATGACACTTGGACTGTCATGCCATTTGGGTAATTGACTGACTGATTTAAATGACTATATTATGCTTGGTTTGATAGAATTTCAATGGTGCATTTCACGGGTGAGAAAAGTGAAACCTGGTGGTGCACATTGATTATGACAGCAAATCAAAAGTTGTTGGACTTAGCTGGAAGTCTCCTTCAAATGATTGCCAAGACCCAAGAAAATCTTGGGGAGATGCTCAAGATACAAAAAGGGCAGAGTGAAATGAACCACCAAATTTTGCAAGACTCTACTGGTTTGCAAAGGGAGGTCAAAATCATTCTGGGAGCAATTGGAAAAGGAAAGGAAGGTGGATCAGTGATGGGGAATTCATCCAAGCGACTCGTTAAGAAACGGTCAAAGGCATGAAGAATCAAAGGAAATTGAGCAGGTAAATATGAAGCAACCAGTGAAATGCTGGGAATGCATAGGACATCATTTACGCCGAGACTGCTATTGGGATTTGGGAAAACCCGAGTTTATAACATTAAATTCACACCAACAAAAGACCCACAGTGTTGGCACTTTCGGAAACAACCTGCGAATAGATTGCAGTCTCACCCGAAACAGCTATGGGGTGCCGTAGAATTAGGTTTCTGCAAGCAGAAGAGGGATATTAATGTACCTTTAGCCTTTAACAAATAATAATCGTACAATACAGAGCTTCAACATTCACTTATATAGCTTCATAGTTAGATAAACAAATAGTTTCTTGCTTAACCCTTAACTAGGAAGTCACAGCGAAGTTATTATTTAGCAGTGATCTTACTTATCAGTTATCTACTTATCAATGCATAAAAGAACATAACAGAAACTACAAAAAAGAACCACAACACAAGATATAACATGTTTCACCCCCAGTTTAGGGTCTACGTCCACAGAACTGTGTTTTATTCAACTCTTTACAAAAACCACAGTTATAATCTGTGCACTTAGCTACAGATCCCTTCAATTCCTTAAAGATGCGCACTTAGCTATAGATCTCTGTGCACACAGCTGCATATCTTCTTAATCACCCAAAACCCTCTGTGCACATAGCTGCAGAGGTCGTCCACGCACACAGCTGGGACTTACCCTTCTTACAAAAACCTTAAGAAAGCTCTTAGTTTTGCATTACATTAGCATCATAAGATAATCGTCAAATACCTAACCTCACCTCTTTACATAAGTGCCTATTTATACAGTGCACTATTACAAAACCATGGACTTAAACCATGGGCACCCAAAAACCATAACCCTGGGTTTAAACCATGGATCATTTACAAAAAGGGGGCTTCGACCCAATCTCGACACCCCTAAGACTATTTTGAGTTGCAACTCCACTTACAAACTTCCACAAAAACCGTGGAGTTACCAAAATTAAGGACCGTTAAGGTCGGAGCCCCAACAGGGCCCTAAGACTCACTAGTGGCTCATCCCAGGACACTCTGCTGCTCGTCTGGTTGAAAAATCTTACTGGTGAAGATAGTGAACTGCTTGTTGAGGCGTTGCATAATGTCATCGGCTGCTTTCTCCTTCTCTTCGTAATATTTATGCTGGTTAAGGTGGTCATTGGGCCTTCTATATCTATCAATGAACTTATCCTTCGAACTGCCTGCCGTTCATGTCCTATCAAACATTTGACCATCCACAAATTAGGGTCCTTAACAGATGGTACCCCTGGGAGTGCATGTCAATGTGCTTTTGCATAAGACAAATAGCCTCCTCCATTCTATTGAACCAGGAGGATACATCTCGGGATCTTCCGGAGTCTTTCCTGAGGAATTGTGCCTTTCTTCGTTTCGCTTAGAGCAAACTTATGCCTTAAATTTTTGCCTGGTCGAACATGTCTGCATAGGTGGATTGCTCAGAAGGTTCTGCAGGCCTCTCTCCCTGAACTCTCATAACAACTCCTGGACTCTTCGATCATTCAACATGGTATTAACTGAAGAAACTGTGGAATGCGAAATGTGCAAAGCTAGGTGTCTTCTTAAATAATCTGCCACTCAAATCTATCATAATTGTGCATCATAGATAGAAAATCTGACCGAATGGCAGTAGATCTCATCCATACACTACTAGATTTCCTAAAATCTCATCATTATGGGAAATCAATATAGTGCACGTGCCGGCGCCGCCAGGTCTAATCTTCCCCAACGGTCACATTTTAAGCTGCGGCACAACTACTAACTTCAGCTGCACCATAATAAGGACCTTCGACATTATATTTGACCCTCGACACATCCTGACACAAACTCCAACAGAACTTCGACCTTCGAACTTCGACAGCTTCATTATAGTCTAGTACCCAATTTCAACTGTTCTTGGTACTTAGACTCTCCTTCCTGCTGTTACTTCTGATTAGGGGGTCTAGGCTTGTCCCTGTACTTCTTTAATCTACTTCCATTCACCCTGGAAGGCAAAATTTGTCCATTCAATTTAGCTAACTCGACTACACCACCATCGGTAACTTCCTGAACTATGTATGGTCCTTTCCAATGGGTCTTGAACTTTCCTAGGAACTTCATGAATTTACTGTCGTACAAGAGTACAAGATCTCCAATATGGAATTTATTCTTCTTGATGTGCCTATCATGCCATGCTTTTTCTCTAGCTTTCTGCACTTGCTGCTGGAAACCTGCAATGAATCTGTCTTCTTCTAGTTCTACTATCTGTGCTAGCCTTTTATTTAACATAGCAGGGTCATCCATATCTGTGAAGGCAGATATTCTAAGGCTAGGAACAATGTACTCCATGGGAATAACTACTTCTTGTCCATAAACTAGCCTAAAAGGTGTACGGCCTGTCAACTTCTTGCAAGTAGTCCTATAAGCCCATAATACTGCTAGAATTCTAAGATCCCAATCATTTCTATTAACATTACAAACCTTTGTTAGAGCCTGCTCAAGAATATTGTTAAAGGCTTCTACAGTTCCATTTTCTTGAGGATGGTAAGCAATACTCTGCTGATGATATACCTAAAATTCTTCAGTCAATGCTTCAATAGTCTTATTCAGAAAGTGTGCTCCTTGATCACTCATAAGAATTCTAGGACACCCAAACCTCGACAAGATATTGTCGAATATGAACTTCACAGTTGTAGCAGCACTACAGTCCTTGATTGGTTGAGCTTCGGCCCAACAAGTAAGGTACTCATTTGCTGTAATAATGTATCTTGCTCCAGATTTCTTTGCAGGGGGATTTATTGGTCCACCTGTCAAATGCCTGTAAAGTTACTTGTGGAACTAGAGGCATCTCATCCCTCCTGGATGGTTTTCCTATCCTATGATAGACATCGCATATGTGGCAATACTCCCTGGCATCCTTATGAATTGTAGGCCACCACAATCCTGCTGCCAGAATATTCTGTGCTGTAGCTTTCCCTGCATAATGACCTCATGCTGCTCCAGAATGTGCCTCAGCCAAAATCAATGGATTCTCATGCTCCAAGACACATCTGCACAGTATTTCATCTGGTCCCATCTTATAGAGTTGTCTGGATACCAAGGTAAAGTCAGCTTCTCTAACCACCAACTACTTCTTCTGCTGTGTTGTCATCTCAGAGGGTGCAAAACCTATGGACAAGTACTAAACAATGTCTTTAAAATAGTCATCAACCATCTGGATGGCAAATAACTGGGCATCAGGAAGACCTTCATCCAAGCTAGTGGGCTCTTCCCCTGACTTGAGCCTCGACAAATGGTTAGGTCCTAAGTTAATTCTTCCTGGCTTAACTATGATCTCAAAGTCATATTCCTGAAACAAAATCAACCATCTACATATCCTTCCACCTAGCACAGGATTGTTAACCAAATACTTCAAAGCATAATGGTCAGTAAACATCTTAAAATGAGATACTAACAGATAATGTCGGAACTTTTGCAAAGCATAAACCATGGCTAGACCTTCTCGTTCTGTCATAGTATAGTTCTTTTCTGCTGTGGACAATTTTCTACTTGCAAAAGCAATAGGGTGATCAATATTACCTTCACTTGACTGAGCCAATACTATACCCAGAGCAATGGAGGATGCATCGACATGCACATGAAACTCCTTATTCCAGTCAAGGAATACTAAGATAGGAGTAGTTACCATCTTTTCCTTCAAAATATCCAAGCTTTCTTGACACTCAGGTGTCCATTCAAACCTAATATCTTTCTTCAACTGCTTTTCCATAGGGGTTGTGATCTGAGCATATCCTTTAATGAATTTCCTGTAATATCTAGTATGACCAAGTGTAGTGCAAATTTGCTTAACATAATTCAGAGGTGGCAAGTTCACAATAATGGTTATATTCATATGATCCATCATTAATCCTTGCTTACATACAATGTGACCTAATAGAATTCCAAACAATGCACAAAAGATACACTTCTTCAAGTTTAATGAAATCTGTTGCTGTCTACACTTGTCCAGCATAATTCTTAAGCTGGCTATATGGGCTTTCAGTAACCCAAAGATAGTCCAATCATCAAAGTAAACTTCTAAGAATTTATGTATAAATTCCTTAAATGCAGATATGACTACTCTGGAAAACATAGCAGGTGCATTCTTCAATCCAAAGGGCATAACTTTATACTGAAAAGATCCCATTTCTGTCATGAAGGTTGTTTTATGTCGATCCTCTGGAGCAATTCTGATCTGATGGTATCCTGAAAATCCATCAGTAAAAGAGTACACTTCTTGACCTCTGACATTGTCTAAAACTTCATCTGTAAAGGGGGTAGGGAATAGGTCATGTAAACAAGCATCATTCAACTTCCTCAGATCAACGCAGATTCTAATTTCTCCCTTGGTATTCTTTTCTGGTACCACCATCGGGCTGACCCACTCAGACTCTTTGATAGGCTCAATGATTCTTGCAGCGAGCATCTTGTCTAGCTCCAACCTGACTTTTTCTTTGTACTTAGGGTTCAACCTATATGGGCGCTGCTTTACAGGATTTGCATCAGGTTTCAAAGGTATCTTTATCACTCCTATATCTCCAAGGATACCTTTCATTTCTGAGAACTCTATTGGAAATAAGTCCTGATACTCATGGAGAAGTTCAGTCACTTTGCTAACCATTTCTTCGTCCTAGTAATCTCCAATAGTGCCATACTTAGGAATTTCTTCTGACCCAATGTTTACTTGTCATGTCTTCAATGGTTGAGTCACTTTAGGTGCTTCGACTGCTGGTCCATGTACTTTGTAGTGTCCTTCTAACTCAGGAATATTGATGTTGTGCCCGTCCTCATCCTCATCAATTGCGAGGTTATAACATTCGACTGCATTAGCTTCTTGTTCCTTCCAATCAGGTTGGTACTCAACTGTTTCTTTATCATGAAACACATTAGTATGGATCAACCTAATAGATACATCCAAAGCAAGGAAAACCTCGTTAATAGAAAATGTGAGCATAAAAATATCAACAAGACTATCCCAACTTATAGTACCATGGCGAAGCTCGACCTCCGCATACCAGTTATTTTCTATAGGTTCCAGAGTGTGCACAAACCTATGTACCCATTCTTCCCAAGGTACATGCTTCCATGCTTCATAACACTACTCCAAATTTTCCTGAGGGCTATTCAGACCATTAAACCTGCATCGCACCTCATGAGGTTGATCCATGAATCTCAAGCGAAGAGACTTCTGACAAGTTTCCCAAGTGTGAATATACTTTTTATGGCCATTCCACCATCTAGCTGCTGTGGCTCTGAATGCGGAATCTAGAGTCTGCATTTTCTACGAATCTGGTACTTGCTCTGAGAATTGTACAATAAATTCTCCTAGATCTATCAGGCCATCAAAGGTAGGCAATACTCTTGTCTGTCTGCTAAGCCATCTTAGAGACTTGGTAATTCTTGCACACCGATGTCCATGTAGCTCATAGAGTCAATTCTGCCAATTCTCTAAACCTTCGTCTGAATCAGACATGCAGGAACTATCACACTGCCAATCCATTATACCTTTAGTAGTAGGGTCAACATAATCTTCTTCCTTAGCTGTGATGTTTTAGATATGATCTAAAACATCCTGATCTTCATCCCTGACTGGCTCTGTATACCTTTCTCCTTGAGAAGGATCCAATGGTACTATGACTCTCAAACCCTTACCTTCAAAAGTCATCTGTCTCTTTTTAAGGTTAACTACTGCATTATTGTTTATTGCCCACTCAATTCCTAGCAAGGCTGGATAGGGGTTGCTATCATCGATTATCTCAATGACTTTGAAGTCTGCTGAGGTACTGACTCCATCTATATCCATTGGTACATTAGGGAATCTTCCTAGGGGCATAATCCTCTGCTGATTGGCTAATATCAATTGTATAGGGGAGCATTCAAGGGTATGTTTTCCCATTTGTTCCCATGTCTGTTTAGTTAAGATATTTACTTCTGATCCTAGATCTAAAATGATATCCTTCATGTCATACTCTCCTACCTGACATGCAATCTCATTTCTCTTCCAGTTCTTCTAACTCTACTAACAATTTTTGCCCTACCAGAGCTTCGCTGAGGTTCGCAAGATTGAATAAATTTCTGTAATTCATTCAAAGCATTCTGATTTCTTAACAGCTTGACACAACTCTCTAGAAATGATGACAGTGTACTTACTTACTCTTGTGTAGCTTCTTGGAATTGTGCTTGCTATCGATGCTGCTGCTTGGTTGCTACTGATGTTCCTGGATTGGAAAAGTCTTTTCTAGCTTTCAGAAAGGTTTATTTTTCTCTTCTAATATCGAAGGCTAGAGCTTTCTCTGGGGCCTTGCGGACCCAAGTTTCATCAGGTTTTTTCTCCTTACTCTACACTTGTGTCGTAGCTCCACTCCTTGTAACAACTTTAATGGCTGGGACCGGTCTTTGTTCTACAGCAATCATTTGAAAATTCTGACTAGGTTTGATGTTTCTTTCTTGGATCTTAGCTATCAACTGTGGGCACTGCTCAATGCCATGATCGACTGCTCTACAATATCGACATGTCGTAGTTGGGTTCTGACAGTCTCGAGCTAGATGCCCTACCTAATTGCAGTTATAGCAGATAAGCTGGCCTCGACCTCCTCCAGGCAGACCATGACCAGGGCCTTTGAAACTACCTCAACCACCATGGTAACCATATGCATCATTGCCTTGTGCCTCAGGGTGGACCCTATAAGTATCATAGGTTCGCTCTCTCATGAGGTTGAAGCTGCGCCATTCATCTTCATTGTGGCCAACTAACTTACAAAACTTGCAGTAGGGATTCTTAGGTACTTGGACATACCTCTCCAACAGATAGAAATCTTCTGGCTGATGCTGGCCAGTTGTTTGATAGAGGTCACAATATCGAATAGAAGGGTTCATTGGGTTTGGTGCACCAGTATTCAGGTAGTTTCTTAACGCCGAACACTGTTCTTTGTCATGGCCTTCTGTCCGACATCGTATACACCACACATCTTCATGAATGGATTTCCCCTTCTTCATGTTGCAAAGCTCTAAATCCATTTCTGCCAACTATGCTTGTATTTGATCTATGCCAAAATTATCTCGGACAGGAGCTGTTTCAAGCTTCATGGAAATCTCCAAAGCCTCTTGCTGATCAGCAACCTTCTGTTGCATGAGTGGAGTTATGATGTGAGGTAATAATGCCACAATGAACCATTACTTATGTTGTTCTAGTCCAATCGTTAAGCTAACTTGATCTAGCAGAACTTTGAACCTCTAATCAAAGTCCCAAACAGATTCGCCCCGTCTCTGCTGAATCTCTTTTAGTTCTGTGATGCACTATGATTCTGATTTAGGATTCTTAAATTCTCTGAAAAGTGCCATTTTAATGTCAGCTAAGACATGGTTCTGAGTACTGGAAAATTTCATAAACCAATTCAAAGCTCGGTCTCTGAAAAAAGTAACCAGCAGCACTCTTCTTACATCTTGGTCCATAATGTTCTTAGCAGTCCACACAGCTTCACATAAAAACCAAAATTGTTCTGGATCCTCTGATCCAGTTCCTTTAAAGACTGGTAATTTGATGTCATCATTCAGATGGGCCATCTTGGATCTAGGATGGGGGAGAGTAGGGGAGGAGGGGAAAAAATTGCTGGGGTAGACTGACCTACGACAGGAATACTCGGGCTAGGGTTACTTTCAGACTGCGACGGGTTCTCAGGGATAACAGGTCTTCACTGTGGGGTTACCAAAGGGTTTCCAATAGAAGGGGTTTCTTTGGGCTCCAATTCTACTGGGCTTACAGGGGTATACTCAGTATTCTAACCTAGGGTATAGGATCCAAAACTCCTCTTGTACCTTTTGGCACTTCGCAGCAAACCACTTTGCTCATCGAAGTCACTTTCACTTTCAAACATAGGTTAGTAATACTAGATCTAACAATCTGATTCTATAAACAATATGCCTTTTTTAGCCAATAGCATTTTAATTCTCAAACTAAATGAATTCAAGTACTTACCCCTTGGTCCTTTGAAAAATTGTCATTCAGCTTCGCTGAAGGAAGTACTTGTGTCGATGGCGAACTCCGTCACAAATGATTCAAGGGTTCGCGTCGTCCAGAAATCAACAGCTCGAGAGATCGCGTTGTTTACCCTTTTCAATATGTTAATTCTTACATGGTTCCAATCAGGAAACTGACCTTCTTGGAAGTTTGTTCTTCTCTCTATCAACCTGGATAACCACTGGTGCAACTCTATGTGGATACTACCAAATAAAATTTCATAAACATCAGAAAAAATGTACCTTTGTAAAAAGTCATCTGAACTACGACACGGATCTTTATTCTCTTGTTCAGCAAAGTTCAAAAAATTCTCTTCAATCCAATCACCGATTTATTTCACTGAGGGTCTCCAAAACATAGCCCTCCAGATATGACGCAGATCCCTCTTGAGCAGATACTAAGTTCAACCAGAAACGAAACCAATTTGTTGGTATTTGGGCAAACCCGAGTTTATACCATTAACTTCGCACCAACAAAAGACCCACAGTGTTGGCCCTTTTGGCAACAACCTGTGAACAGATTGCAGTCTCACCCGAAATAGCTATGGGGTGTTGCAGAATCAGGTTTCTGCAAGTAGAAGAGGGATATTACTGTACCTTTAGCCTTTAACAAATAATAATCGTACAATACAGAGCTTCGACATTCACTTATATAGCTTCGCAGTTAGATAAACAAACAGTGTCTTTCTTAACCCTTAACTGGGAATTCATAGCAAAGTTATTATTTAGCAGTGATCTTACTTATCAGTTATCTACTTATCATTGCATAAAAGAACATAACAGAAACCACACAAAAGAACCACAACACAAGATATAACGTGGTTCACCCCCAGTTTAGGGGCTACGTCCACAGAACTGTGTTTTATTCAAATCTTTACAAAAACCACAGTTCTGATCTGCGCACTCAGTTGCAGATCCCTTCAATTCCTCAAAGCTGCACACTTAGCTACATATATCTGCACACACAGCTACAGATCTTATTAATCACCCAAAACCCTCTGCATACATAGCTGCAGAGGTCGTCCACGCACACAGTTGGGACTTATCCTTCTTACAAAAACCTTAAGACATCTCTTAGCTTCGCATTACATTAGCATCATAATATAATCGTCAAAGACCTAACCTCACTTCTTTACATGAGTGCCTATTTATACAGTGCACTATTACAAAACCATGGACTTAAACCATGGGCACACAAAAACCATAACCCTGGGTTTAAACCATGGGTCATTTATAAAAAGGGGGATTCGACCCAACCCCAACACCCCTAAGACTATTTTGAGTCGCAACTCTGCTTACAAACTTGCACAAAAACCACGGAGTTACCAAAATTAAGGACTGTTAAGGTCGGAGCCCCAACAACTGCCCAATGAGGGAACATGATGATGGCAACAATCGCAAAGTTCCTAGACTTCGGGATAAGCTGAGAGATGAGAACCAGTAGGAGAAGTCCGTGGAAGCCGAGGGGCTTGGTCCTGAACGTTCAAAGTGAATAATTGAACGTGGGACAGATCTGCAAAATTTTGAAATTTTGATGTGCAATTGTATATGTATTGTATATATATTCCTATGTATTGGAACACCGAGGACGGTGTTATTCCAAAGGGGAGGGGAATGTAACACCCTGGTTTTGACCCCATTTGCATGATGTATATAATGTATTAAATCATGTTGAGGAGCTAAAGGCCAAAGCCCCACCATCGATTTGGTTGTGTATGTTTCGGCAATGGGGATAGTTGCCGATGGTATATCATGCTATCCAGCACATTATAGTTTGGCATCATGTAAATATGCACATCAATTAAAAATAAACCCGCAACCAGCTACCGCAATGCAACGTTAGAATGAAAAGGGAATGATTCCAAAGGATAAGGGTGTGGGGGATGTCAAACCTTGGTCTATGGGGGGGAACCCATGTGTTACCACCTTGTTTGATTTGCCATCTTCCCTTGTCTCATCCAACCAATTTAATGTCTTTTTTTTGTTAGTTGGGGCAGTTATTGCTGAGTAGTGGTGGGTGTGGTAGGACTGTCAGTCCTTGCCCACGTGCCCACTCCACCAGTAGACTCTCCTCTTCACGTCACGTGGGGGCAGAAGAAAGATTCACATCACTCTTTCCTTGTCGGTTCACTCTCACGCAAGGGCGTGCAGAGAGACGTTATGTTTTCCTCATGCACTCTCCACTACGGAGGATCTCAGTGGTCTATTTGTTCCTCATGTTTTGCTGTTCATCCGGGCATAAGCAGAGCTTTTCATCCTCACGCATGACTGGAAGTCTTGTTCATTCTCACGCACAGGCAGTTGATCGAGCTCTCAACCTTTTGTTGATTGTGGTCTGTGTAAGTTTCCCCTTCACACAAAGAGTACAGTTTTACCTCACGCACAAGTCAGGATTGTGTTCTCCTGCGGCGAGCTTGAAGAGCACCCTGAGAGGAACGATTTCTTCTGGGTATGCTTTTCCCTTACCGATTGAGGTCTGTGTGTATGTTCTTTCTCAGGCATGAGCTAAGAATCTAGCTTCTTCCCATTTTCAGACTGTGTAATTTTCCTGCTATTTCATTGTGAGACCGGGGCTGTTATTTTCCCCACGTTTTTGTTGGCTGTGGTGTTCAATTACATTTTGGGCCACTGTGTATTCTTAGTGAGCTGCAGACCGCTGTGTTTTCTTCCACATTTTTCCTCGGCTATGTATTTACCTTTGCGCATAGGAATTTTGCGTTGGTTTTCCTTACGCAGGGAGTAGGAGAAATCGTGGCTGTCACTCAGGATTTTCGGGTTCAGGAGCCATTTCACTCTCAGGGCTGTGTTCCTGTGGGTTCCATACCGGTTTCAGTGGTATGTCTATGTCTCCTTGTCGATTGTGGTTGTGTATGCTATCTGCTATGGTCTGCAGTTGTGTTTTCCTCTGTCCACGCTAGGATTTTGGCTTCTCCTCTATTTTACGAACTGTGAATTGTTGCCATCATTCATTGTGTGTTGTGGCTATTGATGTACCCTAGTTTTGGGTTGCAGCTGAGTTGTTTTGGCCACGCTAGGGCCAAGAACAACTCAGAGTTTCCTTGTGGGCTTGATCTATGTTTCATCTTTTGTTTGGGACTGTCCCCAGTTGTCTTTGCCTTCTTCACAGAGCTGTGAAGGGATTGTTTTGCTGAAGTAGGCAGTGGTTGGTCTTCAAACTGTGTTGGCTTGGCCAATTGGTTGATGGCCTAATAAACCCAATGGTGTTGGCTTGCTGATTGGTAACCTTGGATATGTGTAAGCCTGCATTGACCCTTATTCCTGGAGGAATCATGCCCAGCTCGAGGGTGGCAGTGTTGCTAAGAGATTGATGAACACACTGGCCTATGGTTGGGTGGAATGTTGCAGCGACGTAGCTGGTTGTGGGGAAAATTCTTCATTAAAAGATAAGTACTGTTGACTATTTCATCTCTACCATTTAATCTACTGTTTCATGAACTATGATGGACATGTGAAATGATGGAATGTATATGTGTGTTGCTTCCGCTGAATGTTGTGTAGCTATGTGAGCTTGTATGTTTTATGCATCTTAGTATGCATTATGTTTTCCTAAAATTTTAATCTCAGCATTTATCCTTGTGCATGTTCATGGGGCTGTCTTCCCATTCGTTTGTGTGGTGTTAGTCACGTCCTCTTCGCCGGTGTGAGGGTCAGGGACGTGACAACCTTCAGTTCAGCTTTCTTATTCTTATCCTTCCTTTTCAACTTTTTCTTACCTGCATGTTTACTAACATCAAAGTTTTCAATAGGTGAAGAGGAAGGAAAGGAAGTCAATCCAACATCCAAAGAAGAAGGAGAAGGGTTAAATTGATATCGATTCTCATGTGGTGAAGGACTATGATCTGGCACAAAGGGTGGATTTTGTATAATGAGATTGGAGAATAACCATACAAGTAATCCTATAGTCAATCCGAGAAGACTCAAAGTGGCCATAAAGGAAGGACCAACATTCTCACAAGGGGGAGAAACAAAAGACATACCCTGAAAAGGGGTCTGTTGACTGGTGGTCCCGGGAGAGTCTCCCATATATGAACTCTCTAAGAATATTTGAAGTACCACACAAATCAAACACTATTCAAGTCTAAAAGAAACAAGAAAACATTGTGATGGACATGGTTCAAAAGTTAGGATCCTCATGAGATTATCAAGGCTTCACAACTCGCTATATACCACAGGGTCCAATATTAAAACGCAGAGAGGAGAATCAACCATCCCTCACTTGAATACCCAAATACCAGGATGGTACATGCATAGTAATCTCCCTGAGTGATGTTCTTGGTGTATTTTAATGCCAAGATGGCCAAAATTTTAACTCAGTTGGTCACAAGAACCCTAAGAGGGTCTCCTGATATACTCAAGGTACGTGGGAGCTCAAATTTGTAGTGGTGTTGTCTAATGCACAACCATACGAAAGTGTCCTTCCAATATACAATCGAGTATGTGAAGTACCTTTTGATATAACTCAAGGGTACATGAAAGGATGTTCGATATACCGATGATACGTGGAAAAACCACATAGTCTCTGGGATGTAGTGCAGGAATAAAATGACAGCTGCCATGCTTAACAACGCTGTAACACATCACTAACTTACACACAGTTACTAAATGATCTTAAACCTAAACTAGCATTAATCCTATCTTGAATGGTTAAGTGGATGCATGAGGTGTAGACAAGAAATGTAAAAGGAATGCAAATCCTAGCTACATGACGATGCACATTTCTCTTTTGATGAAAGCTACCTAAGGTATGGAAAGACCTTTCTTTTCAAACAAACATGAACACAAGAAGTGAGGAAAAGAAACATTCTTTCCTAGAGTGCTATTGTTGATGTATATGTAACTTTGGAATGTATTCTTTTATGTATTTTATATATTGTAACCCGATGTTTATTCCGGGATGTTTTCTATTATGTATTTGAGTCATATTTTCTTACCCCAATGTTCCGATCGGGAGGATTATTAATGTAAACAAGTCTTGTCAAGTCATTAGGTAAGTCCCCATAGTTTCGGGGCACTTGAGTTATTATACACTAATTAAGGTGTAGGATCGAGTAAGTAATTGTAAGCCTACATGTGAAAGTGTACTTCAAGTGAATGGATGAATATAAATAGAGAGTGAGAGTCTCTCTATTTATCACTTGTGAAATCATCACTTGCTCTCTCAAGTGTGGCGCACTATTGGAGAAGGAAATACTGGGGCTAGACAGAAGAAGAAGACTACTGCTGTTGGGAGTGCATCTTACTATTTTGGGGTCTTACATCTTGTGATACTATCTTAGAGGAAGTTGCATGGTTTTCTCCATTTATGGTTTCCCCGATCAAAACTCTTTGTGTCTCTTGTCTCATGTGATGTGCTTATGTTATTGCTGTGCTTGTTATTCTCTCAATGAAAAGATCCTAACATAATGCTAGCTTAAATGTTGAAAAACTAACATGGTATCAGAGCTAACCTAAGAAGAAGACACTGTGCAACTACAAAAACTAGGGATTCCTAGTTTGTGGACCTTCCTCCATAGATTTTCAGCAAAATTAAGGTGGAACAACTCTCCTCCTTAGGGCGCATCTTTCTGTCGAAGCGGAAATCGATTTCAAGCATTTTCAGTTTCGATGTGGAAATTAAGGCTTTCTACAGAAAATGAATTTTTGAGTGAGACCAGCATAGGATTGTTCTCCTCATCAAAAACGAATTTTAGAGACCTGGATCAATAAATTTGGTTGGGTGAAACTCCAGGAAAGTCAAACCCTAGTTTGACCCCGAGCTAGGAAAAACCCTAAATGCTAAAACTGATAAGTTTTGGTACAGTCGCTATATTCTGAGATTGGCAACGTATCCGAAGCTGAAAATTGCATGGGTTGAATATAAAATCCTGATGAACATTGTGTCCAAACATCATCCTCATATTCGATATATTCTGGGAGATATGATCTCTCAAAGTTAGGGTTCCAGCCTCTTCTAGAAATCATCCATAAACAGGACACCTGGGGAGAATTGCAATATCTTGGGCTACAGAGGTCCAAATGGAATTTATAAATATTTTATAGAAAGGGCACAGAATTTAATTTTGGTGGTCCAAATATCAGACTTAGAGGATGAACCAGTGACATGTGGCATTCCGTACAACTTCGCTGTTATGAATAGTCCTGTAACAGGTCATATTGGGAAAAGGATCATAAATCCCAAATGGTGAAACCAATTCTGATGAAACCTATGGTTTTGGATCAGGGACATGTGAGGTTACCTCATTTAAGAATTTCAGACACATAGGATCAGTAATTTCTAATATATCATAGAAACAGTAACAGGAATTTCTGCATAAGAAATTGGAAAATTAGGGCTTCCTGTTCCGGGAGCTTCCCTCCACTGTTTTCAGAAAAGGAGTACATTGGACAGCTCCATTTGAAGAGATCTATCTGTTTGTCCAATTAGATCTAAAATATTCCAAGTTTTGAAAATTAGGGTTTCTATGACAAACCCTAGATCAGCAAACTCCGGGACAAGGACAGACACCTCAAATCGGTAAGATCTAATCCTTTGCTATTTCCATTTGAGGTTATCATTTCAATATGATATATCACATCAGCTTGGTGACAAGCTTGGGGAATTTGACAACTTCCAATCCTAGAAGTATTTGATCTCTATGAATAAAATGGATTGGACACCCACATGAGTATAGAGGTTCCAGTTTCAGAGGGAGACGAGGTTAGAAGCCTTTCACAAGAAGAACTTGGTCAAGGCCAAAGAAGACATCATGCTGCAGAGGATGACGAACCATCCAGAAAGAGATCCAGATATGAAAGTGAAGATTCTTCAAGCGAGGATGAATATGTTCTGATATCAACTCTCATAGGTAACATTACTCATGGAAGTGATGATTGGCTTATAGACAGTGGGGCTTCCAAACATATGACGGGATTCAAGGAATCGTTTGTAAGATTGTAAGAACATGAATCACCTCACAAGGTGAAACTAGGAGATGACTACCAATATCCAATAAAAGGTAGTGGGGAATCTTCATACAAGCTAGACTCTGTTAAGTCTCTAACAATGAAAGAAGTATTGTTTGAAGAACCTTCTCTCCATTTCAGCATTGATGCAAAAGGAATGCGGGTTGCATTCATAGATGGTCAAGTCATCATGTGGCCAAAAGGAAAGACTATCGATGATGCGGTAGTGATTGGAGAATAAGAAGGAGGCTTGTACAAATTGAAAGGCCATCTAGAACAAGCCTTGATCCATGACATAGTAGAGCCAAATTAGATTTGGCATAGAAGGCTTGCACATGTGCATTACAGAGCACTACCTATTGCAAGCAAAGCTGTTGAAGGTCTTCCAGAATTTCAAGCTATTTGAAGGGAAGAACAAAAATCAGAATATGACCTAAATAAACGAGTTGAATAATGTGAAGATCCAGAATGCAAAGACCATGCAGTCATAAGAGTCTCTCAAATCAAAAACAACTTGAAGCGGTGAAGAATGTAGAAATGGTGATGGCCACCTTGAATGGCCTCCCAGGATCGTGGAATTCATTCATTCAAGGAATGTGTTCTAGAAGGAAGTGATTACATTTCAGCATACTTCAAGAAGAAGAAGAAGCTTGAATCATAAGAAGAGAAGAGAAGATGGGAGCAATTGAAGATCAAGATCTCGCCATCCAAAGAAGATCCCTAAAGCAATGGGGAATATGAAGAACTCAACTCTTGAAGAACTTCTTATCCACCTCAGCATTTGGATAAGAAATGATGCTATCATGAATGAAGAAGACGATGAAGCTGAAGGCTCAAGAAGGAGTATACCCATGAAACAAATAAAGATAAGTATTCAATTGTCATTTCATGATATTGTTTTGTTATGCATTTGTTTATATACAGTTGATGTATTATGCATGATAGGATGCTTGCATTAATGACAGTATACTACTAATATGCATGTGATGGGTAAGTAGCTCATGTTGCTATACAAATTCTCCATTGCTACTTATCTAGAATGAAACCTCTTTGCTGACATATTGGATTAGTGCACAATCCCAATGTTGTCCTGGTAGAGATGGAAGGCATCTAGAAAGTTTCAGTAAGATATGGATGAATGTTGTATTGGCTAAAGTAGTTGCATGATTATATATTTATGCATAAGTATTTTCCAGTATGAATATTCATTATGAAATGTTATAACCATACAATTGCATTTGACTTGTAGGAAATATCGCATACATAATCGTCTACAAGCAAAGAAGAATGAAGACTTGTTCTGAAGAACAAGTGACGACAGTTCAAAGACAAAGAATAATATGACGAGTGCAGTGACATCATTGATGCAGAACCTTCCAACCACCAAGAAGAAAGGGAAGACCAGTTCAAGAAGAATGATGTTAGGGTGCAGTATCGAGACCTGAAGAGAAGTTCATAGTTCCATCATGCAGTAGATGGAAACGTCGTGGGATATAAAGCAAGATTCGTAGCATGAGGCTTGTCACGAAAAGAAGGCCTAGACTACGAAGAGACATTTGCAGCCAGTAAGAGTTTAAACACATACATGATGAGATTGATGAATATATTAACCTTTGCTACAAGGTTGAAGATGTAAGTCTATACACTAGATGGCCACATAGAATATTAGTAGCATAGGAAGCTACTTGTCACTCCGGTACAGAATGTTTCAGTGCATAGAGTACAAGAGACAGAGGGAGTATGATGCTTTGCTTCAGAGGGAGTGACTACAGAAGATCTAAGGTTCGACATGGTACAATAGGATAGGTAGATTACTGATGACTCTAGGCTTTACAGAGAGTAAAGAGGATTCCAACCTTTGCTTCAAGGTTGAAGACAGAAGACCAGTGATGCTCCTATTATGTGTCGATGCACCATTACTTTCTAGGTATGGAGGTGTGGCAGAGTATGGATGGAATCTTCCTTGGACAAGGGAAGTATGCAGAAGAGATCCTGAAGAGGTTCAGGATGATGGACTGCATGCCCACACCTATGGCATCGAACTTGAAGCTATTGAGTGATGCTTCTTTAGATAAGGTTGATGCTACAATGTATCGTCAGATGATTGGGTCATTGATGTACCTGATGAACACGAGACCAGACATTTGCTTTGCTATGAACACCTTGAGCCAGTATTTAATAGATGTGAGAAGTGTTCACTTGATTGCTGCAAAACATATTCTGAGGTACCTGAAGGGTACAATTGATTATGGGCTCAAGTACGATGTGAATCAAAAGATTAACCTAGAGGGTTATGTTGATTCAGAGTGGGAAAGCAGTGCCGTCGGCAGGAAGAGTACTTCAAGATGTTGCTTCAGTATGGGATCAGGTGTGATCTCTTGGTTTAGCAGGAAGCAATCCTATGTGGCACTAAGTACAACTGAAGCAGAGTATGTCGCAGCTTGTTCAGCTAGTTGTGAGGCAGTATGGCTACGGAAGCTACTGTCTGATATATTTGATCTCCAATTGGATGCTGCTTGTATACATTGTGACAACCAGAGTTGCATGAAGTTGTCAGAGAATCCATTGTTCCATGACAAGTCGAAGCATATCGAGATCAAGTATCACTATATTAGGGATATGGTGCAGAGAGGAGTAGTGAAGCTCCTGTATGTTTCGACGGAGGAACAGATAGCTGATGTATTGACGAAGCCATTGGCTAGGCTGAAGTTCGAGTACTTCAGAGAGAGACTTGGTGTTCTCTAGGTCGAGGTTCCTTCCAAGAGAAATTGATGAGACCCATAGCCATTCTGACATGGTGAGAGGATTGGTTCCTTCCATGGTCAGATGTAAGGGCTGAGCCATTCTGTCATGGTGAGAGGATTGGTTCCTTCCATGGTCAGATGTAAGGGCTGAGCCATTCTGTCATGGTGAGAGGATTGGTTCCTTCCATGTCAGATATGAGTGCTGAGATACATAGCCATTCTGACAAGTAGGTCAGATATAAGGGCTGAACCATTCTGTCATGGTGGTAGGGTTTCTCCCTTCCATGACAGATATGAGTGCTGGCCATTCTGTCGAGTAGGACAGATGTAAGAGAAATTGCCATTCTAGGAATGGAGGCACCTGGTCAGTTACTAGGAACACTCAGTGTAAGAACTGAGTAGCCATTCTGATGTGATAGAGGGATGTGTTCCCAATTGATCAGATGTAAGGGATGAACCATTCTGTTCATGGCTAAAGGATTAAGTTCCTTCCATGTCAGATGTGAGTGTTGGCCATTCTGACGAGCAAGTCGGATGTAAGGGAAACTGCCATTCTCTAGGAGAATGGAGGCACCTAGTTAGTTACCAGGTATCTCAGTCGAGGAGGACTGGGGGCCATTATGATATGATTGTTGAGATGTGTTCCCCTCATGATTAGATATGAGTGCATGACCTTCCATCATTGTGAGCAGGATGTGTTCCCGCCTGGATGGATGTAAGTGATGAGCCTTGTCACATATGATAGTAGGTAGTGTCCTATCATGCTGGTGACTGTAAGAGCTGTGCCTTTTCATAGATGATAGTAGATGTGTCCTATCATGCTGGTGACTGTAAGTGCAATGCCTTTTCACAGATGGTAGTAGGTGTGTCCTACCGTGCTGGCGATTGTAAGTGCAGAGCCTTTTCATAGATGGTAGTAGGTGTGTCCTACCATGCTGGTGATTATAAGTGCTGAGCCTTTCCACAGATGGTAGTAGGTGTGTCCTACCATGCTGGTGGATGTGAGCGCTGTGCCTTTCCATAGATGATAGTAGGTGTGTCCTATCATGATGGTGGTTGTAAGTGCTGAGCCATTTCACAGATGATAGTAGGTGTGTCCTATCATGCTAGTGAATGTGAGTGCTGGGCCTTTCTGATGGGATTGTAGTTTACTACATGATCAGATGTGAGTGATGGGCGTGCCTTTCTAACGAGCAGGTCAGATGTAAGTGCTGGGCAAAGACCTACATGAGGGTAGGCCTACAACCAGCATGAAAAAGGGTTGGCTCTGTAGAACTTCCTATGATGAGATAGTACACAGATGATGATGACCAGAGGAGATCCATATCAAGCTATGATCTAGATCCAGTTATGATAACTTCGAGAGATCCAGATCGAGTGATGATCCATATCCAGCAGTGATGATCCAGATCAAGTGATGATCCAAATCCAGCAGTGATGATCCAGATCGAGTGATGATCCAGATCCAGTCCAGTGATGATGATCCAGATCGAGTGACGATCTAGATTCAGTGATGATGATCCAGATTGAGTAATGATCTAGATCTTGTGATGATGTCCTATGATGATCCATATTGAGTGATGATCTATATTCAGTGATGATGATCTAGATCGAGTGATGATCTAGATCCTGTGATGATGTTCGATGATGATCCAGATCGAGTGACGATCTATATCCTGTGATGATGTCCTATGATGATCCAGATTGAGAGATGATCTAGATCCATATGACTTGAAGATGAAGATGACTTGAAGACAAAGAATACTTTATGACAGAGATGACTT
Organism: Pseudotsuga menziesii; assembly: GCA_001517045.1. Classification (NCBI taxonomy): domain Eukaryota; kingdom Viridiplantae; phylum Streptophyta; class Pinopsida; order Pinales; family Pinaceae; genus Pseudotsuga; species Pseudotsuga menziesii. The sequence continues at coordinate 83,088 of LPNX011036092.1, forward strand.
GAAGACGAACATGATCCAGTGATACAGAGAAGAAGACCAGTGCTGAAAATTGTGTCGAAAGAATACCTTCCTAGTTAAGAGGGAGTGCTGATGTATATGTAACTTTGGAATGTATTCTTCTATGTATTTTATATATTGTAACCCGATGTTTATTCCGGGATGTTTTCTATTATGTATTTGAGTCATATTGTCTTACCCTGATGTTCCGATCGAGAGGATTATTAATGTAAACAAGTCTTGTCAAGTCATTAGGTAAGTCCCCATAGTTTCGGGGCACTTGAGTTATTATACACTAATTAAGGTGTAGGCTCGAGTAAGTAATTGTAAGCCTACATGTGAAAGTGTACTTCAAGTGAACGGATGAATATAAATAGAGAGTGAGAGTCTCTCTATTTATCACTTGTGAAATCATCACTTGCTCTCTCAAGTGTGGCGCACTATTGGAGAAGGAAATACTAGGGCTAGACAGAAGAAGAAGACTACTGCTGTTGGTAGTGCATCTTACTATTTTGGGGTCTTACATCTTGTGATACTATCTTAGAGGAAGTTGTGGGTTTTTCTCCATTTATGGTTTCCCTGATCAAAACTCTTTGTGTCTCTTGTCTCATGTGATGTGCTTATGTTATTGCTATGCTTGTTATTCTCTCAGTGAAAAGATCCTAACATAATGCTAGCTTAAATGTTGAAAAAATAAGAACTATAACTCTATATTTATATAATAATAATCCAAAAAATGCAAATGAAATCAAAGATACAACACATATTAACAATGCACAAAACAAAGGAAAGAAGCCCTTTGATTTTCAAATGTACGTATCAAAATGAAACTTTGATAAATAACTACTTCTTAGATATATGAAAAGAACACAAGAGAATTTCTACAACACCCCTACTCATTCATAAATAAATAAAAAATGGCAAGCATCCACACAACTTGAAATATACTCAAATTCCAAAGAAATCAAAGCAAAACCAAAGCATACACATGAAAATGATATGTATATTTTCCAATTCCAATGAATAATATCTACAGAAAGGAGCAAGAGGTTTCAAGTAAAGAAATGAATGTAAAATCCAATGTAAGAAACATAAACTCTTCTTTGAAAGAAAAGAGAAAATAAAAATCAAAGTGACTGCATAATATTCATCAAAAAGTAATCCAAAAAACACTCAGAAATCAAAATAAAAAGGCCAAGTTTTGAAATGACAAAGGTGTGAAAAGACCTACCTGGCACCGCTTCTAGAGGGTCACTGATAGAGCGGTTTTGAGAGAGCATCGCTTCCTGATTATTGAGTACAAGCGATGGCACCGATTACTGATCACTGAACACAGGCGGTGGCACCGCTTACTAGCCACTATGCATGCATAGTGTCCTGTAGATGTCAAAAACAAAATAATGGCGAAAAAAAAAGTTAATTACTGTGAAACTGACATATAAATCATGAATTAATAGTAATTAAGAGCACAAAAAGTTATAAAACTCAAATCTGATCATACCAAACCAAAATAAAACTAGATCTTGGATTTCAAACGAGTATTTTGGAAAAAAATAAGGATGATCATATCAGCTAAAGCTCTTCCCCAGCAGAGTCACTAGATTTTTAGCTAGGAATTTTGTACCTCCTATGGACAGAATCTATTCCTCTAGTCTGAATGGTTCATATCTTGAATAAATGGTACACGATAATATTGGAAGACATTCCCTAGAATGGGTGGATAACTAGAATCAAGTCTGTTTGATACACTAATATAGTTGTTTCCTACAAAAATGATCTTTCATGGATGTACTTGTATAATCACAAGAGAAACAACAAATGAGATCAAATAGAACCAGAATATAAACTACTATTCTATATTGATGACTAAGGAATTCAATAATAAACCATATGATAATGACACAATATATTTTATAGGAAGGGAACCAATTTTGCATTATATAATAGAGAATAAGTTTACAACCTATTCCTTAGTGTCGATGTACTCCTTAAAAAATCCAACACCTTGTCCCCAAAATCTCCAACTTGCTCCCCCAAGCTCACTGAATTGATATAGGCCAGAATATCAAAGCAACAACATGACTTTACTCTCTCCTCAACCATAGAGTATTAACCTGATTTTATAGGCTTGGAATGGATAGATATGGTTGAGAAATTGGTGGGTGAGGTGGCTAGGAGATCCTACAAGAATGGATCTCGAGCCTAAATGGCCCTAGTGATTAAGGATAAGGGTTCCATGAAGCCTTCTTTTGAGAAGCTTTGTGAGAACCTCTCTTTTTCACTGTTTACCAAGGGCACCATTTCTTCCTCACTAAGACAGAGTGGTGACAGGGTAGAACCGCACCTTGATCAAAGGTTAAAGGAAGTTCCACCACTTACTTTCAATGCATTATAGGTGGTGCTGAAGAAGGTGCCGGTTTTTTACTAAAAGGTAGAGGCGGTGTTGGTTTTCACATATAGATTTGATGTCGAGACCAATATTCTTACTTCATAATTTCAGATTAAGGGAAAGCACTAAAGTTTGGGATCTCATCACATGCTGATGATGAGATTTAGGTGTAACAGAGGGTTCTTTGTTAATGATGTCACATGGCATGGTCACATAGTTGTTGTAAGGATTTGTTATTTTCCTTTCTCTAAGAATCTCGTTTGGAGAACCATACCTTTCTTCTTCTTGTATTATCTATTGTGCCCATGCTGGATTTATTTTGTGGGATTTCTTCTCATGAAGTGTCTTTATAGGCTCTTTTGGTTATTCCATGCCATTATCTTCATGGTATTTTGGAATTTATTATTCCATTTCCCTATCTCGTACTCTAGTTCCTTTAGGTTCCTCAATTTCTTCAATAGGTAGTTTTATGGATCTAGAGTATGTTAAGTCTTCATTAAATTTTACATCTTTGATGATGCCAATATTCTTGAATCCTGAGAAGTATATTCAGTAGGACTTTGATGTATCAATATATCCTATGAATATTCCCTTCCTCCAAGAAGGATCAAGCTTGGTTCCCTTCTCCTTTGGGATGTGTATGTATACTAGGAAGCCAAATTTTTTGAGATGGATGACTTTTGGCTTCTCTCCTCAAAAAGCCTCTTCAAGAGTATTTTTTTTATTACTCGATGAGGGGTATCCTTCTGTACATACATAATTGTCCTTGTTGCTTCTTCCCAAATGTGCATCAGAATATCATGGGCATGTAGCATTTCTTTCATTGCTTCCATTATAGTTTTGTTCTTTCATTCTACAACACCATTATGTTGGGGATTGCATGGAGTGTGAAACTCCCTCCTAATCCTAGACTCTCTGCATATTTCCTTGAATTGTTCTGAGGTGAGCTCCCCTCCATTATCTAACTGTGGATTCTTGATCTTATTCTCAATGTGGTTTTCAACCAAGGCTATGAATTCCTTGAACTTACTGGACAAATCAATTTTCTCTTTCAAGAAATATATCCAAATATTATGTGAGAAATCATCTATAAAGGAAACATAGTACACATACCCACATATTGAGCTGGATGAAATTGGCCCACATACATTTGAGTGTACTATCTCCTATCTTCATTTTTCTTTGCTTTTAATGCTAGAAAATGTCTTCTTTTCATTATTTCCTTGCGCACATCCTTTGCAAATGCCTTCATGCTTTGCCTAGAATTTTGGAAGTCTTAATACTACTTTGCTTGTAATCGATAGTGCTATGTAGTGCACATGTGTAAGCCTTCAGTTCCATATCTCACTTGGTTCTATTGATTCATTAACCAATGCTTGTTCAGGTTGTCCCTTGAGTTTGAAAATCCTTTGTCTTGTTCTCCAAGTATTGTTGCATCATCAATTATCTTTCCTTTAGGACATTTTAGGAATTGGCCGTCAACAAATGCAACTCTCATTCCCTTTGCAACTAGCGCAAAGATGGAGAGAAGATTCTTCTTCAATCCCAGAACATATAGCACATCTTTCATATTCAAACATTTCCTGGAGTCTAGCTTGCATGAAGCTTCTCCACTTCCCTTTATGGGGTATTTATAATCATCCCCAAGTTTCAGCTTGTGACATGACTCATGCATTAGAGAAAATTTCGACTCAAAATAGGACTTTCAACCCTAATCAAAATTCCATGTCATCATGTGTTAGCCAATGGAATTTCTTTAAATTTGAAATACCGTATAGGTATTAAACAATTTTTTAATATAAATTTGGGGATAGGTATCATAAAAAAACTACTTTTTTGTTCGTATTTTTGACATATCTCCCTATGTTTTTACTCAAATTTCGATAGGGAGAGATAGTTAGATGCTGAATTAAATTCCGCATCGAATGAGTACCCACTCAGTATACTTTTGATGGACTCCGCTACCCCAAAAACAAGAAATACATCATCATCATGTTTTTCAGGTATTTCTTATTTTTTGAAGTAGCGAGGTTTGTCAAAAGTATGCCGAGTGGGTACTCATTGGATGTGGAATTTAATTTCACATCTAATGAGCTCTCGTGATTGAAATTTTAGTAAAACCACAGGTAGATATGTCGAAAATACAAACAGAAAAAGTAGTTTTTTTCTTTTCTTCCTGCAAAATTAATAAATATTATTTTATTATTTTAACTATTATTTTATTATTTTCCTTAGGAGGCCCATTTTGAGTTGAAATTTTCTCTAATGCTTAGACATATTGATGAATGATACTCTATATCTCATCATATGTTTATATTCCTTACTATCCATCGGTCAATCATTCCTTCCATGTAAGATAGTGCCAATGAGTGTTGAAATTAGAACATACTCTTCATCAGTATCATCATTCTCTATTCTGAACCTTTTATTTTTCGGTTCATCATCTTTAGCGGTGTGAGTATGATGTATTTTCTTCTTCTCGTTGAAGGAGTCCTTGTTTCTAGGACAATCTCTCGAGTAGTTCCCCTTCTCATCACAAGTGTAGCATCAAATGTTGGAAGGATCTTTTCTGAACTTCTTTTGTATTTTATGATGATGGTCCTTCATTTTGTTTTGATGGCAGCTCTCCTTCTTTCTATAGTTTCTTCTAGTGTGAGTTGTGAGAGCTTGATCTTTAGTTTCTCCTGTCTTCTCTTCTCTTATTATGAGTTGACATTATTTTTATGTGCATTGTTCTTGGAGTCTGTTGAAAGAGATCATGTTCTTTCTTGTACAGATTCCTTGAATGAATGAATCCCATGATATTGGGACTCCATTTAAGGTACTCATCACAATCTCTCCTTCTTCTACATTCTCTACGACCACTTCAAGTTGTTCCTCGATTTGAGAAACCCTTGTGAAGTAGAACTGTATAGTCTCTATGTTTTGTATCTTCACATTCTTCAAATGGTTCCTCAATGCCATCTTTTGATTGATGTTATTTCCTTCGAACATTTTTTCCAAATCATCAAATAATTCCTTCGGTGTTTTCAAGGATGACACATGGGGGATGAGATGATCCTTAATAGAATATGTAATTATTCGTGTGAGTTTCCTTAGCCTCATCTCCATCTAGCTCTGGAACTTCCTCACTGATATACTAATCCAAATCATTTTGTTCAAGGATCAAGGACGTCCTGTACTTACATGCTCAGAAGTTATCAACTCCCCTAATCTTGTCCTCAAGCTAAGTATGATGAGTCATTTTCAAATGAGAACCTCAAATGGAAATAGAAAATATTTAGATCTTACTGATTCGAGGTGTCTGATCTTGTTCCAAAGCTAGATGACGTAGGGTTTGTCAGAGAATCCCTATTTTCCAAACTTAGAGTTTTGGAATTCTATTTGGATAGAAAGATGCACCTCCTTGAGGCTAGCTTCTCAGCAATGTCATTTTATGAAGACTGAGGTGGGAAGCCTCCAAAACTTTATGCCCTAGTTTCTCCCAACACTAGTGTGAGGGTTAAAAATGAAACTTATTCAAATATGATTATGCTTTCACCAAAATATGTGACCTTCTATGGTGAGTTATCCTAGCCCTCTTTAATTCATGATGATATGTGGAGAGAATTCCATGAACTAGGAAACCCTAGTTTCCGTTGTTGCATAGTTTCTTCACTCAGAGAGGCTCTGTTTCCATGTTAGTTTTTATAATATAATTTAACTTGATTAGGATCTTTATCTAAAATAATAACAAGCACAAAAAGATACACAAGATAGAGTAGATACACAAGATACAAACATTTTCCTCTAAGAAACCATAAATGAGGAAACCCTGCAAACTTCCTCAGAATAGTTCTGTCACTAAGACAATATCACAATATGGAAAACCCCAATAATAAGAATTCTTCTTCAACTCTCTCTCTCTCTCTCTCTCTCTCTCTCTCTCTCTCTCTCTCTCGCATGCAAACATGAGTGAGTGAGTATGTGTATAAATGACGGAGGGTGCCTCCCTATTTATACCCTTCAAGTGACTGACCTACCAACTTAACTAGGTTGAATTCTAACCCTAATAAGACTGAATTCTCCTGGAGAGACTTCGAAAGTACAATACATTATATTATAATGGCGACTATTGCATCAACTTACAACATAGGTTATGCTTCAAGGACCATACACAAAAATGGCATCCCGAAAGGAGGGAAACACATATTCGATGGGGGTACAACAACATACAATGATAATATACATCATAATATCTTTAGAAGTTACAAATACAACAACAATATTTGGAATTCTAGCTTGGAATCATGATTAGTTATGTGGATTCCTTTTCCTTTACAACCTTATTTTCTTATTAACTATGTTCTCACTTTGAAAATATATAATAAATCAATAATTTATTTAAAACGCATTAAAGATCATTTGTTTGTTTACCTATGTTTCATTTTCATCATTTAGACTCAATAAGTTATTTCTCATTTAAAAACCCCTAAATTTTAAAATAGATCAATAAATATTGTATGAATATTTGGAATTAGTATATGAAAAAACTATTAACAAAAATAATTAACACAGTGACCAATAATGATTTTTTATGTTTGATGTCTGAAATATCATGGTTGATTAAATTGGATTTAGAGTGTCAAAACAAATGAGATAATACATGCTTGGAGTTTGGATATAGATGCCTAAAAGGCCATGAGTGCATTATGTTGTGGGGCTCTTGAAATTATGAGCAAATGAAGGTGAGTGAAAGAAATTTGTAAACCATTTGATTTTGTTTTGAACAAATCATTTATATACAATGTGAAGATATAAGAATATAGATAAGTTGTAGGACCTCCCATAATACATTCTAACCCCACTTAAGCATACAATTAAGCACTTTCATCAGTGGTCGAATATCCATGGTAGTCAAAATAGAAGTGAGTAAGATTACTTTTCGATTCTTGGAAAGTAATAGAGTAGGTATTGTTTGTGTTGAAAATAATTTTATCTAGCTCTAATTCATGACATAGAAACATAGGTAGAGCAAGGTTATCAAGATGTGACCCTGTTGAAAAGGAAACATGTAATATAACAAGGTTTTTCAAATGCACAACACAAGTGTCTATGCATTTCTCGGTTTTGACACGTGATATTATTATATGCGTTATTGGAAGAACATGTAGCAAGAGAGAAAGAAAGATCACATAGAAAGAATGTTGTGAAGAGGTAACACATGCCATCTGACAAGATATGAAAAATTACCCACACATTTGGCCATGCATCTGAGAAGGATTTGGACAACTAATTTCATTGCAAGCATTGGTGGAAGAGAAAGGAGTAAGAAGATCAACCCTTGAAGTGATGCTTTGAGAGCAATGTTTATGCTTAAAATGTGAATATTGGATACACTCATACCATAACAAATATAGTTCTTATTGGCATCAATATTTGGACCACAGACGACCTACTAGAAGTGGGTGTAAGATGTATACTATAATGGAGTAAGCTATCTACTCGATGATTTGCACCGGGGCCCACCCGATGCTGTTGAGTGATAGGTTACTCCGTTACGAACACAAATTACCCATCTCCATTAAGTATATGGCTATCTTTATGAATATTAATCATTGTTTTCTGTCAACGATAAACACTTCCCGATCTAATACCTTCTTACCAATCACCGCAGAGTGGGGATTGCAATCCCAAATGAATCTCACTTATAACAGTTTCTCTGGTGCAATCCCAAGTGGACTCTTTTGCAGTATCATAAGAGTATAATCACAGAGCTTTCGCTATCTCTTGAATCTGTTGAGAACAAAACTAAATGTATAGTCGCCACATAATATGAATAGAATTAGTGTGAGAAAAATAATGTCTAGGTATTACTTTTTCAAGCACTTGATACATACACATTAACTTTTTTTCAATTTTAGGAGAGATGATTTAAATATAATTGTTCTCAATTACTAGTGATCTAAATAAATAAAAAAGGTCAGGGTTAAATCTAAGAGATATTTTGATATGGAGGAAGCGTAAGAATTTATTTATTTATTTTGGGCATGGGGTTTCTTTTCCCAAAAGGAACACCCAACCATTAAAATTTAAAATAAAAATGGTGTTAAATATGTTTTCACTTGGGATTCGTCTTGCTCTCTTAAGGGAGACGCTCTATATCAAGTGCCTGAAAAAGTCATACCTAGACATTATTGTCCTCACACTAATTATATTCATATTATGTGGCTATTCATATTATCTGGCGACTATACATTCAATTTCGTTCTTAACATATTAAAGAGATAGTAGAAGATCTACGATTATATTCTTATGGTACTACAAAAGAGACCACTTGGGATTGCACCAGAGAAACTGTTATAAGTGAGATTCATTTGGGATTGGCACCCTCACTCTGCGACGATGGGTAAGAAGGTATTAGATCGTAGTGTTTATCTTTAACGAAAAACAACGGTTAATATTTATAAAGATAGCCATATACTTAAAGGAGATGGGTAATTTGTGTCCGTAATAGAGTAATCTATCACTGACAGCGTCAGGTGGGCCCTAGTGAAACCCTAGTGAAAATCGTCGGGTAGATAGCTTACTCCTACTATAATTCGGTAAACTTCAAGTTAAGGTTACACTTCTCCTAGCATCCAAAGGTCAATATTCTAGACACCATCCTGTTGGGGGATTAGAGATGAATAACCTGCTAGGAGTACACTGAGGACCCAAATTCACAGTTGGTGCCAAAACCATGGGTTACATACGGGCCTGAAAAGGTTCCAAAAAAATTATAGTGAAAGGCAGATGATTTAAAGATCAAAGACGTTTTAACAAATCCAAAATTTACATATCAAGAACTTGTGAGACATTGATGACTTTTAATTTGGCTCATTATAGACATTTAAAAAATATTTTGAATCGTTAACTTCTCTTGTAATGATTTAGAAAAGATTTAAACAAATATTTTAAATTTTTAAGAAATCTTACACAATTATAGATGTGATATTTTTCTTTCTCTATAGCTTGTTATTCAATGGATTTAATGACAAGCTAGCATGCATAATTAGTATCTACATATACCTCTTTTGCAATACATTCTTGATTTTCCATTTATTTATGGAGTGATGTGAATAAAATGTTGTGTGAGTTGACAATAGCTCACATTTTCAATCTATTTATGGATGGAGTGATGCAAATAAAATGCTGTGAAAAAAAAAACTTATATTAATGATCTAGCAAAAAAAAATTACTTGAATGTAATTTTGACCATTTTAAAATTTTGAGAGTAGTATCATTAATGAAAGTAAATTATTCAAGAAAAGTATTTCACAATTCAATACTAAGGAAATTATACTAACAATAAAGTTATAAGGCACATATGGGCTAGGCCAAAGGCCTTATATGTTTCAATTAAAAAAATTAGTTGGTAAGGAAATTATACTATCAATAAAATTATATGGCACATATAGAATAGGCTATGGGCTTTATATGTTTAAATTAATAAAATTGGTTGTTAAGAATGATTTATTTAATTAACTTTGTTATCAACGACTAACAAAGGTTAGCCTTCACTATTTTTCTTTTCAAATTATTTATTTATACAAAAATAACATATATACCAAAATTATTTAATTACATTAATCAAATCATATATTTTAAATAATTTCAAACATAATTTTTCTATTAAAAATAATTTATTTAATAAAAAATTAGGTCCAAAAACTTTATGAAATAATCTTGCCAACAAACCATCTTAACTTTGTGTCTAATACTACTTTCCATACATGGGTGTCGGGAATTATGAAAAAGTAATATGATAATCAACATTTCATTTTCCTTTACAAAGAGATTCCGTTCTCTTCCCTAATAAAATTAATATTTAACTTGTCTCTTCAATTTCTCTGAGAATAATCCATATAAAAAAAGTTATCTAATCACATAGATATGCATGGAATCAAACATTTTTAAATAATTTCAAACAGATGTTTTCCTATTGAAAATAATTTATTTAATAAAAAGATTATCTCTAAAAAAATCTATGAAGTATTCTTGCCAACAAACCATCTTAACTTCGTGTCGAATACTATTTTCCATACAGGTAGTGAGGAATTATGAAAAGGTAACATAATAATAAACATTGCATTTTTCCTTTACAGACATTTTGTTCTCTTCTCTAATTGAATTAGTATTTAACTTGCCTGTTCAATTTCATTTCTAAGTACTAAAATATGAAGAAAAAGACTAATTAAATTAATATTAAACTTGCTTCTCCAATTTCATTTCGAAGTATTAAAATACGAAGAAAGACCGTAGTGTAATTGCGTCTATTCCAAAAAAAAATAGCGCATTACTGAAAACAATGGTATATGTCAACTCGAGGTTCTGGAGACTAAACAACTACTTAGATATTAAAATATTTCATACTAAGAATTATAATTTCCAATGAAAAACAAAATGAAACATAGATCCATTCAACATAAAGACGAAAGATAGAGTCCATTCCTCGAACTTGTTTATCAAAGATGAAGATTTCAGTTTATCCCAAGCTTTACTTTTGAAAAAAAAAAAAATTATCACAAGCTTTACTTTAAAAATAAAAAAATTTATCCCAAGCTTTACTTTTGAATATATATATATATATATAAACAAAGAAAAACGGCCCCATATAAGGGTAAGGGTTCCGGGGCCACACATGTCTCTTAAATTTGAGTGGCGAGGAAGGGGGTGGCATAATCTTGATAATTAAGTCTCTTTTAAAAAACAGATTCCATTCCGTGTGATGATCTTTATCAAAGATGAAGATTTTAGTTTCATGTTCATCTTTAGAATTTATTCCAAAATAATTAGGCACTCTCTTTTGCTCAATGACCAACGGCCCCACATAAGGGTAAGGGTTGCGAGGTCCACCTATGCGGAGGCTGCAAATAGTCCTGCGAAGGGATGGTTGGAAGAGCCCCGGGGCAACTTATAAAATTCTCATCTCGTTGGTAAGTTTTTTTTTTAGCTTAGGGAAATCGATAACTCGTTGGGATTACCTCGGTGAGGCCCAGGTTCAAAGCCGTCGGCTGCCACTATAAACCCAAGGTATATCCAACAGCCCGCAAGCCAGATATACCAGAAACTTGTGACTCAGCAAGGGCCGAGACGTCCCGGACTCCAATCCCGTCCAGGGGCGGTAGTCTAACCAGGGGGCGTCTACCCTTCGAGCCTTATCACAGCAGGCCATGTCTCGGTGGGACTTGATCCCTGGTGGGCTAGTCATCGCGTCGGTAAGTTAGATCTACATAATGAAAGGCGCATTGGCCTATTTTGTAAAGGCAAGTTAGATTGAAAGACAATGACATAAATGCAATTATATATAATTGTTATAATTATACGTGGGTTTATTTTTATAATATTAAATTAATATACATTTATTTTATATATCAATTTATCATATGTTAAGAAGGATCAAATTTTTCAATATAAAAATGTTTAATCCTTTTCATAAATTTGATAACTCTCTGCATACGATATATAAATAAATGGATCTATACTCATATTTAGAACATAAATGCAATTTCTTTTGGATTCATTAAGATTTATTCCAAATCCTAGAGTCCACACAATCTCCATATCTTCCACATAAAACAAAATTCAATATATATAAAATCTATGTTGTCAAACTAATAGAGACATAAAAGAAATATGAGCATGTCATAGTGGTGTCTAAATTATGGGTGTTCTTAAACTCCTTTTGGGGTTGTATCTTTTTTTTCCCCACATACAATGATAATTTGGATAGTGTCTCATCAAACATTGCATTAAAAAAATACAATTTGCATGTATAAAATTAATTTTTCATAAAAACACATTAATGTATAATTATTAAAAAACATACCTTATTTGTAGACATACACCAAACTTTTTAGATTATCTCTATTATTCATGGTCTTTATTAGTTTCTCATGCTCAACATTTAGCCGAAAGTGTTATTTCCTTGGCCAGTTTTGTTCTGCAACAAATGCTCAAAATTGCTTTAAAGTAGAAAGAAAAGGTAACCAAACACCATGATAACGAAATTAAGAGATTACTAAGAAGCCTATTCAAGGGGAGAAATATCCTTATAAAATGTATCGAATGCACAAGACAATATGTGATGATTCTAAAATTGGGTCTCTTTAGCATATATTCTGGAAACCAAAGGGTACAATTATAGTTAAGGTCCTAGCTGACCATACAATTACAATTATAGTACTAGCCAACAAATAAAGACAACACTGATATCATAATAGAAATGCAACATTACAATATATAGAGAAGCCACCACATATGTTTCCCATACAATAAGTTACAATGTTTAACATTATTGAAATAATTGAATACGCATTGAATTTGAGCGAGATATAAGATAAGGTCATTCATGTCTAATTAATGACCATTATTAGATAAAAGAGACTACAAATCATACCAAGATGGACAAAATTTGGAACCTGATCATAATATGGTTAAACAGATGATCGATCTACCTCTAATAGGGTTAAATCAACAATTTCACATTGATGATTCACATTCATCCCATTCACCATTTCTAGATGGGGGATATAAGCAATTGGATTTTCTCCTCCATGTTTTAAATATAGGGTTGTGGGAGAAGCATACCAAATAAAAAACATGAGTGTTAGGCATATTCTTGTATTTCCATGCATGTGAATGATCTACCTCGACCACCTCCGGAAAAAAAATTTGCATGTGTATTTTCCTTCTTTATTCTTCTTACACTTTTGTACGTTCTACCATTACTAACATATAACATTCACTTATATATTTTACATCTCAAATAGGAGAATTTACATATAACTTCAACTCCTCCTCATGTATGGTTATTTTCACACATTCTCTAGTTTCATCATGCTCACCTTTCCCATGGCTAGTCTGAAAACAGTTCCATATATTTGGTACTTTATATTTAATGTAGTGAAAACACAACCATTGAAATATGCATACAGTTTTTTACTTTACAATACAATTATTGGACCAAATCCACTATTTCTCCATTTTTATATTATTCTCCTTCTATTGGTCATATAATAATTGGAAGCAATGGCATACATAATCAAATTCATGATGGAACCTATAATGAGCTATATAGAAGTGTTATTCCTTCAATAGTACTCATTATGATTCACTTCTATTTGGCCATACTTATTGTAACACACCTTGTGTCACACTAAATTTCACTTTTTTCTTTAATATGTATATCATATGTATATTTGTTAAATGCATACATTTGAAAGTGTATATTAAAATGCATAATTATTATAAGTAAATAATTGAAGCTTAACCTAATTCATAAGACCCATAAATTCCCATACAAATGCATAACAAATAAAATCAATAATAGCAAAAGCTTAGGATAATTTATGAGATTCATAAATATTCATGCAAACTATGTTTTTGCATACTTATGGAACATAAGTTAACATTCTTAGTGCGTAGTAAAACTCTAATCCAAGATGCACATGATTAACTCCATAACATTAGAGCATAAGCATTTTGAAAGATTTATATCGACATGCTCAAATTTATTTGATTACCATAATGTTAAGACAAGGTTAAATAATACTTCGACATACCTCCCTTTTTTTCTTACTACAAAGTAGAAATTGCCTTGGGTTTCACACAGGTCATTAGGTTAATACATGTAGATAAATCCACTCTTTTTGATATAAATGTTATAATATTTTAACTAAGAAAGAATCTATCGCCCATTGTTGACCAAAACCCACCAACAAAGCCTCGTCGATAGCGGTTCTCACTCTCACTTTGTCGATGCTCAATCAGCGCAATCTCCCTAAGCACCGACCTAGGTAGGTTTTACCTTGCCCAACAACACCCACAGAGTGGACGAAGTCTCACCCGAGATGTTCTAGGGAGAGCTGTCGAAACCAAGTTTTCGGCAGTAAGGCGGAGGATTGAGGCATCAACAATTCATCAACATAACTATCAGATCTAGCAGAACCATCTATCAGGTATTGCAGCATTCATCACAGATCTATTATTACAATCACAGATCTAACAGATTGCATCATTCAACTATGCATCGTAGCAGTATGGCATTCCTCATTCATAAAATAGAACCATCATAGCAAATAAAGGTAGGAAAAGACATCGCAGCATATGAAAAGGAAACAAATACAACAATGATTTAGCTCAATATCCGTCATGTCATATTACTTTCATCGCAACAGATCCAAAACAACAGTCATCTTTCTCTAGAGAAAGAGATAGATCAATCCACAGAGTCACTTATAGGTCACAACAGATTCAATCTCTCACTTTAGTCTCCTCTCAAACACATCTCTTCTGTATATCTCTTCTTGTTATTCTCTCCCCTTATCAATTTCAATTCTAATCTATATATAGGCTTCCATATTTACATTCAAGGTCCACTTATAACTAACTTCCTAAATGATTTAACCACTAATGACCTATATCCACGAAATGTGGTCAATCAATACAAAAATATGCATAAAATATTCAAAAGCGGTTTGTTTTTTGCCTGTCGCGCTATCTTTGGCTTACGCAGTGTTGCATGAGCTTACTCAACCTCCACGGTGCTGCACAAATCACTTACCCCAAACCTATGCCAACATGCCCCCAACAAAGTTTTGTGGCACGTCCTTGAGCCACGTTAGTTAGCCATGGTGTCTCCCTCTATCTTGAAGAGTAGAACCATCACATATGCATCATTGTGCGACTGTTTCCATATTTTCTGACTTGTAGTTTGGTCGCAACTACCTCCTTTAAAATCAACTGCAACAGACCTCAGCAACCTTCTGGACTTGTGTAACCTGCGATGCCATCGTGCTCCAACTTCTATGAATACTACATCATTCTCCATTTGTTGTCGCCCTTCAAAATTTGTTTGTCATCCCAGTCTGGAGCCTTACATCTGACCACTTGGTCCTTCCTTGCAGTCAGGATTAGCCCGCATCTGCCCACTTTGTTCTTCCTTGTAGTCAGGCTCAACATGCATCTTCCCACATGGTCCTTTCAGGCTCATCTAGCGCTGTCTGAAGGGCCCAGTTCCCTGTTCGTACAGAATTAGTCAAATGCGGCAGGAATTCTCGTCCCATCCGGATTCCCCATGGGTGTCTGAGTCAACACCTTAGACCAACTAGGAGAAACATAGCCAAGGATGATTTCTCCAGAGACTTCTATCTCAGCCAAACTAACCCGTGTACTCACAACTTGTTCATCAATTTCTGCTAAGACAACATTCTCACTCATAGGATTCCCTGTATCCAGGGAGGTCTGCATTGCCCCTTCGACCACCATTGCCTTACGCAGTGGAGATTCCTTCAACAACCCAACCCAACTCTTTTGCAACTTTACTCATCGCAACACTTCCTAATGGGGTTCATACAGCTATCGATTCTCAGCTTATAACACCAACTTCGACTGAGATGCCATCATGACTCACTAAGGTGCATCATTATGGTTGGATCCTTCATGTGTGTGCTAAATACGTCATCGACTCTTCCACCCTACCTTTCATATTTTCTATCATTAACTTATAACTTCAACCAAGTCGTCGTTTCCTTCTTTAACAACCATTATTGAGTATTGACGTGACATCCGGTCACCATCATGGAGTCTCTCATACACTACGAGACACGCTTTCTATCCCTGGTGACTACCTATCATGCAGCCCCATCCCTTTTGCATGTCGCGGCCCTATCTTCTTAGGGTACCCTCTTATAGATGCGCAAACGTTTTTTTGTCACACCCCCTTGTTACAGTGGACCACCTTATCATAGCCCTCTTCCCTCAGCACAACCTCTTGCTGACGTGCAACCTTTTGTCTATCGCACCCCCTTGTTCCGAAGGCCCACCTTGTCATAGCCCTCTCCCCTCAGTGCAACCTCTTGCCGATGTGCAACCATTTGTCTGTCGCACCCCCTTGTTCCAGTGGACCACCTTGTCACAGCCCTCTTCCCTTAGCACACCCTCTTGTTGACGCGCAAACTTTGGTCTATCGCACCCCCTTGGTCCGGCACAACTATTTTTCATGGCTAACTGGATATTCTCTGTCTAATAACCTACCCTTTAACCTAATACGCCCCCCACTTGTGGGCCCACTATTCCTCTTGCTACCTATCTCTATCTACTCTCTCTTTGTTGTATTTTTTTTTAGTGCTTCAGGAAGTGCGCACCTCTTGCCCTATCCTATAGGGCTTCAAGCAGCTACCATTTATAAGTTTTGGAAACACCACTCCATCTAACTGCTAACAATTGAACTGTAGCCCCAGAAGTAATTGAATGAACAAGATACAGGCCTAACCGGTGCAAAGGTAACTTACCCAAATACTTCATGAACTTTTCGTCGTATAACAACACCAAATATCCTTGGGAAAATTGTTTGTTTTTAATGTGGCGATCATGCCATGCCTTCTGTCGATCCTTCTCGACACGCTGCTGGAAGCTCGTGATGAAGCAATCATCTTCTAGTTGAAGTAGTTGCATTGCTTTCTCCTCAAGTGCCACTTCATCTCCCATACCAGTTGCTATGGCGATGCTCATACTAGGAAAAATGTACTTCATAGGCATAACTACCTCTTGCCCATATACTAGTTTGAACGATGTCTGCCCCGTCATTCTTTTGCAAGTGGTGCAATACACCCACAGTATCGTAGGGATGTTTAAATCCCAGTCATCCCATTTATCATTACATACCTTTGTCAGCGTGGTTTCCAACATTTTGTTGAAGGATTCTATAGTTTCATTTGCGTGTGGATGATATGGGGCACTTTTCTTATGCTACACCTGCAATTCCTCTATTAGTGCTTTTACTGCATAGTTGATAAAGTGGCTACCCTGGTCGCTCATCAATATCCTACGGAATTTGAACCATGTCACGATGTTTTCAAAGATGAACTTTGTTGTTGTCGCAGCGGTGCAATCCACAACTGGTGTGATGATCGTCAATTGCTGTGATGATGTAGAGTGCATCGGTTCGCTTCCCAGGCGAGTTGATTGGACCCACAAATTCCACTACCCATTTATCAAAAGGTTGTAAAGTTACCTTTTGTACGAGCGGCATCTCATATCGACGCGATGGTTTTTCGACACATTGATAGACATCGCAACTCCACGCATAGTCTGTAGCATCATTATGCAAGGTAGGCCACCATATCCCAATGCACAGTACCTTACACATGGTATCCCTTCCTCCATAATGTCCACCGACAACTCCTACATGTGCTTCTTCTAGAATTTTCCCTTGTTCATGAGGTAGAACACATAGTCGCAAGATCTCATCAAGTCCAATACTGTATAAGTGTCCTGTGATTAATAGGAAATTTGAAGCCTTCACGACCAACTACTTCTTCTTCCTAGTTGACATTTCATTTGGCACAACTCTGGTGGCCAAGAACTGAATTATTGATGCATAATGGTCATCTGTGGTATCAACTTGAAACAGCTGTGCATCCAGAAATCCATCATCAATGTTGGTGGGATCTTCACCTATCTCAATGTGGGATATATGATTGGGACCAGCATTCAGGCATTCAAGTTTCATGATTAATTCAAAATCAAATTCCTGAAAGAGAAGTAGCCAGTGATAGATCTTTCCCCCCAACATAGGCTTATTGACCAGATATTTCAAATAAGAATGGTCAGTGAACATATTGAAATGACCCCCCAAGAGATAATGCCTGAATTTCTGTAACACACATACCATCGCCAGCCCCTCTCTTTCTGTGGTCATGTAATTCTTCTCCGTAAAGGATAACTTCCTGCTAGTAAATGAAATCAGATGATCCAGGTCTCCTTCTCCTGGTTGCGCGAGTACCACTCCTAGCACAACATACGAGGTATCGACATTGACATGAAACTCCTTGATCCAATCAGGGAACACGAGTATGGGTGCTGAAGCCATCTTGGCCTTCAATGTATCGAAGCTATTTTAACATTCCTGGCTCCATATGAATGCAACATCCTTCTTTAATAGTTTCTCCATGGGCTTGGTAATTGCAGCATAACTGCGGATAAACTTGTGATAGTACCCAGTATGCCCACAACAGAATTTCAACCCAAAATCCGACACCTTGCATGTCTGAAATTCGACACTTATCTATCGCCTTTTTGACACATACACTTTCTTTTTCCATCGGTGGCGTAACGTTGGATCTTCGACATGCTACTAATGTGGGTTGTAGATCCGATAGACCATTGTGTTGCATATTCGACTGTATTTCCTTCCAAAGTGCCAATCAAAATTGCATAAACAGTTATAACTCCAACATCCTTTGACCCTTGAAGCGTCGATTGTCTAGTGGATAGAAGTGTTGGAGGAATGGTGTTGTCGTCGGTATTTTTATCCAAAAAGTGTCAGATAACCGACGCCACCCGACATTGGAAGTGTCGGCCTTCTGACACAGTCCAACACTTTAACCGTCAGTCATCCGATGGGTGGAAGCATCGTTGTCATGACACGACTGTCGGATGTGTTTACCGGAGTGTCGGAAGCACGTCGAAAAAGCGACGCATGTTGATGGATTTAAAAACAAAACTCCAAAAGATTAACTATGAGTTCATGCTCATATATTTTGTCTCTTGTAGGAATCAACACATAATATTCCTACGGTGTGTCCTCTTGACAAAAATCTAAATCAACCAAAGCAGCAATCAAAATTCATTAGAAAAACCTAAATCTAAAATTGCAATTCTAAAATTTCAACTGTCTTCCACAAAGAATCAAAATTTTAGTTAATTGTGAGGCTACCCTCATGTTAATTGAATCTTTGTAGGTAATAGTATTTTGTATCGTTTCATGGTCTTATTGTCTCTTCCATCATCACATAAATCCACCTACAACATGTCCTACTAACATAGATCTCAAACATCTAGTAGTCAATGGAAATTTCCTCAATTTCTTCATTGCATAACCTCAATATTATGAAATGAATCTAGAATTACACACAATAACTCAAATATAAAATCACTTGTTGGAATTTATATGCAATGAATTATCACTTATGCATGTAACAATAGCACAAACAACATTCTTAAAATGATTTCCAAAGGTTATGATATCTCAAATCATGCATCGACACATCAATCGTTACACATATGTATTGTCATTATATTATGATTATTACTTTCTGTAATTGTTCATTTTCAAGGCGTCTCCCTTCTTCACTCGATTGCAACATCAAGAGTTCACTTTCTCCCTTCATGATGGAAAAGAGGTCGCATGCTAGGACAACATGGATTTGATATAAATCTAAGTTAATAAAAAAATCCTTTTACCTTTCAGTATAAATATGATTCATGAGTCCTAACTAAAGAATTAAAAGACACTTATGGGAAATTGACCTCAACTTGACAGTTATTAGAATTGACCCTAACTGAACTATCTTAAATGTTGTTTCATATATGTTAAATTTTTCATATGCTTAGATAAGACATTAGTATATCATTTCATTTTTCATAATAAAAGCATATAAAATAGGATCACTGAAAGAAACAGTATCACAAGAACAACACAGATTTATCCTGGGAAAAACCCAGCAA
>LPNX011036093.1:3278-59860 GCA_001517045.1 Pseudotsuga menziesii
TCGTAGCTGTGCTTACCCAGAAGGAAGATGGGGGAGAAGAGTTCCCCATATAATTTATGAGTACTGGTTTGCAAGGGGCTGAATTGAATTACCTGGCTATAGATAAACAAGTGTACGCAGTGTTCAAAGCAGTGAAACAATTTAGGCCATACATACTAAAGAACCGAACAAAGGTAATCATCCCACACCCAACGGTGAGATCTCTTTTCATACATAAGGAGTTAGGAGAAATAAGAGGCAACTGGGTAACAGCTCTACAGGAGTATGACCTCAAATTCAAACCAACTTCTATATTCAAAGGGTAAGGATTGTGCAGACTGATGGATAAAAGTAAAGATAATGATGAACAGGACTGGGAAGACGAAGCTGAGTTACATATGATGGATGTATGTCCCCTTTTTACAACTCCAGACTCCTGGTATTGAGACCTTATACATTACCTTCAGGAAGGATTATTACCAGAACACTAGAATTCCAAGCAAAGAAGAGCATTACGTCTTAAATCACCCTCCTATCAGATTGTTGAAGGAATATTATTCAGAAATAATTATGATGGAGTACTCCTTAGATGCTTAGAGAAAGAAGATGCGAAAAGAGTAATGATAGATTTACATGATGGGCCTACTGGAGGACATTTCTCTGGAGATACCACAGCTCATAAAATTCTCAAATCTAGATACTATTGGACCACACTATCCAAAGATGCACACGCTCATGTCAGAAAGTGCAAAATTTGCCAAAGGTGTGGTGGAAGACAAGTTAAAGCGGTAGGACCATTAAAGCCTGTTATAATAACAGAACCTTTTGAGCATGGGGGATGGACATCATTGGAGAGATAAAGCCAAATTCTTCTTTGCAACACAAATATATTCTAACAGCAACTGACTACTTCACTCGTTGGGTTGAATCCATTCCATTGCATAAAGTAAATGAAGATGTGGTCATGGATTTCTTGCGAGATCATATTATGACCAGGTTTGGAGTTCCAATTTCTTTAGTTTTTGATAATGCTACTTACTTTTCCTTGATTAAATTAACCGCATTTTCTCATGAAAAGGGAATTAAATTACATTACTCTACAAATTAATATCCACGGGGAAATGGGTTGGATGAATCTACAAACAAGAATCTGATCAGGATTCTAAAAAATATGGTGATAGAAAATCAGAAGAGTTGGCACTCAGCATTACCAAATGCTCTGTGGGATGATAGGGTCACCCCCAAGACTGCTTTAGGTGTGTCCCTGTATACCCTTCTTTATGGAAAAGAGGCCATTCTACCCCCCAACATCATTCTACCCTCTTCCATAATCGCCCAGAAATCCTGAGCATCAAATAATGAAGTTTTGCAAATAAGGATACACAATCTTTTGAAGGCAGAAGAGTCTAGAGCCAAGGCTAGAGAACATTTTAAACAACAACATGAAGTAGTAAAGAGATGGTTTGATAAACACAAATCTGGTACAAAATAATTTGAGGTGGGAGACTTGGTTCTCAAGTGGGATCATCCCCATGACAAGAAAGGAAAACACATGAAATTCCAATAGCTATGGATAGGCCCTTTCCAGATTGCTGCAAAGCTTGGACCCTCAACCTATAAATTGCAGGATCTATAGGGGTGGGAAGAGAACTTACCAATAAATGGTTTAGTTCTCAAACCTTATTTTTCATGAGTTTTGTTTTGTTATTTTGTCTTGTACATAATTATTTTGATTTGAATGTTCATTTTTTATTGGTTTTATTTATGTTTTGTTGTAGTTTAGGTCTTGACCGATTTCAATAAGAAAGAGGCAAACTTTTAGTTGCATGGAGAATGTCAGAGTTCCAGAGTAATGAAAGTCCTTTTAATATAAGATTGTGTACTATTGTTTTATCTGAAAGAAGTTCTTCTAGTTTAGCAGTTTTCCTGAATGACTATGAACACATTGAAGTCCTACTCAATCCTTATAAAATAAACCTGGATCAAAAGGTCTGGAATACTATTTTGAGGCTCCATCCATCAAACATTTAAAATGTCCTAGGGGGTGACAGCGAAATACCCACGGAAAGGAAGCAAGGTAAACAACATGTTATATATAAATGATCCCATGTCAAGAATTCAAAGCCAAAAGGAAAATAAGAGTTGATAACTCCTATAAAAGCATTATGCATCGAAAGGAAGTAATGAACCACATGAGTACTAAATTGCCAAAGTTTCTTCTCCATCCGTGAGCTGAAAGTTAAATATATCTCTCACACAAAAGGACACTATGGATAGAAGAGCCTGAATATAAATTTTAGAAAGAAAGGCATGCAGGAGGACTCATATGCAAATAACAAAAGTTCAAAAGCATAAAAGTGCAAAACGACATGGGAATGAGGAACAAATGAATATTGTTGTTTACCATATGTTACAATCCTGTGGTGCCCAAGATGGAAACTACCCGAACACAGAAGTAATAAATGAAACTCACCTCCTAGCCTCCTGTGCTCTTTTCATTCTTGGTGTCTGGAAGGTTCTACATCAATGATGTCACTGCACTCGTCATATTATTCTTCATTTTGAAATGTCATCACTTGCTCTTCAAAACAAGTCTTCATTCTTCTTTGCTTGTAGGCGATTATGTATGCGGTCTTTCCTACAAGTCAAATGCAATTGTATGGTTAGAAACATTTCATAAGGAATATTTATACTGGAAAGTTCTCATGCATAAATATATGATCATGCAACTACTTTAGCCAATACAACATTCATCCACATCTCACTGAAACTTTCTAGATGCCTTCCATCTCTACCAGGACAATATTGATATTGTGCACTAATCCAATATGTCAGTAAAGAGGTTTCATCCTAGATAAGTAGCAATGGAGAATTTGTATAGCACCATGAGCTACTTACCCATCACATGCATATTAGTAGTATACTGTCATTAATGCAAACATCCTATCATGCATAATACAATAACTGAATATAAACAAATGCATAACAAAACAATGAAATGACAATTGAATACTTATCTGTATTTGTTTCATGGGTACACTGCTTCTTGAGCCTTCAGCTTCATCATCTTCTTCATTCATGATAGCATTGTTTCTTATCCAAATGATAAGGAGGATAAGAAGTTCTTCAAGAGTTGAGTTCTTCATATTCCTCATTGCTTGAGGGATCTTCTTTGGATGAAAGAGCTTGATCTTCAATTGCTCCCACCTTCTCTTCTTGAGCTTCTTCTTCTTGTGAGTTCTCTTTCTAGAGCCTATTGAAAGTAATCACTTCCTTCTAGCACACATTCCTCACATGAATGAATTCCATGATCCTGGGAGGCCATTAAAGGTGGCCATCACCACTTTTGTATTCTTCACTTTTTCTTTTACCGCTTCAAGTTTTTCTTTGATTTGAGAGACTCTTATGACTGCATGGTCTCTACATTCTGGATCTTCACATTCTTCAACTGGTTTCTTTAGGTCATATTCTGATTTTGTTCTTCCCTTCAAATAGCTTGGAATTCTGGAAGACCTTCAACAGCTTTGCTTGCAATAGGTAGTGCACATGTGCAAGCCTTCTATGCCAAAGCTCATTTGGCTCTACTGTGTCATGGATCAAGGCTTGTTCTGGATATCCCTTCAATTTGTACAAGCCTGCTTCTTGTTCTCTAATCACTACCGCATCATAGATAGTATTTCCTTTTAGCCATATGATGACTTGACCATCTATGAATGCAGCCCACATTCCTTTTGCATCAATATTGAAATGGAGAGAAGGTTCTTCTTCAATCCTAGCACAAACAATACTTCTTTTCATTGTTAGAGACTTACCAGAGTCTAGCTTGTATGAAGATTTCCCACTACCTGTTATTGGATATTGGTAGTCATCTCCTAGTTTCACCTTGTGAGGTGATTCATGTTCTGACAGTCTTACAAAGGATTCCTTGAATCCCGTCATATGTTTGGAAGCCCCACTGTCTATAAGCCAATCATCACTTCCATGGGTAATGTTACCTATGAGAGCCGATATCAGAACATATTCATCCTTGCTTGAAGAATCTTCACTTTCATATCTAGATCTCTTTTTGGATGGTTCATCATCCTCTGCAGCATGAGCATGATGTCTTCTTTGGCCTTGACCAAGTTCTTCTTGTGAAAGGCTTCTAACCTCGTTTCCCTCTGAAATTAGAACCTCTATACTCAGGTAGGTGTCCAATCCAATTTCTTCAGAGAGATCAGATACTTCCAGGCTTGGAAGTTGTCAACTTCCCCAAGCTTTTCACCAAGCTGATGTGATATATCATATTGAAATGAGAACCTCAAATGGAAATAGCAAAGGATTAGATCTTACCGATTTGAGGTGTCCGTCCTTATCCCAAAGTTTGCTGATCTAGGGTTTGTCATAGAAACCCTAATTTTCAAAATTTGGAATCTTTCAGATCTGCTTGGATAAACAGATAGATCTCTTCAAATGGAGCTGTCCAATGTACTCCTTTTCTGAAAACAGTTGAGGGAAGCTCCCAAAACAGGAAGCCCTAATTTTCTGATTTCTTCTGCAGAAATGCCTGTTACGGTTTATGTGATATCTCCAAACTTACTAATCCTATGTGTCTGAAATTTAGTACTGAGGTAACCTCGCATGTCCTTGATCCAAAAACGCAGGTTTCATCAGAATTTGTTTCACCATTTTGGATTTATGATCCTTTTCCCAAGGTGACCTGTTACAGGACTGTTCAGAACAGTGAAGTTGTATGGCATGCCACGTGTCACTGGTTCATCTTCTGAGTCTGATATTAGGACCACAGAAATTAAAGTCTGTGCTCTTTCTGGAAAATCTTCAGGAATTCCATTTGGACTTCTGTAGCTCAAGATATTGCAGATCTCCCCAAATGTCCTGTTTAGGGATGAATTCTGGAAGAGGCTGGAACCCTAACTTGTAGAGATCATATATCCTGGAGTACAGCGAATCAGAGTCTGATTTTTGGACACAGGCTGAATCAGGATTTTATATTTGGCCCCTGCAATTTTCAGCTTCTGAGACTTCGCCAATATCAGAATATAGCTACTGTACCAAAACGTAGCAGTTTTAGTATTTAGGGTTTCTCCTAGCTCAGGGTCAAACTAGGGTTTGACTTTCCCGGAGTTTCACCCAACCAAATTTTTTGATCCAGGTCTCTAAAATTTGGTTTTGATGAGGAGAACAATCCTATGCTGGTATCACTCAAAAATTCCTCTTCTGTAGAAAGCCCTAATTTCCTCATCGAAACTGAAAATGCTTGAAATTGAATTCCGCATCGACATAAAGATGCGCCCTAAGGAGGAGAGTTGTTCCACCTTAATTTTGCTGAAAATATGTGGAGGAAGATCCAAAAAATAGGAATCCCTAGTTCCTGTAGCTGCACAATGTCTTCTTCTCAGGTTAGCTCTGAGTGGTTCTCTCTCAGAACAACTCTACCAGCCACCTTAGAGGCATAGTGCCAGGTAGGTTTTTTCTAGATTTGGATTTCAAAGGTTTTGTAAATTTTTTTGGTTGGTTGAATTTCAGTTATGTTTTCTTTTGGGCTTGTTTGCAGAGATCTGAGTGCTTAAGATTCAAAATATTGATGTGGTAAATGCTTGTTTTGTTAAATTAAAAATACTAGGCTAGAATCATCATCATCAACATTGCTTGTTTGCCTGGATTATTTTGATTTTGAAAGGAGTGCTTGGAATCCTTAGCTCAGTTAGGTCTCATCTTACTGTTTGATAAGACTGAAAAGAAAGGCTTGCTTGATTTTTTTCTTGTTTTCATTTTTCCATTTAAATTTGTGAAGGACTTCAGATCTCCATTTTTCTTCTCTTTCTATTATATTCTTGTCTCATAAATAAAATATATTAGTAGTTTTAAGTTAGATCTTTCCAGTTTTAGAGAAAAATTGAGAAAAAATACTGAAATTGCCTTTGAGTGTTTCTTGTCTTTCTTCTTAGGAAAAGAGATCTTACTCTATCTGATTGCCTTTAAATATAAAGTTAGAAGCTTGTTTGTCTTCATTCTTGAAAAAAATATTGGTTTAGTGTTGTTGTTTGGGAAATTTTCGCTTTGAAACAAATTGAAAGAAAAATACTCTCTCCTTCCTATAGTTAGGCATGTTTCGAATGGTAAAGTGAATGAACTTGCATTTCATATTTGCATGGTTTTACAATTCTGTCTACACTCCATCCATTTACCCAACCATTCCACTTAAAATTAGTGGTAGTTATAGGACTAAAATTGTATAGAAATTTGAGTGATAAGTTAGTGACGTTTTTCGGTGTCGTAAAATGTAGGAGATGTTGTTATTTTCCTACACTGCAACCCGGGACTATTGGAGCAGGGTCCCGCAGCTATAGGAGAAGCTGCCATTTTGGCGGATAGACAGTTTTGGAAAAGATGAAGAGATAAGGTAAAGCTACGATGCCGTAGAATGTTTCTAGCTGTAGAATAGAGCTGGAAACCGTGACTGTTGGGACAGAGAAGTCAAAGAAGACGACAGTACTTGAGCGGCCAAGAAAAGAGAGCTCACCCACTGCATTGAAGGCAGTGGCGAAGACAGGAGGGCTCAGCTACCCTCATAAAGGAAAAGGAGCGACGAGGCCGAGGTATTGAAGACGAAGGAGAGAAGAAGGGAAGCGATGCACAGTACCCATGGTCAGCGTCGGGAAGCATGGAAGACTGCAGAGAGCAGTGGTGTGACAAAAAGCGGCTACTCCAAGTATAGATATGCCGACTGTCACCAGTTAGGGTTTTTGGGTTACTGTTGGGACAGGCCCATAGTGTTGTAATGGCGAGACCTTCGGCCGCCTATAAAGGGACGTATTTTGTATTGTAAAAGGGTTGGTTACGCAGTTAGACAAGTAGACGCTTAGACAGTGTATTATAGAAGCTGAGCTCTGGTTCTGTTATTAGCTGTAGTTATCTTACTGAACCAGTAGCTGGCTCGTTGAGCCTGTATGTAACAATCCGCAGGGATTGACAGAGAGGGAAGAGGATATTGTAGAGAAGAAATATAGAGGTAGAGAAGAGATCTAAGAGAGAAGGGCTCTAGGATGTGTGCGGAGTTACCCAGAATATCTTGAGCTGCATATGTGGTGCAGCCGAACTATGTGTACTTCCCCCGAGTTATAATATAGAAACACAGTTCTGTGGACGTAGCTTCTACCCTGGAAGTGAACCACATAAAATCAGAGTGTTATGTGATTGATTCATGTGATTGTGTTTACTTGTTATATCTGTCACTCATTACATGAACTTTTCTTACAGTTGAATGTATGTATGTGTTATTCAGTTCACAGCAGTATAGGAGGATAAATACAAGTTGAAGTCTTTAAGTATTATGCATAAGAGTTTTTCTATGTTTCATTGAATACAATTAAGAGTCGCAGTGTTAAACAACCTTGTATGTTGAATTCCTGTAATTCGGACACAAGTAACGCTAAGTACGTTGAGCCGCAGCGGTAGGATATCGTAGGGAGGCGATATCGCACCATCAGAGGAGCTGGGGTGTGCGATACCGTAGGTTGAGGATCTAGCATAGGAGAGAGTTACGTGTTGCCCAGGACGCGGTGATGCGATAAGGGCTAGAATCATCGCAAGTAAGAGGAAGCTGTGCGTCGCGGAGAGACACCTCGCGGGCTAAGAAGAGCTGCGAGATGCACATAGGATGTGACAGAACCTGGTCAAGGACACTTGAGTCTTTGGCCAACCCATTAAAATCACTTCGGGTGAGACTTCAAGCTGCTCTGCGGTCTATTGCTGAAAGGGCCAGTGAGCTAGGGGTGTTGTTGGTACATTACACTAAACCCAGGCCTTCCCATAGCGACCAAGAAATGGTTTGGTTTCCAGTTTTGAACAAACTGAGCACTGATGTTCTGTTGGCATCCTACTAGAGATGAACTCAACCAGTGGGTTGGGTCTAATGAGAAATAGTTTGCCGAGAAAGAGAAAAAGAGTCCTAGACTGAGTACAGAGTACTAGATACAAAAACATATCTTTACAGACCTATATACGATATTTTTTGTGACCTATGGAAACGAGCTTTACGACTGGTTATCAAATTTGACTGATAAGAACGTATTCAAGAAGAAAAGAAACATTGTGTGGACATCGGAGCTGATCCAGACCATGACTAACCTTGATAATCCCATTACGAGGATAGTAGACTTCTGGCTTGCGAGTGTGCTAGAAGGATTCGTCACAGAGTTTGTAGTTGAACAGAGAAAAAGATTCAGCGAGGCTGAGCGGTACTTCTTCAAAGGATATCGCGGTAAGTACTTAAAATCTTTGAACTTGTCCATTAAGATGTTATTACATGAAAAAGGAACAATGGATCTAGTTTTAGATGAATAAGTAAATATAGTAATGTCACAAGACTTTGAAATTGATTTTGATGACATTGGACGTACACGTAGTGGAAAGAAATATAAAGTAGATTTCAGATCTCCCATATTTGAAGACAATTCAGATAATACTAGACAACAGAGTCATAGTACCACAGAAAGAACAGAAGGGGGTATCCCTTACCACCCCTACACCCCACAGAAGCAGACCGGGACTCAGAAAAATCTCGTAGGAACTCCATCCAGTAGCTCGCAGACAGTACATACTACCACTACATCACCTCCACCTACACCGCCGAGTGGTAGTAACACAGCAAATCAACATCCACCACATAGAAATAGAATGGGGGATGATATGAAGCTACCTATCTTTAAGGGTACATGGGCAGAGGACCCAGAACAACATTGGTTTCTATGTGAAGCCATGTGGACAATTAAAGGAATCCATGATGATAATCTTAAACTTGTACAATTGGTCACCACACTGAGAGAACAAGCCTTAACATGGTATATGAAGTATGCCACAGCGGTACCCAGAACACTTGTCCAGGTCAGGACCGCCATGATTAAAGAGTTTAAGAAACCTAAGTATGAGTCACAGTGCATTACAGAGCTCAAAGATATCAAACAGTTACCTACAGAGTCAGTGTGGGACTTCGATCAGAAATTCAAAGCCCTTATAGACCAAGTCAGCTTTGTGTTTGCACCGGAGCAGCAAAAGGAATGGTTTATTATAGCGCTGCTCCCTCACATCAGACTGCCATTAATGCAGCAGAAACTCCAGATGCAGGATGACGCGTTGGAGATGGTGATGAAACTAGAGGCTTCACCTCTAGCTGAAACCAGCACAGGTATGACAAATATGCAAAACCAGTTGGCTAACCTCACGTTACAGTTGCATGAGCTTAAGAAAGGGAAAGAGGTTGCATAAGACATATGGTGCATAAATTGTAAAGCACAAGGCCATACTAAAGATAACTGTCCAGTTTTTGTAGATTATCTAGCAAGTGGGGCTCCTAACCCCTTACCATAGACCCACGGGCCATGGTGTGAAATATGCAAAACACGAGGGCATCCACCTCAGCAATTCCCTCTACTTCGAAAGTACGTGCAGACACCTAAGAACTTATACTATTTCTTCTGCAAGTCCATAGGCCATGATGAACACGATTGTAGAGCCTATGATCTCATGTTAGATAGAAAACATGATGTGTACAGAGTCCAATCAGAGACACAGGGTCCAGCACCAGGACCATAGCATGATCCGGCTCATGTTGGCCGTGGTGGAGGATTCAGAGGACAAGGACGTGGAGGAGGCTTTAGCCATGGAGAAGGCTTTGGCCGTGGTCACGGACCAGTCACTTGTTACAACTATGGAGTTCTAGGACATTATGCCAGGGACTGTCAGAGCCCCACCACCACATGTAACTATTGAAATAATTACGATCACACTATAGAAGAATGTCTCAGAGAACCTAAGCCAGTAGTACACCAAAACATCCAGCTTATCGCTGCTGAGTAGGAAGAACCAGAACCAAGAGTCAACATTGTGACTCACACTAGTGCTTCCACCAGTGGGACATCGCAAGATACTGAAAAGAACACAGGTCAGGAATGGGTGTGCAAAGCTCCTAACAAAGCAACACCACTTGACCTACATAAGAATAAACAGACATTTCAGGAAGCTAAGAATTTATTTGATGATCCTATGCAATCTGGATCGCAGGTACCACCGTCTAGGGGCGTACTGCAGCAAGCACCTTGTGGCGTTAGCCCTGAACAGATATCGCAGGCTACCACATCGGGCACATGCGACGAGGACGAGTTGACAGGAAGTGTACAATCCTTCCTGTGGATTTGTTTAAAACTCGTGAGAAATGAGAAAGATACCGTAGAAATTCAGCGCATCATAGATCAGTGTTATCCATCCTCTTCTGTGAGCAGTGCACAGCATGTTGTTCATAATATTATGGGACATCTAAGAACAAGAAGAGAGATGCGACTCACAACACAGGTTGGAAAATTTGAAATGGATGAGGTGATCCTAGATCTAGGATCAGAGGTAAATGTTCTGACTAAGCAGACATGGGAGCAGATGGGTAGCCCTAAGTTATTCAAATCACCTATCCATCTGAGATTAGCTAATCAGTAGCAGGTATCACCCCTGGGTCGATTACCGCAGGTGCCAGTTGGCATTGCTGGAGCTCACAGCTCTGCGAACTTTGAAGTTATAGAAATCATTGGCGATAGTAGACCATACCCAGCATTACTAGGCATTGATTGGGGGATCAATAACATGGCCGTAATCGACCTCAAGAGAAGAAAAATGACCTTTGAGGATGCGCAGATCTGGGTCATCACACCGTTAGATCCTCTTCAGGGTCCTAGATACATTGAACCTATCCGAGCAGAGGAAGAGGCACGTAACATGGAGAGTCTCTATCAGATGATTGCGAACCAGAGCGACTACATCAATCCAACTGCAGAAGGGAACATTAGTTGGTGATGTGACAACTCATGCACATCGGATTCAGATGTTGGTCTAGAGAACTGGAAGAAGAGACTTCACAAAGTCTTAGCGCATAGATGTGCGTACATGACTAAGTCACTGCGATGAATTGGCGCAGATATCAACGAGATTCCATCATTTCATGGTCTAACAGATATTCATGACTTTCTCACGCAATTCGAACAACAAATTCCTCATGAGAAGAGGATCGCAACTATGGACCTTGCAGTACGAGCCACACCTGCAAGATGGTGGTATGCACATAAAGAGAATATCGCATCATGGGATGATCTTAAGAGATTGATGGCAATCAGATTCTCTACCGACAGAGTGTATGCCCAGTAGAAATACACAGGAGAAAGTGACCCCAGGTCACATATTCATACTTGTGAACAGAATTGGTCGGACATTCCTGAGAATGAATGGGTTCACTGATTCATTCACACTTTGGACATAGTTCCAAGGAACTGGTACAAAGAAACTGAATTACACAAGGGAAGGACCACATGGCCACTTATGATAGATAGCTTTCTACTCACCTTCACTTTTGAATCTCAGTATCCAAGTGTTGATCAGGCCCTAGATGTAATAAAGACTAAGATATTTGAGGATTGTACCCTATCAGTATATACTCAACCTGAGTGGGCCATCCAGTTAGAATATGCGCTCGAGTGCTATAACTTCGCAGCAGAACCAGAGGATGAGGATGACGACCCTCGCAACGTCAACATTCCAAAGTCAAAAGGGACTCGCGATGTTGATGGACCGAAGTTAGAAATTCCAACAAGCACAGAGCCCATAAAGACTAAAAATATCAATATTGGCACACACACAGAACCAAAGTTTGCCTCTATTGGAGACTATTGGAACGATGACATAGTCAGATAGATTGCAGATTTGCTACATGACTATCAGGACCTATTTCCCACCAAGTTCACAAAGATGAAGGGAATAGTTGGAGACCCGGGAGTAATGAGGATACCATTGAAGGAGGATTCCAGACCAGTCAAGCAGCATCCTTACAGATTAAATCCGTGCTATAAAGAAAAAGTTAAGGATGAGATCGATAAGATGCTAGTAGCAGGCATCATTGAGCCTGTAGAAGAAAGAAAATGGGTTATCCCCATGGTCGTACAAGAAAAGAAAACCAAAGGAGACATCAAGATCTGTGTCGATCTACGTAAACTCAACGATGCATCGCTTCATGATCCATTTTTAACACCTTTCACCGATGAAGTGTTAGACAATGTGGGAGGACAGGAGGTCTACTCCTTCACTGATGGCTTTTCAGGCTATCACCAGATCAGAATTCATCCAGAAGATCGATCTAAGACCACCTTTGCAACAGAATGGGGCTCATTCCAGTATACGGTAATTCCCTTTGGTATTAAGAATGCACCAGCTATCTTTTCTAGAGTAGTAGTTGCTTTATTTAAAGAATACATCCATAAATTCCTAGAAGTTTATTTTGATGATTGGACTGTATTTGGATTAATTGACAAGCACATAGGAGATTTAAGACTGATGTTAGAGAAATGTAGGCAGTACCAGATTTCTCTAAACTTGAAAAAATGTATATTCTGTGCACCATTCGGTATTTTGTTGGGTCACATTGTTTGCAGGCAAGGCTTGATGGTAGATCCCACAAATATTTCCATCATTGTAAATCTTCCAGCACCCAACTCAGTCAAACAATTGAGGACAGTACTTGGTCATACCGGGTACTACAGAAAATTCATCAAGGGCTACGCAAAGATTATAGCACCGATGGAAAAATTGTTAAAGAAAGATACAAAATTCCTATGGAATGAGGAATGCCAGCAAAGCCTAGACACACTTAAACAGAAGATGGTTAAAACACCCATCTTAGTATTTCCAGATTGGACTAAGCCATTTCATGTACATGTGGATGCATCTGGCATTGCACTAGGGATTGTTTTAACGCAACAAGGAGAAGGAGGTATCGATCATCCTATCGCATACTCCAGTAGAAAGCTATCGACGGCAAAAAAGAACTACACCACGACAGAAAGAGAAGGCTTAGCTATGGTGTACACTCTACAGAAGTTCAGGCACTACCTGTTGGGTGCCTCGTTCAAGATGTTTATGGACCATTCCACATTGAAGTAACTGGTCAATAAGCCAGTGTTAGGAGGAAGAATCTACAGATGGTTACTCTTATTTCAAGAGTATGATTTTGAAATCATTGTGAAACCAGGCAATTGAACACCGGACCTGATCATCTGTCACGGATAGACTCAGGAGAAGAGCCAAGTAATCTAGAGGACAATTTGCCAGATGCGCAGTTGTTTTCTATCCAGATCATAGACGATTACTATGTTGATATCATTCACTTTCTCACAACCACAGGGACTTCACTTAGTGAACCTCTCACATAGCACGTGCGATCATGGGATATTAAAGAATACCCTTAATTTCCAGAGATATTGCCCCAAATTCTTTTTGTTGAAACCCCCTCCCAATACTTAAAACCTCCTCCCCACCCCTTTTTATACCTCAATCCTTATAAACCACCCTACCCACCCCCACCTTAAGCCACTCATCCCCCCCAATACCTGCAATATATTGGTTCAATTTTTTATAATTTTAAAACCCACAATATGAATTAACGTGATAGGATATTGGTAAATAAGTGAAACCCCCATGCTCACAATAGGATGGGCACCTGTTGAGTTTACTAAGCATCAAAAGAAGCAGTTGTTTGTTAAAGCAGCAGACTTCACCCTGATCGCAGGACAGTTATACAAGTTAGGTACAAATGAAGTCCTACGCAGATATGTGATGCCGCATGAAAAAGAGGCTATTATCAGAGAGGCACATTCAGGTACTGCAAGAGGTCATTTTGAAAGAAAGCCAACTGCGCTGGAAAATCCTAGCTGTAGGATTATGGTGGCCTACATTACACAAAGACGCTAAGGACTTTTGCAGATGCTGTGATATCTTCCAGAGGGTAGGAAAACCTTCACGACGAGATGAAATGCCGCTGCGACCGTAGATTACACTGCGCGCATTCGACAAGTGGGCTATAGACTTTGTGGATGCTATAAACCCACCAGGAAAATGAACTGGTGTGAGATATATCATCACTGGAACAAAATACCTCACCAGGTGGGCAAAGGCCAAAGCAGTAAGAAATTGTGATGTTGCTACAGCCGCACAGTTCCTTTTTGAAAACATCATCAGTATATTTGGATGCCCAGTAATTTTGATGAGTGATCAAGGAACACATTTCTTGAATCGCACCATTGACGCCTTGACGGAATAATTCCAGATACAGCACCATAAGAGCACTCCCTACCACCCACAAGTTAATGGTACGGTGGAGGCCTTTAACAAGATTTTAGAAAATGCTCTTACTAAGATTTGCAACAGCCAAAGGAATGATTGGGACCTCAGAGTTAACACTGTATTATGGGAATATAGGACTACATGCAAGAAACTTACAGGACACACACCTTTCAGCTGGGTGTATCGACACGAGGTTGTTATGCCTATGGAGTATATTATTCCCAGTTTAATAATTGCTCAGATCACCGGGATGGTTGATACAGACACGATGCATGAAAGGCTAGCGCAGCTGCTTGCCTTAGAGGAAGACAGATTCATCATCAGATTCCATCAGAAAGTGCAGAAGGCACGAGAAAAAGCTTGGCATGATAGACACATTAAGATTAAGACTCTTCATATCGGAGACCTAGTACTCCTCTATGACAGTAAGTTTATTAAGTTTCCAGGGAAGTTCAAGACGCATTGGTTGGGGCCATATTAGATACAACAAGTTACAGAGGGAGGTGCCGTTCAGCTCATCAAACTGAATGGGGAGCTTCTTCCCACATTGATTAATGGCAGTAGGCTTAATCTCTATACTGATAGCCACTCCACCTCTCAGCCCTAACTTAGACAGCTTATAGTGGTGCAGATGTCTAGTGTAGTTGAAAGGAGGCATCACACCGGGAATTAGTCTACACCGACAGGTATTCTAAGTATAAGGAATCGCATGAGGACGGTTCATTTTGTGCAAGTCATAAGCGGCTTGTGAAAAAAAAAGAAGCTTAAGTTTATTTGAGTAGATGATGCGGTGCGGCATCGCAGCAACGCGATGTTTCTCCGTGCCACGTACCCAGTTTTGCAACAGGACAGAGGGCTAGTCAAATCGCCCTCTGACAGGAAGTTAATGAAGAAATGACTGGTATATCTTACCGTAGATCTGGCAACAGCATAATCAATTATCCAGATTTGGAAAATCTTCGACGAGACCGGCAACTTGCACACAGATTTCGAGGGAAATTGGATCGGATTTCAGCAATTAATGAGGATCGAGCTGATGGGTGTGGTCTCTTCCATGCAATTAATATGACCGACGGGTTCATCCTAGATGACCGTTGCGTCCGGGATTATTGCCTTTAGCATAAAAGCAGAAATTATTCATTTAGGCGGGTTACATTTGCAAAGATTCGAGAGATATAGAGTGCATTGTTAAGTTTTCCCTATGCAGAGATAATTCCATTACAGAGTGCTGTGATTTCCATATTTCACAGCCATTTCCCATCTAGAGTATTCCACCAAGTGGGTTCTACCTGAGGAGGAACCTATAGAAGCAATTTTGGAAAGGTTCAAACATGGTGGCCTTACAGTTGCTATGACGACACCTCCTAAGGGTGTCACGCCAAGTTCATCACAGACCAGACAGCTGCCAAGGATGAGGATTCAAGTGCAGGATGTATAAGATGTCATCAAATTATCTGCTGAAGAGAAGAAGAAAGATGAGCCGATCACTGAAGATAAGAAAGCAGAGGATAAGAATGATGAGAAGAAATCTACCGCCAAGAAGAAAGTAAAAATGAGAAAAAAAGGCAATGGGAGAAGGCATTTGACCTAACTGATCAGCTAAGAGAAGAACAAGAGATTGCCGAGGCAAAGAAACGACAATCTACAAATCATAGGCATCATGACTACCTGGAGCGATTTGCTGAGAAGAAAAGTGAAACAGGGAAGCAAATCAAACCAGCAGAACTCCAGCATGCAGACAAAGGCTTGTTCTCGGAATGGAATTCATGGTTCGTTTTGCTTTCGTATGAAAGGATCCAGACTGAATGAAATGTTTCAAGAAGGATGGAAGATAAAAATTTATATCTTCCTCATAGCACGAGTTCTAACCCAGATAAAGAAGAGAGGATATATGGGGAAGGCTTCTTGGAAGCTTAGGGTCCTTAAGGGAGCTGCTCACCTACGGAAAAATATGAGAGACCTACAAACTAAGAAAACATAATACTCCAGTATTAGTCAAGCTATGATTGATTCAGCACAAGAGTGTGTCGAGGCCATGCATAACGAAGTCGCGGGACTTCGGGACAAGTTTCAATGGACTTCGCAGGAAGCCAAGGACAAGCTATAGCAGGAGAAGCTCACTGGTAGTGGCTCGGGGGCGAGCCACAAGTAAGTGTTAGGGGACTGTTGGAGCAGGTTCCTGCAGCTACAGGAGAAGATGCCATTTTGGCGGATAGACAGTTTTGGTGAAGATGAAGAGATAAGGTAAAGCTACGACGCTGTAGCATGTTTCTAGCTGCAGAAGAGAGCCGGAAACCGTGACTGTTGGGACAGAGAATTCAAAGAAGATGATAGTACCTGAGTGGCCGAGAAGAGAGAGCTCACCCACAGTATTGAAGGTAGCGGTGAAGACAGGAGGGCTTAGCTACCTCATAAAGGAAAAGGAGCGACGAGGCCGAGGTATTGAAGACGAAGGACAGAATAAGGGAAGCAGTGCACAGTATCCATGTTCAGCGCCGGGAAGCATGGAATACTGCAGAAAGCATTGGTGTGATGGAAATCAGCTACTCCAAGTACAGATATGCTGACTTTCACTAGTTAGGGTTTTTGGGTTACGGTTGGGACAGGCCCACAGTGTTGTAATGGCGAGACCTTCGGGCCACCTATAAAGGGATGTATTTTCTATTGTAAAAGGGTTGGCTAGGCAGTTAGACAAGTAGATGCTTAGACAGTGTATTATAGAAGCTGAGATCTAGTTATGTTATTAGTTGTAGTTATATTACTGAACCAGTAGCTAGCTCATTGAGCCTGTATGTAACAATCCACAGGGATTGACAGAGAGGGAAGAGGATATTGTAGAGAAGCAATATAGAGGTAGAGAAGATATCTAAGAGATAAGGGCTCCAGGCTATGTGTAGAGTTACCCAGAAGATCTCAAGCTGCATATGTGGTGTAGCTGAATTGTGTGTACTTCCCCCAAGTTATAATATAGAAACAAAGTTCTGTGGACATAGCTTCTAACCTGGAAGTGAACCACATAAAATCAGAGTGTTATGTGATTGATTCATGTGATTGTGTTTACTTGTTGTATCTGTCACTCATTACATGAACTTTGCTTACAGTTGAATGTATGTATGTCTTATTCAGTTCATAGCAGTATAGGAGGATAAATACAAGTTGAAGTATTTAAGTATTATGCATAAAATTTTGTCTATGTTTCACTCAAGACAGTTAAGAGTCGCAGTGTTAAATAACCTTGTATGTTGAAGTCCTGTAAGTCGAACATGAGTAACACTAAGTATGCTGAGCCACAGCGATAGGATATCACAGGGAGGCAATATCACACCATCAAAGGAGCTGGGGTGTGCGATACCACAGGTTGAGGATCTAGCATAGGAGAGAGTTACGTGTTGCCCAGGACGCGGCGATGCGATAAGGGCTAGAATCATCGCGAGTAAGAGGAAGCTGTGCGTCACGGAGAGAGAATTCACGGGCTAAGAAGAGATGCAAGACACACACAGGAGGAGAAAGAACCTGGTCAAGGACACTTGATTCTTTGGCCAACCCATTAGAATCACTTCACGTGAGACTTCAGGCCACTCTGCGATCTGTCGCTGAAAGGGCCAGTGAGCTAGGGGTGTTGTTGGTACATTACACTAAACCCGGGTCTGCCCATAGCAACCAACAGGGACCTGCATGGTTCTTCCATGTACTATCAGTATATTGAATGGCCTTTCACGTACCCTTAAGGTATATAGAAAGGTACTTCACATACTCGATTGTATATCAGAAGGCCCCTTGTGAACAACTATGCATTAGATAACACTACTATGGATTTCAGCTCCCACATACCTTGCGTATATCAGGAGACCTTTCTAGGATTCTTTTTCCAACTGAGAAATACCATTTGGCCATATTGTTTAGAGATATACACCTAGAAAACACTCGGGGATATTACTACGCATGTACCTTTGTGGTATATCGCGAGTTGCACCTTCTTGACAATCTTGGTGAGAGACCGACTATTTTGAGCTCATCCTATCACTTAAGTTTGCTTATGGCTTGTATCTTGTGTAGGAGAAGACTTTGTGTGATTTTTCTTTAGTTTTGAAACCCTAGGTTAGGTTTAGTGGCTTTTATAATATGGTTGAGTTTTGGTTGAGATGATCTAGAAGAAACTAGGGATTTCCACCCGACTTTCCTCCTGCTATAGGGGAAGGCCCAATGGAATCCATACACCAAGGAGATACAACTGATTGCCATGAGGAAGAAAATATAGTTGGAGAAAGTGGAGATCAATTCACTTCTTACGTTACTCCCTTGGTCCCAAAACCTCCTATGGCTGACACTTCCTTTCATGCTCCCATGGAATATCGTGTTTGCAATCCTACATAGTATGTACCTAATGCTTCGTTTTGGAGAAATTCTATGGGCCAGGCCATTTATGAGTTTGGGGTTAATAGACCCTCTCCCAGAAACCCTTCACCTAGTAAATAGAAATATGGAGAGATCCAAGCATTTATTAACTGTGCATGATATTTTTAAGAGAGAGTGGATCGATTTAGGAACACATCTTCATCTTATATAGATCTTGAATTGGTTTGCTTATCCTGCCTATTATACCCTTTTCCTGCTGCATATCCTACACTTACAGAAATTTTGGCTCCTATCTAACATGGACTGACTCATGGTGGAGCTACTCATAATCCAGGAAAAACCTCAAAGTCTATTCCCACAGTTTCCTATTCTAGGCATGTTGCTAGTCCCCCCATACCTTCAATGCATGGGGGGAAGCCTTCCATTCCAGTTTCATCAGTACCTTCCAACACCGAGGGGAAACGAATGATGCAAGATGCATCATCAACCAGTGGATTTGTTACCAGTACTAGATATAATTCTACTGCACGAAATTCTACAGTATATGTTCCTCCTACCAATGTGGTAAACCCTCTATTAAGTTTGGGCCAACCCTTATGGGAAAAACCTGTAGTCGATCAAAAATATTGGGGTTCTGGTTATTCAACAAATCAATTACCTGTAGTGAGTATGAATTATCAACCTACAGGTACTAACTATCCTAGAATTCCATACCTTGGAAACATGTTTACACCATGGGGGAAACCTAACTAGTCCTACATGCCAGCAATGGGAGGAATACCTATTAATAATGTTGGAGGTGCCAGAGAGCCACCTTATGGTGATCCACCTTGTAGAGGCCCTCTTGGTATAGTTCCACCTGGACAAGGTCCCTCTAGTGGAGTTACACATGACAGAGGACTACCATATGGATGGACACCACCTAAATGGCCACCACCTAGAGGCCCACCACTTAGAGGTCCTAGCGGTCCTCCTCCTGGAGGTCCTTGTGGTCCTCCATTTGGAATTCCACCACTCAGAGATCCACCAACCGGAGGTCCACCCATTGGAGGTTCAGGTGGTCCTCCTCCTAGATGTCAACCCCCTTCAGGCGGATCCTTGTGAGGTTCATCTTCTCATCAGCCATTTCAAAAACTAGTATATCAGTCAAGTTATGGTCCTACTGGTGGATACATGCCTTACCAATATTACCAATATGTGGAACCTAATTGTCATCTACCTTTCTTGGAAACTTTGGACTTACCTGATTTGTCCAAGTTCATAAATGATCCCACTCGACACAATCCATCATAGCCTGCTATTCTGGTAAAATAACCATCAGACATTCTGAAGTTTGATGGGAATTAGGGAGATGACCCTAAGAACCATGTTATGACCTTCCATCTATGGTGTTACTTCAACTCCTTGATGGATGATTATGTTAGGTTGAGGCTATTCCAGTGTACACTGACTGGCACAGCCGCAAAGTGGTACATTGAAATTCCACAACATTCGTTTGTGGAATATAGCTCTCTAGAATCTCTTTTCCTTACGCACTTTTAGCTACCCATTTGTTATGAAATAGGTATGTATCTCTTAACTTCACTCCATCAGAACACCTCCACCCACATATCAGACCATATCCATGAGTGGAGAAGGTAGAGACGAATTATTAAAGCTTCCATCTCGGACCAACTACTAGTTGATTGGTTCACAAAATCATTGTTGCCTCCTATCACCCGAGATGTGGCTCTGGGTGGTGCTATTACTGAAGATAAGGATATCATTTGCACTCAGTATTTGGAATTGGTATATTCCCAATCCAAAATGCTCTATGAATTAATTCCTCAATCTCCTTGTCCCAACACATATCCCATGAAACCACCTGCAGAAAATCCTATTGATGGGGTAGTTGGTTCAATCCAGCCCTCGTTAGCAGGAAAGCCCGTGAAGCAAAAAAAATATTCTACTTCTACTCCTTCAACTCCTACAGTTTCTACCAATGTGAATGTTATCCAAAGTACGCAGACATCCAGCAATAAGAAAAAAGGAAAAGGTAAGAATAAGAAACCTGGAAACCAACAGAAGAATCATAAGCCTACGACCACTGATAATTGTAAAGGGAAGAGAAAATCAAAATATCCTTCCCTTTTGTGTGGTGTAGATCACTTCACAAAGGAATGTCCTTTTCATGAATACATTTCTAAATTTTTGAAAACTAATCCCATACCAGCAGTCCTTACTGATCCTTTTCCCTCTCAACAACAACTGATAGACCACATGTCTAATCAAGGAGCCTCTGATTTGACTGAAGAATTAAAATGATTTCATTGGAAACAATTAATTTAATGAATCATACCCAGTCATATGAAAAACCTGTGGAGAATAAAGATGAAAACCATTCTCTGGATAAATCTTCTCTCACTGGCTCTCTCGTATCCTTGTCTAATGGCCCCCTCACTATCGAGAAACCTAATCTCGACATGATTTTGCGTCTTCCCAAGAGTAATCTAAGGAAAGATGTTTTCAATCCCAATGCTTGAGCTGCATAGTTCTATAACATTGTTGAATATATATCCCAAGAACCATGTGAAATGCCTACCTTAGAAGTGCTCCAAAACTGTCCTACACAACGCAAAATGTTGTTGACCACTTTGGGAGGCTTAGACCCAAATAACATGAATTTGATTCATTTGAATGTGGAGAATTATAAATCTATATGACCCCATGATTTGGCTTTTCAAATTGCAACAAGATTATTTGCGAGAAT
Source organism: Pseudotsuga menziesii (assembly GCA_001517045.1). NCBI lineage: Eukaryota > Viridiplantae > Streptophyta > Pinopsida > Pinales > Pinaceae > Pseudotsuga > Pseudotsuga menziesii. The sequence continues at coordinate 24,517 of LPNX011036093.1, forward strand.
GGTCCATCGAACTGTTCTAGATGAGGGAGCTTCAACCTTAGTTTTGTCTATATCCTGTTGGAAAGCCATTGGTTCTCCTGATATTACAAAATCTCCTACTACATTAAAATCTTTTGATGGACAAGGTTTCCTACTCCATGGTATATTTCTAGCCTTATTAGTCAAACTTGGGGGAAATACTGTTTCCATTTAGGTGGAAGTAGTTGATGCCCCATTAGATTACAATCTTCTATTGGGGAGGAATTGGTTTTATGCTATGACCATTGTCACTTCGATAGTATTTAGAACTCTCCAATTTCTGTATTTGGGGAATATTGTGACAATTGATCAAATTGAATATTGTATGCCGGATGTTACTACTCCTACTGCAAATAAAATTCCTATGCTAGGTCAGTCTCCTCCTCCTTATCATTCGATTGGGGTAGGTATGCTGAAGGACTCTAGCCTTATGGGTTTTTTTTTTCCATCTCCTCTTATTATAGAAGTAGCAATAGTCAATATGATTTCAACAATTAGTTGTAACACCAAGGTAAAATAAATTGTTGATTCATCCTCTCTCAGGCCGTATGAAGCAATGTATAATACTATCCAATCTATTTATGATGCCCACATGGATGATATTCATCTTGTGGCTTCGGATCCTTAACACCTTCCCTACTAGTTATAACCATCTCTCCCTACTCTGGATTATCTCTCCTAGACTTTTCCATTGGACGATTCTATCATGGAGATTATGAGCACAAATGAATCTATATGGGATTATCATCATCATCAATCCTCGTTCCTCCCCAATGCCAGTTCCGTATATTTTGATTTTGTATATCTCTTTAGTACTGATATTGTCACCACTCCACAAATGCCTATACTATTGCAGAGTACTGAATCTAAAGGAAATATATGCAAAATTACCAAGATGACCCCGATTGACATACCAATCATGCCTAGAAATATTGAGCATGTTCACGTCAGGAAAAACTACTCAATGGAAGAAGCTGAAGCTTATAGAGCTTTATTCAAGGAATTCCAATATATTTTTTCTTGGACTTATGAAGAGATTCCTGGGATAGATCTGTCTATTGTGGTTCATGATATAAAAACCTATCCCACAGCCAAACATGTAAGGCAGAAATTGTGTCAAGTCCATCCTCGGAAGCCTGCAATTATTAAGGCCGAAGTAGAAAAACTTCTTAAGGTAGGGTTTATTTATCTTGTACCCTGACAGAATTGGTATCTAATATTATTCCTGCCAATAAAAAATAAGGCACTATTAGAGTCTTTATCGATTTTCAAGATTTGAACAAAGATTGTCCAAAGGACAACTTCCCAACTCCTCATATCGATCAGATTATCAACAAATGTGCTGGAAGTGTCATCTTCTCGTTCATGGATGGATTTTCTAGCTACAATCAGATTGAGATATTTCCCATCGATAAGCACAAAACAAAATTTATATCCCCATGGGTAACCTTCGCCTATACGAAGTTACCATTTGGTCTAAAGAATTCTAGAGCTACATTCAAATGTGCCATGTCCTATGCATTTCATGATGTTAAACACATTGTGGAGCCATACATTTATGATCTCCCAGCTCATTGATAGCAATGGGAGGACCACCCTGGGCATCTTAGAGATATTTTCCTGATATGTAATATATGACTTAATCCACATAAATGTGTTTTTTGTGTTGAAACGAGACGTCTTCTTGGCCTCATGGTTTCTAAGTATGGCATCCGGATTGATCCACTAAAAATTGCTTCTATATTATCCCTACCTTCCCCGATGAACCTTACTGAAATCCAAATTTTGCAAGGGAAGGCCAAATTTCTTCGTCGTTTCGTGTGCAATTTCGCAAAGAAAAAAAACAGGAACATGCGTCTCCTGAAGAAGGATACTCCATTCTTTTGGGATGACCTCGACCAACACGCCTTTGATAATGTTAAGCATGCTCTGACCCATTCACCCATGATACACCCCCCATATTATTCAAAGGTCTTTCTCTTGTATGTTGCTTCCTCCACTACTACCATTGGCATGGTTTTATTGGAGGAAGATCCCAACGGTCAGGAACATGTGATGTATTATGCCAGTAAGAATCTCATTGATTCTGAAACTCGATACTCATGTGTGGAGAAGTTAGCATTGGCTATAGTAATTACTATTCATAAATTTCATCACTACATCCTTCTTTGCACTACCACAATACTTGCAGATCAAAAAACTTTGTACTACATTCTAACTCGTCAAGTACTAGGGGGGAAATATTCTCATTGTATTGTCATCTTGTAGGAATTTGACCTTGAGTTTTCCAAGTCCACTTCAAAGAAATCCCCAGTGCTTGAAGAGCTGATATGTGACCTTCCCTATGATTTGATGGATATATATCCCAATGATTCATTCCTAGATGAATTCCTGTTCCTAATAAGCACAATTAATATGTCATGTGGATATTTAATAATTTATCTCCGAACTCAAAGATTTCAGCCCAATATATCCTATGACGATCATCTCTGCATCCATCACCATGCGAAGTAATACCTTATCTTAAACGATACATTGTACAAATGTGGTATTGATTCTATTCTCCAACGATGCTTTACACACGAGGAGGATGGACAGGTCCTTAATGATTGCGACTTTAGAGCATGTGGCAGTCATCTTTTTGGGATGTGGCTACAGCCCAGAATGTCCTTCGCACTGGTTATTTATGGCCTTCAATATAAAAAGGATTTTCTTGAGGATATTAAGAAATTCCCACCCTTCCAACATTTCTATCCAAAAAAGCACACCCACCCTACTCCTTTACACCCCGTCATTGCAGTTGTCCCTGTTGGGTATGTTCTAGTGTCTTAAATACACCTAATATTTAATTATCGACCAAGGTTGGTAGGCTTAGAGTTGATACAAAATATATCAAAAGTTAAAAAGGCTCGTAGGGTGTCGTGGAAATATTTTAATAAACAAAAGATCGAACAATATTTCAAAATGAAAAACCAAGTCAAACTCCTAAGACTATCTGGATAATCGCACTAGATTGTAGTAAATAGCTACTAAAAGGAAGATATAAACAATAATACTTACAAATTCAAACACTAACTTATACATAAAAAGAATTATAACAACTGAACTGACAAATAGCCAACTAAATACTCCTTAAGTGGAGGGCTGGGGTAAAAAGACAACTTATCTCACAAAAATAGAAAACTGAAAAAGCAAGTAGAAAACTTAATAAATAAAACTTTGAAAGAAGCAAGTAGAAAACTTAATAAATATATTTAAACTCTATTCTTCAATAAACATATATCAAAAACAAGAATGATTCCTATGAACTTCCTCTTAAAAATAATACATCTAACCTTAAACTTTATAAACAAACAAAGATAACCATGACTTAAAACAACAGTAAAACAAAATTAGTGTTTAATATTCAAGAAATAAGAAAAAATTAATCTATATTTAATTTAAGGTGAAAAGAAAATAAAAGAAGAATAATAAAACCTTAATCAATAACCTAAAACAATCAAACTTCAATTGCAATTCTTAAATAAAAATATCAACTACAAACATAATCCAAATATTGACAAAACAAAACTAGAAACAATCTGAAAATACATAAAAAAAATAGTAAAAATAGAACCAAGGGTTAAATGATAGATTGAACAGTAGGTCTGTAAAGGGTGGCTGAATGGCAGACTAGACAAATGGTCCGAATGGCAGTTTGTACAGTAAAACCGATAAAAACTAACCTAAATGAACTAATTCTTTAGCTGAAGTTATGCAGTTCTAAACCTAATGCATGGAATCAATAAATAAACCCATTTAATCAGCAAATTAACTTTAAACTAACTCTTCAACAAAAATAAAGCATTACATATTAAACTAATTAGTAAGATAGAAATTAATTTAAACAAATTGGAAATTAACTTAAGAAAATTCATGGAAAAAATAAATAAACAGAACTAAATCTAGATGAAAGCAAACTATTTTAAATAACCAAATTCATAAAAGGAAATAAATAAACAAGACTAAATTCAAATGGAAGGAAAATATTCTATATGATTGGAAATAAAGACTAAAAACAATAGTGAAATGAAATAAATGTAAATAAACTAACTAAAAGAAAATGAATGGAAACAAATGACTGAAAGCAAAGCTATCCATGCATCTATTTCTTTAACTGCTGAAATAAAACTAAGCTAATGCAATACAGGAAATAAAACAACATTTACTATTATCTAATACAAACAAGCTGGAAATTAAACTAAACTAGCTAAAACAAAAAAGAAAGAACTAAATTAAACAAAGAAATAAACCTCTGGTTGATGAGGGGCCCTCTCAACAATCAAGGGTGAAGTCTGCTAACTCCTACTGAAACACAATCTTCAACAGCAACGCATACAAGTCTTTATTCAAACTCAGAATCATAATTATAGTGCTTATAAAACCTATGATTAACTAACTCTAACTAACTCTGCTCTGTATTCAGAGACTGATATATATAGTTTACATGAGAGATGAGCAAGTCGACCTGCAAAGGTCGACCGCTCTCTAATTTTAGGCAATCTTTAGAGCACATAATTGATTTGCAACCACTGCATAGTCTAGCTCTTCCTTCACCGTGATCGTGGAATAATGTGGCGAGTCTACTCCTTCTTTAGCGTGAATAGGCCTCCCTCAGCGTGCTTGATGTAGCAATGATCCCTTCCTTAGCGTGGAGAATGGACTGGTGTTGAACGCAAGCTTATACACAACGACAGGCTTCTAGAACGTAGGTACCTCATTAGTGTGAGTGTGTGGAATGGTGGTGTTGTGGAGAGCAAGGGTGACGACACAAGTGATCTTCTAGAACGCAGGCCATTCTATCCCTTAAACACACAGGTTTGTGATAGTTTGATATTAAAAGAGAGGAGGCTGTGAATAAACAACAGATGTCCATCCATTTGAAAGTGTGGATAATGAGCCTCTAGGTGGCGATACTTCTAGAGTATGAGTTAAAAGCATCGATCTAGCACATAGATGGTTGATGTGGTGGCGAGCGAAGGAGATTGCAGGCTGTTTTATATTTAAATGCTCAAAACCGATTATGGATGGCGCACACACTGTTGGGCGATATGAACGGAGAGATAAACGAAACACTAAGCCGTGAGCTAGATGTATGGTGCGTCGATCTAGGTAAAACATGGCAAACCACTAGAAAATTTCACGCGACGGCTAGATGACAAGATGAATGCCAAGCTGGATCGTGAGCTGGACATATCATGCGAAAGGTAGGCTGAATGCATTTTGGGGTTAATTTTCCCAAACAAATTATAAAATATGCAAAAAAATATACATATAAAATAATACATTAAATATTCTTTAAATAATATACTTTTGAGTTAATAAAATCATAAAAATGATATTAATAACCAAAATTATAATAACATCAAATTTGTTCTTACCTTGTGCTGAAATAATGATCTACATAACATAAAATATACTAAAGATAATAAAATATGTGTTTAAATGTGTTATTTAATCGCCAAAAATGATAACAAAATGAGGCTCAACATCCCCCCAAACTAGAGAAATGCCAGGTCCCACTGAGCAAAAATAAAATGATTAAGGAAAAAGGCAAAGTTGCGTTGGTAACTTCCTTCTACTTGGTGAATGAAGGGAATAATTTAAACTGAATCTTATAAAATAATATTTATTTTATGTCAAAATAGAAAATATTTTACTAGTAAAAAATGATAGAATAATAAAATATTTGGATTTCTTACGAGACCATGCTATTATAGCAAAATTCAAGATGTGTGTCATGTAAGAAACATATGCGTTTGATAAATAAATTTATAAGGTTTATAGTTAGTTCAACCATGTCCAAAGTAAAACTTTGGACATCTTGAACATATATCACAAATGCATAAATAACATTCTTAGTTAACAAGAAAAATAGTTTTCATGTGTATTTAAATAAAAAGATGCTAACAGTAAAATAATAATAAAAGAAATGTTAAGGTCAAAGCATCCATAACAAAATAAAACTACGTTCAAAAACAAAATTTGACAAATTTTAATCATTCATGGTATAATACCACAATATCTCATTCATACCATCATCTGAACCATTATTCAGATCCTTCGTAAAGTCTTCCACCAAATCCTTCATATTGATTGATCGATTTATTTTTGGTAAAAACATGCTTCATGCTATAACCTGAAAATACTTTAACATTTGTGAGAGATAATCAATAAAAGATAAAAGTAGACAAATATTTGTTGCGAATCTTCCTAATCCTCCCCCAAATCAAACATATGGCATGTCCTCATGCAAAGGAGAAGAATAGTTTATTTCAGATAATAAAAAGTGTGAGTATGATGTTATTTGTTTTATAAAAAAAACAAAAATGACTAGTAAAGGAAAGTGATTCAGATATGTGTATTTATGAAAAATAACAGTGCTTAGAAAGACCAAATAAAGAAACAATAATATAATTGAAAGAATTCCATACGAAAATCTAAGCATCTACACCTCATTGTAGAGATATCTTGTCATCATAAAATACTTTAAGTTTACCCCAGAGTGTGTGAAAGATGTAACTATGGGCCCCATTTCTAGGATAATAACTTCCTAAGTATTGATTGAATTAGATGGCTAGGTCCAAGGCCAACTTACAACGATTCTCAAGTGATAGTAAAGATAACGGGCCTTAACATTTTATTTATAATTTTTTTGAAACATTTCCTGTATATGATCATTATTTGACGAATCATGTGCATAGTAGTGCATTACTAGGCCTCTTTACCCTATATTTCCCCACTTCCAATGAGCCTATTCAGTACCCCGACGTTTTTATCTTGGTACCATGCAAGTATAGTCCCGCTTCCAGTGAGCCTGTTCAGTACCCCAATAGGTTTACTTGCATTTATCGAGCTTCCTAGTTTTAATTTGTTACGCAAACATGACTCGCTGCCAGCAACCCTGTTCAGCACCCCTGTGGGTTTTCCTTGTATATAATGATATTAAATATATGGAAGCCGATTGGTACTAGAGTGTGTTAATCCCTACTAAAACACATAATTCAATTTTACATAAATAAACTTAGAAATAGATTTTCATAATGGCCTTAATCATAAATCACATCAAAAGAGAAATCACCGTCTTGGTCGAACCATTCTTTTAGTGTCTCCGGCATAGCATTCTTACAAATGTCGACCGGGCTTATGGTGGGTATCTATGGGGTGTCTTCTTGTGTGATCTGGGTTAGGGATGGGAGTGGAGGTGTATAAAATAGATCAACAATGTTCTCATCAATTGAAGTGGTTACAGTTTTTACCTTTTTTGGTCTCCCTTGCTTTGCTCCTGCGTCGACGAACCATTTGAATTGTGTTTCGATCGAAACTTTGTTTGCTATTATGTCTTCTATGATGTTGACAATAGTAGCCAACTGTTCTTCTTCATCTTTTGACTCATATAGGATAAGCTGGCCCTTCCCCTTCCCTTTTTCCTGCATTTCCTTCGTTTTCCTTGAGGCTACTACTTCCTTTGCTATTTTCCTTAAGTTTTCTTTTGTCATAGCATATTTTGGATTATGTGCTTCGATATCTTCTTCTATCTCCTCTTCTCCTTCCTCTTGTGAGTGAGCCGAAATGATACTTTTTTTTGTTGGTTTGGCTACCAGATGTTCAGTCGGTGTGCTTCCCGTTTGGATAGGTTGTGGGACAATTTTCAGTTGAAGTTTGTCGATATATCATCTGACATAAAGGTACTGATATGCAAGCGGAGTTCGTAGTCCTCCTCTTTTTCTTGGACGGTCAATGGTTCTTTGATTGGTTGATTTATTTCTTTGTATTTTGCTAGTATTGATAGATTTGTATTGGATTGTCGAGCTACCTCTTGAAAAATATCTTTGACTATTGGGTAATAGTCGAGGGGTTTTGCTGCTTCCTTTTCCCCCTACATGTACCACACTGTTGTGTGGTTGATCTTGAGTTGAATATGTGTTGTTTTCGATAGAATTCTTTGAATGTTCTGAGGAACCCCCCCATCTAGTTGTCTGGAGTTTTAGGTTAGGGATGGGAGTGGAGGTGTATAAAATAGATCAACAATGTTCTCATCAATTGAAGCGGTTGCAGTTTTTACCTTTTTTGGTCTCCCTTGCTTTGCTCCTGTGTCGACGAACCATTTGAATTGTGTTTCGATCGAAATTTTTTTTGCTATTGTGTCTTCTATGATGTTGACAACAGTAGCCAACTGTTCTTCTTCATCTTTTGACTCATATAGGATAAGCTGGCCCTTCACCTTCCCTTTTTCCTGCATTTCCTTCCTTTTCCTTGAGGCTGCTACTTCCTTTGCTATTTTCCTTAAGTTTTCTTTTGTCATAGCATATTCTGGATTATGTGCTTCGATATCTTCTTCTATCTTCTCTTCTCCTTCTTCCTGTCAGTGAGCCAGAATGATACTTTTTTTTGTTGGTTTGGCTACCAGATGTTTAGTCGGTGTGCTTCCCGTTTGGATAGGTTGTGGGACAATTTTCAGTTGAAGTTTGCCGATATATCATCCGACATAAAGGTACTGATATGCAAGCGGAGTTCGTAGTCCTCCTCTTTTTCTTGGATGATCAATGGTTCTTTGATTGGTTGATTTATTTCTTTGTCTTTTGCTGGTATTGATAGCTTTGTATTGGATTGTTGAGCTACCTCTTGAAAAATATATTTGACTATTGGGTAATAGTCGAGGGGTTTTTCTGCTTCCTTTGCCCCCTACATGTACCACATGTTTGTGTGGTTGATCTTGACTTGAATATGTGCTATTTTTGATAGACTTCTTTGAATGTTCTGAAGAACCCCCCCATCTAGTTGTCTGGAGTTTTAGGTTTTGGAACTAGTTTTCTAGCATTACTTTACCATTTGCCAATTATTTCAATGTTGCATTCTGTGAAAATGGTTTGAACCTCCACATGTGGTACTTGTGTGGTTCTTGGAACTGCTTGTCCCGGAATGGGCACAAGTGGTACATTGCTATCCAAAGTATCATAGATGGGAACCTTATATTCCTGGCCAACTCTTGACATTTCTCACATATAATCTTGAGCATGTCGGCAACATGCTGAGTCCAACGATAAACTTTCCCTGTGTATGCTATTATGTCGACTGCTTCCAGCATGTCTAGCTTTAGATCACTCATTCGACCTGTAGGAGTGAGTCATATTTCTATGATTTTGGCCATAATTTGCAGTGTTCGAGCTTGTATTTGACTGATCATTGGCCCTTTCAAGTTCTTCCCTATTGGTGTTCTAGTCATTCATTCTACCAGTCCTTCTTTTATACCAATAGGGATAGGGTCGCTTTGATTTGAGAGTCTGGTAAGTATGTATATAACTTCACCAGAAATTTCTACTCATTTGTCGAAGTAAAATTCTCCATTGTGATACCGATTAATGATAAATTTCACCGTTGTTTCTTTCGTTCCTCCAAAGCTCACCATGAATGTTGTGCTCATGATGGTACTGTGGCTTATCTTCTCTACTTCTCCTATCATTTTCTTGTCCATATAGGCCCATTCTTTGATTTTTTCCCAGGTTTTCTCCAATGAGATTTCTTGTACTTTAAAATTTTTGATATTTCTTAATATTCTCATAAGTGGGGTTTCAGTGGATTGTAGTTCATTTATTTTTGTAGCTATGGCTTTGGTTTGCTTTGGGGCCATGTTGTCAGTCTCTTGGCCGGATTTTCTTACAGGGTCTCGATTCTCAAATTTTTGAATACTTGGTTGCTCTATCTCTTTGAAATATGGTAATCGATCTATTTCTTGTGTGTTATTTATAGGTGGAGCGAGTGATGATTCTGTCGATGGATGTATTAATGGCAGAAGTGATGGTCCATCATAGTTTATCGAGTTTGTGTTAAATGCGATTTGATTTTTGCGCTCCTTCTTTCCATAGTCATGAAGGTGTGATTTGACCTTTCGGGTCGTCAGTCGATGTCGATCATGTAAGTGGTCGATGGCGATGTGTCAATGGGGTTGGTTTCAGTTGTCGAATTGCAATTTGGTAAATCTTCCAAAGCCTTCTTGTCATTTTGGTTTACGGTTGATGGGTCTATTTGTTGTTTTTGGGAATTTTATATTTTTATAGGTTTTTCCGACAGTTATGGTCGTTATATGTATGTCTCTTTTTGTTTTATATATATATATATTAACTTGCTTAATTTTTGTACCATTTTAATCAGGTACCATTAACAAGTTTCTTGAATATTATCCCTTATAATGTCCTTAGTCAGACCAATTTGTTGGCATGAATTTCTTCGACAATGTAAGGTCCCATCCACTATGTGTGTAACTTTTTAGGTTTTCCTTTTACTCGACTATTGTACAGTAAGGCGAGGTCCCCTACCAATAGATTTTTGTTTTTGATATTGCGATCATGCCAGGCCTTCTACTGCTATTTTTGAATTTCTTGATGTTGTAAAGCAAGTAGTCGGTGTTCTTCTAGCTTGCTTAGTTGCATCAGTCAGTCCTTCCTACCTTCTTCGACATCGAGATGTAAAATATCTGCTATGATAGGTGTTTGTTGTCGAAAATGTAGTGGAACGACTGCTTCTTGGCCATAGACTGGTCAGAACAGTGTTTGGTCGGTCGAACATTTGTATGCTATTCTGTAAGCCCATAATAATGTAGGGATTTTTTCATCCCAATCATCCTTGTTGGTGTTGCATATTTTTGTTAAACCCCTTGTTATTGTTTTGTTGAATGCCTTTATTTCTCCATTCGAATGAGGGTGATAAGTTGTACTACATCGATGGTCAATTTTGAATTGGTCTGTCATTGCTTTGATGGTTTTGTTAATAAAGTGTGATCCTTGGTCACTGATTAAGGTTAGTGGGCATCCAAATCTAGTAATTATGTTTTCATAGATAAATTTAGCATTTATCTCATTGGAACATGTGTTGACAGGTTCTACTTATTCCCACTTGGTTACATATTCTACTGCGTTTATTATATATCTTGCACCTATTCTTTTTGTTGGTATTGGGAATGCTCCTATGAAGTTGATGGCCCAAATTTCAAATGTCAAACTTGGGTTTACTGATATCAAGGGAATTTCTATACTAGAGAGAGGTCAACCCAGTCATTGGAATCAGTCGCATTGGCTAACAAACTTTTTTCAATCCTTGTATAATGTCTGCCACCATAGCCATGACTATTGGATTTTGGCAGTTGTATCTGCTTGAAAATTTCCTCCCACTAGTCCATAGTATTCTTTGAACATGATATTATCTCTTTTGTGTTCTAATACGCATCTCCTAACGATGTCGTCCAAGCCCATTTTATATAAAAATCCATTTATGAGGTTGTATGGTGCAACCTTCATATCTAAGATTTGTTTCTTTTTCATGCTCATGCCCTCTAGTGCTTGACCATTTTCTAATATTTGAGATATTTCCTCCAATTCTGGTAGGACAACTTCTATTCGAAATAAGTGTGCATCTGTCATGTCATATTCGATTCCTATCGGCTCCTCTCCTGTGTTGATTGTTGACAAGTGGTCAAGTCTGACATTTAATTTTCTTGGTCTAACAACGAATTCAAATTCAAATTCTTGGAATAGTAGTAGCCATCAGCAAATCCTCCTGTGGTGTAAAGGTTTGTTTACAAAGTATTTCAATTCTTGGTGGTCAATATACAAGGTGAAAGGGTTGGCTAGTAGGTAATGTCGGTACTTCTGTAGTGAAAAGACCATTCCTAATGCTTCTCTCTCTGTTGTCAAATAGTTTCTTTATGCCTTGTTTAGATTTTTGCTACTATAAACTATAGGGTAATACATTCCATTGTCCCCTAGTTCTGTTAAGATCGTTCCTAATGCTAGGCCTGATGCGTTGATCTGTACATGAAATTTGATCGACCAATTCAGAAACCTAAGGATAGGTGCCTCTACTAGTTTCCTTTTTAATGTTTCAAATGATATGTTACATTTATCTGTCCAGTCAAACTCCTGATCTTCTCTCAATAGTTATTCCAGTGGATAGGTCATATCTAAGTAGTATCTCATAAATTTCCTGTAATATCCTGTGTGTCCGAGTAATACCCTAACTTGTTTTGGGTTCACTGGTGGTTTCAAGTCAAGGATAATCTTTATCTTTGCAAAGTCGACCTTGATGCCTTCTTTGCATACAATGTGCCCTAATAGTATCCCTATAGAAGTTAGGAATACGCATTTCCTTATGTTCAAATATAACTGGATTAGTCGGCATCATTCCAACGTGAGCCTTAGCCATTTGCAGCGATCTTTAAGCGTTATGGAGTATATCGTGCAATCATCAAAATATACTACCATTTTTTTGTAGATATATTCTTGAAATGTTTTGACAACAATTTTCGAAAATACTATAGGTGCATTTTTTAGACCAAAAGGCATAACTCTGTAGGCGAATGAGCGGAATTCACATACAAATGTTGTCTTTTTCTAGTCTTCTTTGGATATTGGTACTTGGTTTTACCCTGAGAATCCTTTTATAAATGAGTAACATTCATGTCCTGCAAATTCATTTAATATTTCATTTGCATATGGTGTTGGAAATGGGTCTGTTAGGGTGACTTTGTTTAGTTCTCTGAAGTCGACACAAACCTTTAGTTTCATTGGGTCATGTTTCTTTGGTTGCACAACCATTGGGCTTTCCCATTCCGATTGGTCAATAGGGTAGATCATTCTTGCTTCAAGCATATTGTTGATCTCTGTCTTGAATGTCTCTTTGTATTTATGCACTAATTTGTATGACCTCTTCTTTACAGGTCAGGCATCAGGTTTGATGTCGATATTCATCTTGCCCATTTCATGGACTAGTCCTTTGAGATTTTTGTAGTCTCTAGCGATAACATCCTAGAATTCTTTCAGTAGGTTTACTATGTCACTCGTTTGTTCTTTGCTCCAGTAATCACCAATTTTTTCCATTTTATGTTGATCATCGTTTTATATGTCAAAATATTTAGTTTTAATTTTGACATCTAACCATTCTGGTGCTTTAGCTTCATCTATCAATCGACTCCTTTCTTTGAATTGTGAGAATGTAGCAGGAAAGTCTACTGCGGTCATTCGGTTAGTATCTTCTTTATCAGCTGTGTTGACTTTAAGTACTGTGCGAATTGGTTTTGTTGTTTCTGAGTGATATGATTTCCATTGAAAGCTTTTCCCTTCTGGATTTTTGTTTTCCATTTGCAGTCTTGTCGATTGTGGTATTATATTGGTTTGTATGTTATTACATGGTATTGTCGGTCGATCATAGTTTTGTATCAGAGTGTTTTTCTTAGTCGATTCTATAATTTTTTGTTTTTGTTTTGCAGTTTCGACTAACTTTTCATTCTGCAGTATAAAACTGAAGTCTTTAATGAATTTCTCTCTAAGTTCATGCCATTGAAATGTTTCTCCCCATGATTCCTCCATTTTATACCATTTGTTTGGTAAGTCAGCTAGCGTTGAGGGAAACAGGGGTGGCCATGTACATTCGTCTTTATACCCAAGTCTTCTCCATTCTCTTTCGCATTTTCTTATGTGTTCCTCTAGGTCTTGTCCTTGGATGAATGCATGTATTTGCACCTGTTTGGTTAGCTTATTTCCTCTAAATATTTCTATGAAGTAAGTCGAAGTTGTTGTCCATGTCTGGAATCTTGATTGATAGGTATCCCACCATTGTGCAGCTTGTCCTATAAAGGTTTCTACCAAGATTTGTAGTCATCCATGTTCACCTATGTTTTTAGATACTTGTTCTATATGCATAAATGGGGATTCTCTTTCTTTATATCTTGGGATCTGTCTGATACTTACATATGTTGGGTTTAAGCTAGGATATTCCCTACTTTTCTTTTCGAATATTTTTGGGATGATAGAGACTGAAAAACATTATTGCGTTGGTTTTTTCTGTATTGCTTGAATGGTCCAGCAACCTCTTGCTTGGGTCTCGTATTTTTTGACTTCCTAATCATATAATTCTATGTCTGAATTATATCCTACTGAATCTTAATTTCGTAAGTGAAGCTCGCCATAGATGTTGCATTCTATGTAGTCTTCATTTTTTTGTATTTGATATAGTTGTCTGATGTCTACTTCTTCATCAATAGGTTCTATCCAAGGTTCCCCTTGCGAAGGATGGATAGGTGCTATGACTTTCTATCCATTCCCTTTTAGTTTTATCCTTTCTTTGTCTAGGAATATTGACTCTTTAATTTTTCTTTCCCAAGGTTGACCTACTAAAGATGGGAAGGAACTAGATCCTTCTATAGGGTCAATGATTTCAAAGTCAGCTTTGGTCGATATTCCTTTTATTGTCGTATCAACATTTCTCCAAAATTTGATGGGTTTGATCAGACCTTGGTCAGCTAACTTGAGGTATATGCCTTACTCGTAGAGTCGAGGTCTACCCAACTATTCCCAAGTGTCATGATTCATAATATTTACTTGTGAACCAAAGTTGAGTATAACTTGTTGAACATGGTATCTTCGATTTCTAGGTCAACAAGTTGGTCGACATCACTCTTGTCTTTTTGGTTTAGACTGCATATGTTTTTTTTTTTTGTATTATTATTATGCTTCATATTATACAATAAGTCAATGAATTGAGATAGCGCTTTATCATCCTTTACTAGACATATTAATTCTATAACTATGTTTTGTCAACTGTCATCATCTTCTTCCTGTGTAGAAAATTATTTAAATATATTCGTTGCGTCATTATATAATTGTTTTTGTTTAGTCGGGTTAGGATAATCGTTATTTTCTTTGATTTTACTTATATGTGGATTATCATTCCCAATTTTTGTCCCTTGTCGGGTTACTATGTGTAGGTTCTTTGCATTGATTACATAATGTTTTTGAACACACAACAAGACATTAACATTTTTCTTTTTATTGATTTTGTCGAGCATGGTGGGACAGTCCTCAAATGAGTGATCGCCTGCATAACATCTAGTACAAAAATTTAAATCAGTTCTATCCGTGTATGGATAGTCTACATATCAATGGTGTTCTTTGTAGCATGTAAAGCACTGGATGGACTGACATGACCGGTTGTCGTGATTTCCAAAAAATAGTCCTCGACCTCCGTATCCTCCACGACAGTTTTCGAACTGGCGCTCATATCGATGGCCTTCAGATATTTGATTATTTTGCTCATTTTGATCATTGCTTCGTTGGGTGTTATCATTATTATGTGTGACTATGTTCATTTGGTAGACTGCTCGGTAGTTTTGTCGATTCTTTAAATTTAGGTTGCAGTCGGTTGGTGCGTGAATTTTTACTTCACAGATTGCACACCACGATGCTTTTCCATTTTTCATCTTATATGGGAAATCTTTCATTGTGTGTTCTCCATGTTCTTGGTAGATGACGCTAAAGAATTTTGTCTGAACAAACCAAAATTCCTATCAAATTTTATCTTGTCAACAGTTATCTTTAGTGTGTCCGGTCGTGGAGGATTTTTTGCACCAGACATCCTGATTCTTGAGGTTCGGATCTTTCAATGATTTCTAGCTATTCTTCTAGTCTAGTATCCATGGGATATGCTGGCAAATATTAGTCCATCTCTACTTGCAGTACTTTGGTAAGTGTGTCTTCATACATTTTAAATGTCTCCAAGATTATGTGCCACCGAATTTTCTATGATAGACATGCAAGAAACCACTAAATTAATAGTTGTTGGACAATTACATAGTCTAGTTGGCTGAGGAGGTCCTTCCATCGTTTGTCATATTTCCAGACAGACTCTACTGGCTTCTGAGATTTTGTTTTCATATTTTTGGCCGCCAGTTGTTTTGCGTCTGGTGTTTTAAAGAAAAACAATAATTGCGCTTTAATTTCTGCTTTAGATGCTTTGGGAGTTCTCTCCATATAAGTCATGCACCACGTTAGTGCTCTTTTCCTCAAGGCACCAGCAAACTGTGCCATCTTTTGTTCTTCGACTGTAACTTGATTTAGTTCCCATATTGACTCACAGATGAACCAATGTCATCTAGGATATTCATCACCCTCGTATAGAGGGATATGTGCTGATCCGTGACCCATGTCGGTATCGCTATCGCTGTCTCCTCCAGGAGGTGGTGGTGGTGGGGGCGGTGGTGGGGGTAGTGGGATGTTTTGTTTGTCTCACTGTGCAGAGCTATCATCGGTAGAAATTTTGTTCCTGTCGGTCATTTTTTTTGTCATTCCTTCTCCAACAAGCAGTTGGTTTAGGTGGACTTCTCCTGTCGATGTCCAACTGCATTGATTTGTTTGCAGGTCCAACTGTTCTATATTTTACAAAGATGTGTTTGGTAGTGGGGTGTTCCTTCATGTGTTGGGTAAAGCAAGTGGATACTTTGGTTGGAAGGGTATGCTTGAAGTTTTAACCAATTTACTTCCTTCGGTCAACAGATCACTAGATGATTATAATCGTTTATATCGTCGTTTAATTGGCTCCATATACCAAAATAACTAGCTCTTAGTCTTAGGTCTTCTTCAACAATGGATTGTATCCTGGTACTCGGATTCGTTGGAGACAGAGGTCTTATCTAGTAGGGAATTTCTATTTGGAGAGCTTCACGCTGCTCTATCCACAAGTCTTCTTCCGTGGGTGATGCTTATTTCTCCATGCCTTCTTCCTATCAGTCATGACCCGACTCTGGCAGATTTCTTTCCTGGTTTGTCACCCTAGTAGTCATCCCTCTTTCCAGTGATATAGCACATTCTCTTCTCTCTTCCTTTCTTTTCATCCTCTTCTCTCTTTCTACTTTCTATAAATCTGTCGTACCTTTGTGTGTTACTGTTTGTTCAATTTCCTTTTTAGGTTGAATTTTCATTGCTGGTGATGGTATCTTCTTTAGTCAACTAGAATCCTCTTCACTTTACCCCGACATATGCCTAGCTAACCCCCCATAGCCTACCCAACGCTTTAGAAATCTCAGATAGTTCTGTTTATTTTCTTAGGAAGTACTTCCACTCTCTTTCAACAATGAATTTTTACCACTTTTTATGTTTCTCCGCCCAGTTAGAATTTGGTGGCGGTTCATGTAGTGATAGATGAGGTTCTATGATATGACCCACTCCCTTTTCTATTAGGAATTTGAACAATAGGGTCGGTAAGGAGTAAAGGAACTGCTCGGTAAGCTATGTATAAAATATTTTATGAATGCTTTCGATTGAAGTTCTTTCTTTTATGGCTTGTTCCTCATAGAATTCATCTGTGATATTTTCAAACCACTCCGATAGGTTTGTTTGTCCCCCTCGAATCAGTTTCTCAAGTGGCTCTTGATCCTTAGTTTCTTCTGATTTTCCATCCATAAGTTTTTTCAAAAGTTGAGGTACCAATACTACAAACTTCTCATGTGTTTCAGTGAAGAATTTCTCCTTCACCTGAGCAATGGTTAATCTGTTTCTCCTTGCGTAGTTCTATAAATAATTTGCTATCTTACGATCTGACCAGTTCTTAATCTCCTGTTCTGATATCATCTGCTTATAGTCATTACGTTCGTATATGTACTACTGGCAACGGAACCAATGTTGTAATCTCATAGATCACAAGGGTTTACCAAGAATACACATGGAATCATATAGACATAACTGACACAAGAGACAAGAACATAGATAAGGAAATAAAAGATTATATTATAACATGAGGTTCCATACATACACAGAACTGAACTGAGTTCTCATCTGGCTCAACAGCCTAATATATATGATTTACAAATAGTTACATATAACTACCTATTGGTTCAGTCAACCGACATGACCTCATGTGGCCAACCTAATCTCCAATTAGTTGGTTATTCGACTAGTCGGCTCACCAACTAGCTCCTCCAATAGTAGCAGAGGAAGTTGCTTGTCACTATGGTATAGAATGTTTCAATGCATAGAGTATGAAAGGAAGAGGGAGAATGATGCTTTCTTCAGAGGGAGTGATTGCAGAATATTCTGAGGTTTGACATGGTACGACAAGATGGACACATTACTGATGACTCTAGAATTTACTAAGAGTAAATAGGATTCCAAACTTTACTTCAAGGTTGAAGGTAGAAGACCAGTGATGTTCCTGTTATATGTTGATGACTTTTTCCTGACATGGAAAGAGGAACTCATTAAAGTTACAAGAAGAATAATTGCTACCGAGTTCGAGATGAAGGACTTGGGTATGATGCACTGATTTCTAGGCATGGAGGTGTGGCAAAGTGAGGATGGAATTGCCCTTGGACAAGGGAAGTATGCAGTGGAAATCTTGAAGAGGTTCAATATGATAGATTGCAAGGCCATGGACACACCTATGGAATTGAACCTAAATTTATTGAGTGATGCTTCATCAGATTCGGTTGATGCCATGATGTCTTGTTAAATGTTTTGTTCATTGATGTTCTTGACATATTCGAGACATGCTCACTTGGTTGCATAGAATATAGTGAGGTACCTGAATGTTAGAGTTGAGTATGAAGTGAATCAAAATATTAACATGGAGGTTTATGTGGATTCAGATTGGGTAGGTAGTTCCATTGATAAGAAGAGCACTTCAGGGTGTTGCTTCAGTATGGGATTAGGTGTGATCTCTTGCTTTAATCGGAAGGATTCCTACATTCCATTGAGTACAATTGAGAGAGGAGCGGTGAAGTTCTATTTTGTGATCCATGTTGAGATCTCTTGAAAGAGGGAGTTCTAGCATAGACAGTGAGGAAGGTTGTTTGAGCATAAAATCATGGCAAACCTCATAGTTTTCTCAGATGTAAATGGTCCTATAGGTTGTCCTCATATGTAATAGGTCCTAGCGAATCTTACAGGTTATCCTTGGACGTAATCAACCCTGATGTGATTCTATGCTAGAAATGGCCAGTGTGAAGTTTGAGTACTTCAAAAGAGAAGCTTGGTGTTCTCCAGATCGAGGTTCCTTCCAAGGGAAAGTGATGAGTCTATGTTCCTTTCTAACATGGTGGTAGGATTGGTTCCCCCCATGGTCATAGGTAAGTGCAAATTCCTTCTGACATGGTGGAAGGCTAGGCCTCCCATGGTCAGATGTAAGTTTTGATCCTAGTGACATGGTGGTAGGCCGGGCCTCCCATGCTTAGATATAAGTGATGTGCCTTTCCGACATGGTGGCAGGCTAGGCCTCCCATGGTAAGATGTAAGTGCAGTGCCTTTTTGACATGGTGGAAGGTTGGGCCTCCCAAGGTTAGATGTAATTGTAGAGACTTTCTGACATGGTGCCAATCTGGGCCTCCCATGGTTAGATATATGTGTTGGATGAGCCTTTCTGACATAGTGGCAGGTTGGGAATCCCATGGTTAGATGTGAGTGTTGGTCCTTTCTAACATGGTTCTAGGATGGGCCTCCCATGGTTAGTTGTGAGTGCTATGCATACCATTATGACATGGATGTTAGATGTGTTCCTCCCATGGTCAAATATAAGTGTTGGGTGGGCCTTTCTGACATGGTGGTAGGATGGGCCTCCCATGTTCAGATATAAGCACTGAAGAAGATGAAGGACTACATGGAGGCTAGGAATACAACCAGCATGAAAAAGGGATAGCTCTATAGAACTTCCTATGATGAGTAGAATTGAGAGATCGCACCAATTAATCAAGATATTAGAAGTAGTGATGATGATAATTATCCAGTGATGATCTAGCTTTGATGATGATCCAGTGATGATCCATCTTTGATGATGATATAGATTTGATCCAGTGATGAAGACTTGTGCTAATGAATTGTGTCAAGAGAATACCTTCCTATTTAAGAGGGAGTGTTGATGTATTTGTAACTTCAGAATGTATTAACTTTTATATCTTATATTGTACCTCGATGTTCCTATCGGGATAATCATTTGTATTTGATTGTACCCCAATGTTCCTATCAGGAGATTCATTAATTTAATAAATTCGTGTAAAGTCATTGACGTTAACCCTCCATTTTAAGTTGGGTAAATAGTCCACACATGGGGAAAAGTCCCCCATAGTTGTGGGGCACTAGGGTTATTAGACTCTGCTATAGAATTCGGCTCTCATAAGTAATTGTCAAGTCAAAAATTAGTATATATAGAGAGTGAGCCTCTCTATTTGTCACACACACTCACCCATATATAGCACATAGGTTAGAGAGGAGAAGCTCACAAGAGTGAGAGAGAGAATAGTTCTTTTAGATCATCTTTTTGTCTTTGGGTTTTATTGCTGCCATAGTGCTCATTCTATCGCTAAGGAAATTGCTCGTTTTTCTCCTTTATGGTTTACCCGAGGAAACTCTTTGTGCCTATTGTCTCTTGTGATTAATTTCTATGCATGTTATTCTCTTAGATATAATCCTAAGATCATATTGCTGAAATGATAAAAATATAATAGTACATGTGAGTAAAATGTTACTAGATGTGCATATTAAAGTCATTCCATTTGAAAACAAAGTTCATACATGCGCACATTGTTTGATTGGTGATTGCAATCGTGGATGAGATTTACATGAAACCATTAAAAAACTTTATTAGCACACACGAATCAATCGGTAGAATGGTTCATTTGATACCTTCAAAGCACTCATTTTAGACATGCCCCTGCACCATCGTGCTCCCCTTTTCCATGACTAGTTTCGAAAAAATTCCAACAATGTTTAATATTTTTTTTTTTATAAAGGTGACATAGCCAGAAGAATGATCATGAATATTTAAATTTCCTTGCACATTTATCTATCCATATCCAATGTTAATTCATTACAATTCCCTGAATTTTCAATGAACCATAAATAATATCAAAACAATGTTGTACATAATGCGTATCATGCATGCGGTCATCACTGATATAAAAATGATATTCCTTGATCACATATTGATTGTCATTCATGCTTTCTTTATCATCAAAATTTTGTTGAGCATGTCTATATAGAACATCGAAAAATATACAAACTTGGTCAAAATGATAATATTCACTTTGTATTTCTTTTTGTGTTTTAAATGTGTAATTCTCTAGGAAATCAACGATAGAAAAAATAGTCCCTTCCGAAAAAAATCACGTGATTGTTTGAATTGTATTTATTTATAGCATGCTCTATGTGAATGTTTGATGTATTATAAATTTCTTTTTCAAACTTCTTCAAAGACTCAGTAACACTGCTTTCATCCTCTTGTAAATATATCCTTTCGAAAGAGCATTTGTAGAACTTGTAGAATTGTGGGAATACGTGGCATATTCATATCTCTTGCATTAAAATATTATATTTGAAAATGATTGATCATTAATATAAATAGGATATTTATGGTGGAATAAAAATAGATTTCCACAATGATCACATTTCTTTGCACCGACGCATATTTTGTTGTAAAATATCTCGTGACTATCTCTTTCACGTAGAATTTCAGATATAAGAGCATGAATTGTGGAAGGAGTTGAATTCGGACAAAATATTTTTCCAAACAGAAGGAATGTATCATAATATAATTCAAACTCAACATGATAGTGAAAACAACATGTGTCACGAATAGTGATAGGTCTAACATACCGTGGCTTCTGTCGTACAAATGTATTGATTGACAAATTCAATCTGTGTGTTCATCTTTGAATTTATTGAACAATTGTATTTGAGTCATATCCAATATATTTTTTGGATGGATTTCATACTAATTTCAATATATTCTTCATCGTATCACATCCCTTGCATTTGGTTAAACACGATAATTTTCCACCCAATATTCATGCATCATAGCTTTAACACTTTCACCGACCCTGTCTTTATAGGGTTGTCTACAAATAATTGCCCAACAAGCAAGCTCATCATTTGCATCTATTTGTAATCAAAATTTGTTATATTTGTACAATTTTTTCCGCAAAGTTTCGATAACTTTTACGATCTGCATTGTCAATCGTTTTTGTCTAGTACTAGATGAAATAATTGTTTTTTGTATTATTCTACGTGTAGCACTAGTATCTTTCTTTCTGTATTTTCCAATAGTTTTTATTGCATCGACTATATTTTTTAACACATTTTGCTTCACCTTTGAATCTTTTGTCTTCTTTTGAATACCCAATAATGACCAAGATTCCCTTAACTTCTTAGAGACTAACAAACATCTCAAAATTTGAGCTTATGTTGCCACTGATTCTTTTTCAAGAAATTGTTCATGCATCTTTTCAGCATGATATTGTACAATGTGGTAAGGTTTTGTGTTTGAAATTTTTTTCTATCAACATTCTGTAACATGTCGTCTTCAATGATGAAGCCACCTATATATATTTCAATTTCAATTTTAATTTAGCATATTTAAAATATACTTAAATTGAAACATAAAAATATGACTCATAATTATAATTATAATTACATAGTTTAAAATATTTTAATAACTGATATATATATATATACCTCTATTGGATTGAATGTTTGTATCATTTTCTGATTCTGCAATGCCTTCAACATATTCAACCTCTTGATCAACATTAGGACATAAATTTGTATCTGCATTTGAAAATTATTTCTTAAAATACAATCCTTTACAAAAATCAGTTACTACATTTTAAACAAATTTACAATATTTGTACATACCTGGTTCAATTTCTTCTTGAGCTTAATTTTAAACCTTCATATCATCAAAATTTTGATCCAAGTCTCTAATTACATCATCATTACCAATGTCTTCAATATTTGTACTCTTTTGTTTCTTTTTTTCATGGTATTTGAGTCTTTGCTTTTCATTATGTAAGTGATCATCTCGAGTGCGATCAATTTTTTTCTTTCGTTCTTTTTTGTTGCCCATGATTATTCAATGTATACCTTCACCTTAGAATACATTTTCCTCGAGAGAATCTTAATCATCAAAGAAAAAAATCACCTTAAAGACTTGTCCATAAACTATTGCTGAAAATAATTAAAAAACAAATGCACCGTAGAATAAATTGGTGAAGAATTTTTAAGAAAATTTGTACCATAAAATATTTTCCAGAAACATATTCAATAAAGAAAATAAGTCTCCACCTTAGAAGATAATTTCTAAGAGCACTTTACAATAGACATTTTACCATTAAAAATAACATTTTACCATAAAAAATCATATTTTACCATTAAACAATTCCCAAAAGAATCTTTACGATCAAAGAAAAAGAGCCTCCATCTCAGAAGATAGTTTCTAAGAACATTTTACCATAACAAAATTTTCAAAATAATGTTTACTAGCGAAGAAAAAGATCCTTCATCTTAAAAGATAAGTTTTAAGAACACTTACCAGAAAAAGAGCCTTTGTCTGTAACTGTGTAAAATGTTGATCTTTTAAAAAATGTGAAAAAATGTGTATACGTGATTCTTATAAATATGAATCGAAACCATTTTTCAAACAAAATTCTTCAAGTTTTTTCCAGCCAACAAAAAAAAATCAATAGGGTTATTTGGCCAAACTTTTTTCCGTCCGTTAAAACTAACTTTCGTCCAAACCTTTATTGTTTTTAGGCCCAAAACCTACAATTTTTTAGAAATGGTATGACATCCCATTTCTGACTCTTCTTCTAATTTTGGAGAGATTGGATCATATCAAATACTTAGAATTTCTCTTCACAAATAATACCATTAGTTGCATAATTCAATCTACTTTATATAGATGCAAATTTTGTTGAATTTCTTGTGATCGACTAATTTTATTTATTATATTTCTTAGGTGTCTAGATTGCTTCAAAATTCTATAGAATTCATTGAAATGAAAATTCAATAACTTTTTAAATACACGCTGAAAAAAATTTGAAAAATCATGGTAGAAAACATTGATGTGTTGTCTTTAAAATGGTGCTTTCAATTTTTTTGTTTCGAATTGGAAATTAAGGAAGATGTTGTGTCAAAATAAACATGTAAAATTTATCCTAGTTTTTCAGATTGTTCCACTTCAAAAAATTCTAATAATTATTGCATGCGGCTGTTGGATACAAATGTATAGGATGATTTTAGTACAATCTGTCGAGATTGTCATAACATATTTTGTTGTTAATGAACTATAGTTGAATAATGAATAAATTCTACAAACATCAATATTTATCATAATTTCATTAATTAAGAACATACTATCAAACACTTGCAAAAATGACATATCAAATGTCAATAAAAAAATTTTAAAAAATAACCAATAGAAAGCTAACACAATTCTCTTTAAGTTTTGTTTTTACTATAAAATAAAATTCTAAACACAAATCTAATTTTTCTTTGCTCAAAATTGAGAAACTTGCAAAAACAACACTTCTTTTCTGATAACACCTCCCCCCCGAAAAAAAAAAAGACACCTAGATTCATGATTTCACCTGTTTAGTACGTTGACAACTTGAGCATCATCATTCTCAACTACTGTGCCCATATGGGTGTGAAGGATAGGACAATCAAGACTATTTTGTGTTGCATGGCCTTGGACATCTCATAAAGCACATGTGGGAGAAGGACATGATTCTACCATGAATACAAATTCCTTGCCCCTAGTATTTGTGGGAGGAGAAGGGATAGAAGTAGAGACATAAGCAATCCTTTGTGCACCAGGAGGTGGGTGCGACATCATCTCAATAGGCTAGGCTATAGTCAGCATGATATGTGGTGTAGGAGGACAGGTGGGCAGATCTAATTACCCCACAAGAATACCCAAAGTGAAGCTCATAAGGTTAAGAGTAGCCATGACTGGCTTACTCATGATGCCAGAAGGTGGAAAGAGGAAGGGGATCGTGTGTATGGGGAATGAACCCCAATAATTCCCCGAGGTTTGTAGTTGGCTTTGCGATTAAGGTTGCGAAGAGGCCAAGAAGTTACAAGGTGTGATAGTACACAAATATGATATGTCAGTCAATGAAGATGGGGGAGGTAACAACAAAAATATGTCCGTCAAAGGAGCATTGGTAAAGAGGCTCGGTCCAACGAAAACAAGGGAAGGTATGGATACCCTATCGATGGCAGTGTCGATCGTAGGGAGGACATTTTCTGGTGTGGTCGGTTCCTTAGGATCATAATATGTAAGTTGGTCGACGGTCACGATATCACCATCATTGGAGAACATCAAGAGTAAAAATACGGTAAAGGAAAAGACTCACATTGCATACATATAACTATGTCCAACGAGGAGCTTGTAATCAAGTTGGGAATTGAAAACCTCAATTTCAATCAACATGATTTTTCCATCTAGCTTGATGGGGACATTCGTGAGAACGCGCTGGGGTTGAGCAATACTACCATCGTAGGAATGAAGGGAAGAGGTGGAAGTTTTAAGGGTTGGGGATCCAAGTTTTTTCCATATAAAGGTTGACATAAAGCAGGTGGATGAACCCTCATCGATGATGTATTGATGAATGTACAAATTATGAATCATGACCGAAACCTAGAAGGAGATGGATGACGAAATCCAGGGTTCTCCTTGATCCAAGTCGAAAGTGATCAAACGGGAATCATAGGGATTAACGATACCTAACACATATATCAAATATTTGCGTTGTGAATGACAACTTTTGAGGACTTACATAGCAGACATGGCTAAGGGAGAATCATCCAATTTGTCAACAATACTATAATTAAAAGCAAATCTAGCAATGGGGTTGTTCGCGACACAATGCAAAGGGAACCATGGGACTTTGGAAGTCTCGTTTGTGGGGGCTCTTGAAAAATGTAAGGACATATATAGAGAAGTGGAGGAAGATGTCATAGAGGGATTAATGATTTTAGTGGTGGATACATATTGATTTCATCGAGTCTATAGGTTGACATTAGTCGACAGTGTCATAAGGTGATGGACAACGGGATTGATGGGTTGACCTGCATAAGTGGTTGCGTTATTTTGTGGTACTAAGGGATGGGTTTCCACCATCCCTTGATTTGGTAAGGGGTTATGCAACACCATAGGTGGAGGACCCAGTGGTGTTGGGTTTTGCTCAGTCGAAGAGGCCACGTTGATTATTGGTTGTAGGAAATGGAATAATCGATCCATATGGGGACATTGATGTGTATAATGGTCATAATTGTTACAAATAGCACATATATGGTTAGTTCACAACTGAGGGTTACTTCAAGGTCTAGGGGTGCACTAGGGTTTTGTGCAGGGGGAATAGATCCATTGTTATTGGGAGGGTTGGATTGTTGGCCACCTCCTTGAGGTTGGTTTTCCCCCCAGCTCCTACCTCTCTATTGTCATCCCTTCCCTTATTGGATATTGGGGACAGGTTGATTAGGGAGGTTCTGCTGAGTGTAGACTTGTACTTAGGGAACAAGAGGAGTCAGGGTTGGAGAAGGTGTAGGTTGCACAGGTGGTGGGTAATAGGAAGGAGCATTTGGAGGGGACGCAAATCATACCATCTGGCCATTAAATCGAGTTTCCAAGTAGTTTGGACCATGGACATGAGGAACTGGTGCAGGATATGCATAGGAGGGTGTGGTTCTAGACTAAGTCGTTACAAATGAAAAATAAAGGGCATAACCTTGTTCGGAAATACTAGGGGTGGTACCAAAATGAGGTGGCATTGAAGGATAGGTCATGTATAGGTGAGGGTGTTGAGTTATAGAACCAATGGCTCCATTAGGAGCATGGAATTCCCCCAGTGTATCTCAACATGAGGATCCAGCTCGGGGATCATCAGGTATAATGGTATATAGATAACCCGATTGGGCATAGATAAGATCAAACTGTTGTGCCTTAAGGATGGCTTCCTCCTCAATTTGTGGGTGCTCAGATGCAACCACGGGGGCTTCACTTGTTGACCAATATCCTATCACGTTAGTTCATATTGTGGGTTTTAAAATTATTAAAAATTGAACCAATATATTGCAGGTATTGGGGGGATGAGGGGTTTAAGGTGGGGGTGGGTAGGGTGGTTTATAAGGATTGAGGTATAAAAAGGGGTGGGGAGGATGTTTTAAGTATTGGGAGGGGGTTTCAACAAAAATATTTTGGGTCAATATCTCTGGAAATTAAGGGTATTCTCTAATATCCCGCGATCGCACGTGCTATGTGAGATGTTCACTAAGTGAAGTCCCAGTGGATGCAACGTCTTTGGAGATGGGGGGAGTAAGGTTTTGAGAAACCAATATAGGAAAAACTTATCATTTAAACGGATTTTACATAAGCCACGACAATGATGCTACTAATTAATATGATATATGATATGGGTAGAAGTGTTCTATCGATAGGATAATAGGATTTCCCTTCATGTATCATAACAGATGGGTAACTCGAAGTACTGGAGAAAAATCGAGGGTAACAAAGAAAAATTTTGGTAAGTGGCATGAGGCGGTTCGATATACCATTTGTCTACAACGCTTGTGAATGTACACTAGAAAATCCACAGTATGATAGAATCATCCACTATGTTGTTAGAGGAACACCATAAGTGGAATGACATAATGTGGTTTTCAAGGTCTTCTCCCATGTTTCCTTCAATCTTAGGGATGTCTCATGGGAGTTCGGTAGCCATGGGAGGACACAATGGGTCATGATGGATGGGGTCATTCATCAACTGTGCCAAATCAAGAAGTTTGATATTAGCCATAAATGGTAGACTAGGACCGGGACTAGATCGAGGAGGGCTAGCAATGGTGCTGGGACCAGTACACATGTAGTTTCCATGTCAAAACGGGGGTTGGTATGGTTGAATTTTGACAATATGTTTAGTCAGTGGAAGGGTGTGAATAGACAGAATGGTGGTAGAAAGGCCAATGCCCCCATGCATAACAAAATTTATAAAATGAACCATGGTGGTTGGAATGGGGCCACCACTAGTGCATAGCGTAGCAGTAGCAGTGTGTGCAGTGGCGAGGGGGCCATTAGGAACATGATTGATAGGTCGAACATAATGGATACCTGAGATGACGAGTAGAGTAGTCATGAATCCACTATCAAGCATCCCCCTTGAAAGGGGTTAGGAGGTGCACCATTCATTGGGATAAATGGGGTTGTGAATAAGGTAGTTTCGAATTCATAGCAATCTGAATAAGGATCGACAGATGCAGTGTATGGCTATGAATGTGGTGAACAACGTCAAATATGGATCTGACAGTGGAAGTTCAATGAACCAAACTAAGGGGTATTCCCCCTTACTATATGCAAGTAGCATGGCGGAGCAATGATGACGTGATGGTGTGTTGTGTAATAAATTTAGGCACAAGAGTGTCAACCATTGGCTCAAAAATCCAACTACAACCGAGTGTGTAGAAGGAGAGCATAAAAATGGTGGCTCACAATCCAAAAAGAAATCTCTAAAACCGAGCTGCAATGGCATGCTACAACATGAAATTCTACAACAAAGATGGAAAATGAAATGGAAAAAATATGGGAACAATGACTAAAGGTGAAAAAAATGTCATGTAATGTAAGGTTTGGGGGTATACCTTCACGATGTATTTATAGGATGATCCAAGGTTTTTTTACTCAAGGTAATGACCCATAGAATTTTATTGTGCATGATATTTGTCCATGGTTTTTGACCCATTCTCACTTTAGGGTTTTTTGGTCCTTTTTGGAGAGAGTGGGGATAAGTCACAATAAATGATAAACTTCCTTGTATTTATGGGGGAAGGAATAATAATGTTTTAGACTAGTTTTCATGGAATTTTAGTTGTGAAGGTCAAAATGGAGGAAATAATGGTGGGATTATGATGTATAATTAAGGTTTGGACTATAGACAGCAAGGTGAACAATTTTTGGTGTTAACAGAGACCAACATAACCAAGTATTGGAATATGCAACATAAGTGAAAAGCAAATGAAGGTATTTCCTAGGTGATATGTGACTATGGTACTAGGTGGTATACTTTTCTAACACAAGGAACTCGATAGTGTGTAGGAAACACATGAGGGGGGAGGGGGTCTCAACTACTAAGATCAACCAAGATGGGCTCACATATAAGAAAATGAGGACTGTAAAACACATCAAGGGGTTGTATGCAATCAAATCTGGAAGGATATAGTCAGGAAAAAGGGAAGAACACAGATAAGGGCTCTGGAATGGGTGTAAAACACCTCAAACAATCAAGAAATTTCTAAGTTCCATCAATAGAGGTCACACAAGACTAAATATCTGTTGTGACCAAGATAGAAAAACAATTGAAAAAAAAGGTTTCCCTTGATAGGGGTTTTTGCACGACAAATCGCACAAAATAGGGTCATAGGAAACCTTGGTCTCTCTGGAAGGACGAACAAGCACGATCTAGACTTTGGATCCATGTCGCACTTATCAAGAAAAAAGGCGTGACCTAGGTCACACTTACTATGAAAAAGATGTGATTTGGGTCGTGTTTTTCTACCGAAAAAGTGTCATCTATGAATAACTGATATTTTTTGTGAAAAAACGTTGGTTTGGGTCAAGAGGGAAGTCATTATGAAGGTACTGGTTTGGATCTATGGAAAAGGGGTCAAATCTGTGAGGGATGAGGGTACCAAAGTAAAACAAACCATCAAATAACTTGCAAAAAAAATATCCAAGAGGATCAAGCCGAGGGAGTCGCCAAAACTACAGTGGAGATTTCTCTCTGCCTACATGCAAAATCACCTACCATAGATCAATGGGATCTAAGGGTAGAGTTCATGGTGCAAGGGAAATACTCAACCTTGACTTACAAGCAAACAACAACAAATATTTTTTATATTTTTTCTAATTTTCTTCTAACTAATGAAAGAAATGCAACATACCTTTATAAAATGGGCCAGTGCAGCCATTTGAGGATGTGGTCTGATGGCTCCCACGATCTGGTTCTCTAATTTTCTCCACTTAGGGTTGTTAAGGGAAATTGAATCAAGGAGTGTATGGAGTAAACTCAACATACAACATGGAATGGTATGGAAAAAGTATGAGATTGTCTGAAATGTGACAAAAGTGAAAAGTGTTGGAAAGTTTGTGGGGAGACCTTCACAATGTATTTATAGGATAATCCAAGATTTTGCTGCCCATGGTATTGGTCAATGTTTTTCATAGTGCATGGTATTTGTCCATGGTTTTTGACCCATTCTCATTTTAGGTTGTTTTGGTTCTTTTTTGGTAGAATGGGGGTTTTGCTGCAATAAATGCACATCTTCCCTATATTTATGAGGGAAGGAATAATAATTACTTGGACCAATTTGGGGGAAATTTTATTGTGAAGGTCAAAATGAAGGGAATAGTGATGGGATTATGATGTGTAATTATGGCGTTGACCATAGAGAGCTATGTGGACAATTTTTTGTGTTAACAATATCATTGAAACACATTTTTCACATTTTATTTTTCTTTATTTAGCTTCATGTCTAAAAGATACCAAAACTAGAAAGCATTATAGGCCCCAATACTACCATGACCTTATCTTCGATCTCAACCATTATCTGTAGGTGTGACATAGTTGCCACAGTAATAATTTTTTATGAACATGTAAACGTAACATCATACAACGTATGAATACCTTATTTAGCTAAATATATGCTTAATAATTCAACATTAAATTGCCATTCCAATAATTCATAAACTTAAACGTATACACACATAAAATTTGGAATCAAATCCAAGAAAAGAGAAATAAAAGAAGGCAAAATGATGGAATGAAAATAAAATAAGGCCGATGTTGTGTTAATTGATATAGATTTTCTTTGCAATAATGGTATATTATTGCTGCATATATATTTTTAAAAGAATAAAAAATATATATTATATAAAATACAAATTTATTCGTAAATGAAATGATATGTCATAGCATCATAACATAGCAATATACATAATGTTATCTTAACAAATAAAGTAAAAATATATATTATATAAAATACAAATTTATACGTAAATGAAATGATATGTCATAGCATCATAACATAGCAATATACATAATGTTATCTTAACAAATAAAGTAAAAAAATATATTATATAACTTAAAGTTACATTTCATATAACAATATACAATATATAAAATATGAAGAAATAATACTAAAAAGATTATGAAACAATAATAACATGTATTTATATATCTTTGAGTCGAAACATAATGACTCATAGCATATGTTTAACTTTACACGCAGCCATGATAAAGTTTATGAAACAATAATAACATGTGTTTATATATCCTTCACTCAAAAACAAATGACTCAAAGTCTATGTTTAATTTGACACGGGACCACAATGAGAAGATTTGCATTCAACACATATTATTTACCAATATGCATGCACCATTCATGTATTAAACCAAAATCAATATACAAGGGAAGAATAGAAAGAAAAGGCCGACAAAAGATGAAGGTTGGTATGCACGAAATGGAGTTTGGGCAATGGCTTATTTTTAGAAGAAAGAAATTGTAGTGAATATTATGGGAGATTTGAATGTGATCTAGATAGCATGAAGATGTCGGTACAATTGGAATTAAGCATAGAAATAGATGGATATTGTTAGGTATAGATTACAAAAGATATAGCAATAAGCGGAGAAAAGGTGAGGAATTGGGTACAATTTCATATCTATTAGTTGTGAAGAGAATTGAAGGTAATTGTGTGAAGTATTGGAATGGAAGTGGCCTACTTCTCTATTATTAATTTTAGTTGCAAACAAATTTATGTAGCAATCAAATGCAAGTTTTTTATTTTTATTCTTTGTAATAACAATGATAATTATTGTATCTGCAAAGGAGAGTAACACGAATTAGATTGTGGAAAGCTGTGCAAAAAGATAAAGAAAAGTGAAGGGTGATGTTGGCAAGGGTTTTGGGTAAGTGAGTTGCACAGCACCGCAGAGGCTGCGCAATCTCACACGACACCACGCAGGACCAAATCAGTGCGATAGGCGGAAGAATAACCATTTTTGGAATTTCTTATGCAATTTTGTATCGATTGACCACATTTTGTGGATATAGGTCGCTAGTTTGTTAGAAGTTAGTTAGAAGTGGACCTTGGATGTAAAGGCGCAAGCCTATATATAGAGATAGAATTGCAATTGTAAATCATCATTGAAGCGGAAGATCAATCGATCAATCCATTTTTGTGATTTGATAACTATGTGTGATCTTGTCGCTTCATTTTGTTCTTGAGTAGTTTTGGCTCTATCTGTGTCGACCAGCTATTGAATCTTGGATTCTGATCATTCTCCTGCTATAGAGAAACACTGTATGATTTGGATCTATTGCATAGAAGTAATATGGCATGATGGATGTTACCCTAAATTGATCCTGTCTCTTATTTCTTTCTTGTCTTTATGTGTTGCGATGTCAATCAGGGATGTTTACTGAATCTGTTGTATGAATGAATGACACTACTGTGATAAGGTTGTATGAATGAATGATGTTTACTGAATCTGTTGTATGAAAGAATAGAAAGAAAAGGCCGACAAAAGATAAGGTTGGTATGCACGAAATGGATTTTGGGCAATGGCTTATTCTTAGAAGAAAGAAATTGTAGCGAATATTATGGGAGATTTGAATGTGATCTAGATAGCATGAAGATGTTGGTACAATTGGAATTAAGCATAGAAATAGATGGATATTGTTGGGCATAGGTTACAAAAGATATAGAAATAAGTGGAGAAAAGGTGAGGAATTGGGTACAATTTCATATCTATTAGTTGTGAAGAGAATTGAAGGTAATTGTGTGAAGAATTGGAATGGAAGTGGCCTACTTCTCTATTATTAATTTTAGTTGCAAACAAATTTATGTAGCAATCAAATACAAGTTTTTTTATTTGTATTAATTGTAATAACAATGATAATTATTGTATCTGCAAATGAGAGTAACATGAAGTAGATTGTGGAAAGGTGTGCAAAAAAGATAAAGAAAAGTGAAGGGGCGATGTTGGCAAGGGTTTTGGGTAAGTGAGTTGTGCAGCACCACAGAGGATGCGCAATCTCACGCGACACCGCACAGGACCAAATCAGTGTGATAGGCGGAAGAATAACCGTTTTTGGAATTTCTTATGCAATTTTGTATTGATTGACCACCTTTTGTGGATATAGGTCGCTAGTTTGTTAGAATTTAGTTAGAAGTGGACCTTGGATGCAAAGGCGCAAGCCTATATATAGAGTTAGAATTGCAATTGTAAATCATCATTGATGCGGAAGATCAATCGATCAATCCATTTTTGTGATCTGATAACTATGTGTGATATTGTCGCTTCATTTTGTTCTTGAGCAGTTTTGTCTCTATCTGTGTCGACCAGCTATTGAATCTCGGATTGTGATCATTCTCCTGCTATAGAGAAGCACTGTATGATTTGGATCTGTTGCACAGAAGTAATATGGCATGATGGATGTTACCCTAAATTGATCTTGTCTCTTATTTCTTTCTTGTCTTTATGTGTTGCGATGTCAATCATGGATGCTTACTAAATCTGTTGTATGAATGAATGACACTACTACGATGAATAAGTGAATGATGTGATCTGTTAGTTATGCTGATAGATCTGTGATGAATGTTGCAATACTAATTAACTATCTCTAAAGAATCTAATGATTATGTTGTTGAGTCGCTGATGCCCTGTCCTTCTTTCTTGTTGCGGAAAACTTGGTTCCGACAGCTCTCCTTTGAACATCTTGGGTGAGACCTCATCTGCTCAGCAGGTGTTAATAGGAAGGGTGAAACCTGTCTGGGCTGGTACTCAGGGAGATTGCACTGGTTGGGTGTCGACAGAGTGAGAAACCTTGTCGACGAGGCTTTGTTGGTGGGTTTTTTCCAACAAATGGTTCCATTGTCAGGACCTTGTTACGACTAAAGGGAGTATATGTTGTGGCATCCAATGAAACTGGAGATTGAAGATTGGTTTGACCTAAAGCTGTGAGAGTTTGCTGAAACAGAGAATCAGAATCCGAAGTTGTCGATAAACAATTGGCCTGTGAGATATTATATCCATGACGGTACCCATGAATGGTTCTTCTTTGAATTTCCTATCATACTGCATGAGTGGCTAGAGCGGTTCACTTATAAGAAGAACAATCATTAAGGAGGGGATCCGACATTCTGGGCCCCTAAAATAATCCATGAATTGCAAAAAACTAACAACAAAGCATCGCGAGCTGTCGAAGTATGGATGGATAGTATTCTAGAAGGATACATCACTAAGTTTGTAGTTGATACAAATAAGTCATACAACAAAGCATAGAGATAGTTCTTCAACAGACCATGAGATAGGTTCTTGTTGTCTCTACAATTATCTATTAAGATGCCTGTATGCGAGAAGGGTATTCTAAAAATGCACGTTGAGTAGTGGAACTTTGGTATGTGGAGGCTGTGGACACTGCGATGAAAGGTGGGAGGAAAATTGCAAGATAAGGGGTAGATGGGTATGAGTTCTAATGATAATGTGAGGGTCACCGATGAAACAAGTGGTTGTATGAGGGGATGAGCAAGGTTTTGACAAGAGAAGAGGCAAAGGACAAAGGAAGGTCCTGTTGTGATAGAAACAAAAGGACGCGAAGAAAAACCACATAGGACGAAGCGATCCAACAATGAGGATGAGGACGACCATGTGGAAATTAATCCCAGTGATAGATTAATTTTACTCACAACAATTATCAATTGTACATGCAAAATCACTCACAAAAGAGACTGAATATGGAGCTGAACAATAAGTGTACAATAGCCAACCCTGTAATAACATAGGATGCTGCATTAAATAATTGCATAAGGGATTCGAATGCATGAGGAGGCAATTCGAATCTAGTCAAAAGCAGGCTTACTAAAATTAAGCAAATCCCCCATAGGTGCATAAAGTAGTTTCCAAATCAGTCATGGAGCTCAGGAATTAGCAAAAGCACTTAGGCAAGCTAAAGAGTGATGGAATGAAAACTCATACATGATTTTCATAGGAGAAAAGAGTGGAGGATGTGGAGGACAAAAAACTAGTTCACCACACCTAGTCAAACTTTCCCAATTGCCTTAAAGCACTGAAAAAGCAGGCAATAAAGCAGAAAAAGTAGAAGGGCACCTAGGAGGCCAGGAATAAAGCAGAATTGATTCCTTGAGGTTTCGCAAGCGCTACATGATTCAAAATAGGCAAGTTTGACCACTATGGATAGGTAAATGACAACTTGCATAAGGTGGGACACATGAACTAGGAAAATAAGACAAAAATAATTAAATTAATGTCTAAGGTAGTAAACTATGGGTTGATTATTCTAACACCCCCCCTTAAGCCTAACTTATGAGTAATATATCAAAAAGTTATAGGGCCTAGCAACAGGGCTTAGTCACCCTTTACATACTGCATGTCCATACAACCAAGGAAAGAGGAAAAAACCACATGGGAAAATCCTCACTTAAACATGGACTGTAAAACAAAATTTGGAAATATGGTCTTCACTCATGCTTCACAGCATGATTAGTAATCCCCAGAAATTATTTGAGACTGCGGAAGGTCTTCTCACAAAATTCTTTGGTGAAGATATCAGCTACTTGTTCTGAAGATGAATAGAAGAGTAGGTGAATGGTGCCATCATGCACAAGCTCTTTGATG